>OX422212.1:452529613-453129613 GCA_949130495.1 Sambucus nigra | reverse complement strand
AAAGATTAATTTTTTAAACTCACACACCCATTGACATCGTCATTATCGCTACCCCTTTGACTCACACACCCCGAAGTAGAGCATGCAACATTCTCAGTAATCAAAGCATCTAAACCAGTATAAACATGATTCTCAATAGAAGGAGTAGAGTTACTAGAAACATTTTCATACACAGGCATAGGCACATCATCATTATATATGATCTTGGCAAAGAAAGACATGCAAGGGTAAAAAACATCAGATGACTCAGTTTCCTCATGTTCAGAGTCACTTGAATCATCCCATGTTTTGCAAATGTTAGCTCTAGTATGTTTGTTTTGAGTGTTCAAGTTAACTCTACAGTCTTGTGCAATGTGCCCCAGTTTACTACATCTATAGCATTCAGTCTTCTTAAGGTCTCTATTAGGTCTAATATGAGAGTCCTTGTGATTTTTGTCATGGTTTTTCTCATGAGGTCTGTGATTAGAGGAAGTTGGATAATTTGAATTGCCTTGTTTATTTGCCACTTTGTTTCTAAAATTAATGATTTTCTTAAACTGTTTTGTAATTAAGGCAATCTGATTGTCCAAACTCTCTATATTGTATTCCTCATCAGAATCATAAGTGGGGAATATAAGCTCAGGCTTAGTTAACTTAGAAGAGAAGCTCAGACTGGAACTAGTCCGTTTCCTATGGGTTTCTGTCAATTGTTTCTTAAATTCTAGTTCCATTTCCACAGTTCTTAGTTTACTACTGAGTAATTCAGGAGTGAGATTTTGATCACACATTTCCTTAATAGCATATCTTTTGTTATCAAATTTCTGTGGTAATGATCTTAGAATTTTAGATACAATTTCATGTCTGTCATAAGTCACCCCATTAGAATGAAGTTTGGTCACAATATCAGTCACATTCATATAGAAGCCATCAAATGACTCAGTCTCAGACATAATTAAGGAGTTATACTGCTGAATAAGCATTTGAGTTTTAGCAGCCTTAACTCTAGTGTCTCCTTCATGAGCAGTAACCAAGGTGTCCCAAGCTTAACTTAGAAGTGGTACAGGATGAGATTCTTTTGAACACATGTTCATTTATGGACATAAATATGGCATTCTTTCCTTTGTTATTATTTCGAGAAACTTGTTTCTCTTCTTGAGTGAACTCAGTTAATGCTTTCTTAACCCTCTCATTACTTCCTTCGGTGGCTGGTTTAGTAGGAAAAGTGTAACCATTTTCAACAATATCCCAGACATCATCTCCCAGAGTTCCTTGAATGAAAGCAATCATCCTTCCTTTCCAGTAAGCAAAATTGGTTCCATCAAGGATTGGAGATCTGGTCAAGTTACCAAATCTTTTATTTTTCTCGTCCATATTTGATTTTCGGAAAACAATTTCAGAAACACATGATCTCTTTTGAAAGCAGTTTACCAAGCTCTGATACCAATTGAAAAATATGTTACTAAGGCCGTTTAAAAAAATAAACTATTTAAGTTACTCCGATCTGTTTTTTTAGGAAACTCTTTTCTTAAAAACCAAACTATTTGAACACAAGATGTGCTTAACAAATCAGTATGTACGAGATCTATTCAAGATTTGAATAAAAGGTTTATAAAGTAGTTTAAAAAACTTAAACTCAGCACAACCAAGAATGAGATGAGGAGATGTAGAAAGATTATGCTCACGATGTTTTTTACGTGGTAAAACCTCACCAATTGAGGAAACATCCACGACTCCCTCTACGGAGTAAAATTAAAAATCCACTAAAACAAATATATGAGTTACAAACTATATAACTAACATGCAAACAACTCAGACCTATATAAGTTTAGGAATGTACCCTCTGGTGTCCTTATAACTTCTCTGTAGTTTTGATTGTAGATGTAGTTCTCCCAGTTTGTTAACTTCTGATTTGTTCCAGCACTTTACGTCGACTCTTTGTTCACAAGATCTTATTACCAACACTTTTCGTGTTGTAGGGTGAAAGTTTTTGTGGAGGTGCTCTCTAACACATGCATGCAATCACACACTTATTAAGTACAAATAGTCCTAACAAATTACAGTAACACTATATATTGTGATCTTTTCTTTTTCTTTCCTCTTACAAAACTTAGAACCTTATTTGACCTTCAATCCCAGAATCCACGGATACCTTGCTAGGAAGACAGTCAAGGTCTTAATCAATCTCAAAATTTAGAAAAGTTTTTCAAGATTGAAAACCCCCAAGTGAGATTCCAACTAGGTCAAAGGTTTAGTTTTACAAGAACTAGAAACAGAAAGCATTTATTGTTGATTTCAAAGTAAGCAAACGTTTTATAGAAAAGAATCAACAATATATTTCTCAAGATGAGAAATAAAGAATGAGACTAAGTGTAATGTAACATGAATAACTCAGATCTGAAATTTCTATGAAATCAGAAAGTAGATCTAAGTAAAAGTTTGAGTTGAAAACAAGATCTAACGAACAAGAGGTTACAACATCAATTAGAAACTCAACTCAAACTCTCAATCACTCAAGAACACTTAGGGTAGTGTTTTGGATATGGAGTTTTTTAAGAAGTGTTTGAGTTTGTATGGAAGAGGCTTTGACGAACAGGGTTAGGGTTTCTAACTCTCTCTCTTCTCTCTGTTTTCTCTCTTATCTCTCTTCTCTCTCTATTTCTCAGAAAAAATAAAATGGCAAAAGTCTTCGAAGTCTGAGAATAGGGTTCCTTTTATAGGGTGAAGAGAAGGTTCGAGATACTGGATCAAAACCAAGGGCCGGGATTAAGTCAAGTTAAATTGACTTAGATCGAAAGGTTCTAAGAACGCGGTGCTTAAACGATACCTGATTGGTTTAAAAAATTGTACTGGGATTCACCAAGACAACATGCAGATCGTCGATAGCCAATGATCCAAGGGCTAAAAACATACGCGTTTATAACTCAGTAAAGAAACACAATCTCAGCCAATTAGATGAAGACAAGTGTTGGACAATAACAGGATATGAAACGCGCGTCCTAAAGAAATTAAAACCACACCCTAAGGTTTACTCCGCTTTCGGATTCTACCCAAGGTAACATTAGGCCAATATACCCAACAAATTATATTTACAAATTGACCACGAAAACTTTTAAATCAAGTTTTAATTAAGAAAACCTTATTTAAAAAATGTTTATAAAATCCCAAAAAATTATTAAAATTCAAACTTAGGGATTTAAACACACTCAACATATATAAACACATTATTATGCAGTATGATATGCAATAAATAAATTCTACTGTGTGTGAGTGTTGGCAATTTGTTCTTGATCACTACAAGATAGAGAGATGAAGTAGCAAACCAACTTCTGAGGTTCTTTGGTTTCTAGGGAGGACATAATTTTGTCACAATTTCCAAACTAGATGAGCACTTATACAATATAGACTCAAGTGAGTCAAAAGCATAAGGGCTTCAAAGATTGCGATGAAGATCGCTTGGTATTATATGTAGTGATTCATTTGCATAATTTTAAGTGTCAATTTGGATTATTGGGCAACAACATAATCGAAATTCTTAAGTGGGTTAAAGATGTTATTCCAAAAGAGAACATGTTCTCAGACAATTATCCTAGCATGAAGAATAGCTTGAAGGGTTTCGATTTGAAGCAAAAATACGTGAACCCAATTCTTTTTAAGAAAACAAATAAATAAATGGATATGGACCAAGACCGTGGCCATTTATTTTATTTTTTTTTTTAAATTGGGAGTCACGTATTTGGGTCGTGATCCAATTTGAACATTAATCCACCCATGGTCACAACCCATGTCACGAATTTGGGTCGTGACCCTATTTAAACATCATCCCATACATGGTTATGTCCCAGGTCCGTGACCATGGGGTTATGACCCAAGTCCGTGATCATGGAGCCAATATTTTCCACGAGAAAGACCGTGGTGCTCATTTAGGGTCACATATGAGGTCCGTGACAACTGTTGTTAGTCACAGCGAAAATGGTCACGACCTAAGTCCACGACTCGTGGCCCTGTTCACGGCCGACATTTGTGATAATATTCGATATATGGTGTAGTGTTCGCATTGAAACAAAGCGGGAGAGACCTCAAAATTTTCTTAACAACTCTCACTTTCGGAATTTGCTCACCCAAATTAAAAACGAGAATTCACAATATCAAATATACGAGCATAAAATTCATCAAACGTGTCAGATTCAAGTATGCGTGTAGTCTCAAATTGTGTGGTGAGGTTTTGATGCTTAAAAGCTTTAACATAATTGGTACTCTAGTATGTGATTTGGAAACTACCTCGAGCTTCTTTAGACGTAGTACACGTCATGATGCGACGAAATTCTTCAAGTGTGACAACACCATAAATAGCATTCAAACCTCGAGAGTTAAAATTACTCAATCTAAAATCATCCTCAGTCAAATTTTTTACTGGCTTGAGACTAACGACATTTTCATTGGTCGCAATAGGAGGAGTCCAGCCCCTTTGAACATCAAGATAAATTCGCTCGTCGATCTCATGCGAGCTTTCCAATTTGCATAATTCGTGTTATCCAACAAAGGTGTCCTATTGTACGAATTCTCCATATAACCACCAAGATTCATTTTAATAAATTGTAGAAATAAGCATTGATACCAATTTATAAAATGTAAAGTTTATTTATAGAGGGGTCTGGTTATATGGTTAAATGTAGGGTTCGAAGATTAGGTCACACATAAGCCAAATTCAATTTTATCCAATCTTATCTTGATTAATGATAACTTGTCTTTTGTTGTATAAGTCGTTGTGGAGTAAAGACGGCCAATCAAAAATCTCTTTTGGTACCTACAAACACACTAAAAATGTATATTAGTAAGTAAGGGGTCAATTCGCTCTCCTTAATGTGAACAAGAGCGAAATGAAGACTACGTATGATTTTTTTAAAATAATTATGAAGGGATATTTATACTACTAATTATGAACTAAAATTAAAACTATAATAGTAAATAAAGAAAATGATAAAGTGAGCTAAATATGAGATAAAAATAATTATGAGATAATTTAAGGGATTAAACTTCACCACTTAACCTATTTATTTTCATTAATTAGTTTGTCTATTTGAAATACCCAATAACATATATAAATTCACAAATCAACTCTCGTAGCAAAACATATATACCCACAAATTTGAGTTTCACAACACTAAAAATAATGCCACTCAACTCACAATTTGTATCTTACAAAAATAAGCTACCTCAAACTCAAGTCTCAAAAAAAATAAAAAAAAAATAAAAAACCAAAAATTTGAGCTCCAAAATGGAGCTCCTAAACTAAAAACTACACTACTCTTCCCACTCTTGCACTATTCAGCTCTTGCTCCCCTTTTCTGAAAATGAAAAGTTTTCTTTATAAGATGCAAGTAGGTCTAGGGGTGAGGGTAATTGAGGGAAAATAGGGGTCAAAGTGTTCAGAACATGTGATTTCTATTTTGGGAAAATGTTGAAGCTTGGGTTTTGAAAGTAGAAGGTTTGGCATGAAATGGGAAATAAAGTGGGATAAGGGATGAAAACACGTGCAGGTTCTTTTTTTTATTTGGTTTGTTGTGAGGTGTATGGTGTATGGTGGGGATGAGGGATTTGGTTTAGGTGTATGATTGTGTGTAGGTTAGTTAAGGTGTGTGTGTGTGTTTGATTTGTGTTTAATAAAAAAATAAACTATCTAAAAAAATAAAATTAACAAAACTAAACTTAAAAAAATACTAACTCAAAAATAAATAAATAAAAACTAAAAGAAAATAATAAACCTATTAAATTAAAAAGACTCTAAAAAATTAAAAATCTAAAAACTAAAGTCCTAAAAAAAATGTAAAATCTAATAAAACTAAACTAAAAATAAATTCCTAAAAAAAATTATCCTAATAAAATAAAATAAAGACAAAAAATTAAAAACTAAAAAATCAAAATAAAATTACACTAAATAAAAAGAGATATAAAAATAGAAAATAAACACTAGAAAATTCTAAATAAATCTAAATTAAAACCTAAAAATAAAACGACACAAAATAAAAATCTAAAAAAATTAAAAAGGCATAAACTAAACACACACGAGCTTCGGGGTAGGTGTAGGGACTGGTTTAGGCTCGGGTGAGGTTACGGGACAGGGGAATTAGCTCCATTCTTGATGCAATTTGCCTTAAAATAACGCTTTTGACACTGCAACTGTAATTAAGCTTGCACATTAAATATTTATGCATATAAGACCCAAATTGTCGAGAATTAGCAACTAAAAATCGTCTATTTCGGGTATAAAATATACACTTTTGGGTGCTTATCAATTAATTAGGTGAACCAAAACAAGAAAGATAATGAATCTAAATTGAATCAAACAAACCACAAGACAAGATATTAGAAAAAATCCCTTTCGGGAAATCCTGTTACTTTTCAGCACTGTTACAATTAGATATTACAGAATGACATGAACAAAATTACAGACTTAGAGTCCACTAAGTATGGCAGTTATGGCTTCCTTCCTTGTTGTTGACAAAAAGAGATGCAGATCTGGCAACGCCCCACACAGCATGCTCCACTTGCCTCATTGTCAATCGATCAGCCTCAAAAAACTCATTTCCTATCTTCAGCAGTGAAGAATTAACTCCACATATGATGTGTTCTTCAGGGTTTGATAAAGTAATCACAAAATATTCAAGGAGTTTGAATTTGAAAAAAAACAAAGCTTTTGATCACGAAAAGATTTCTAAAAGGCTTAATCGAAATTCAAGTTCGTATCTCTATATATAGGGAGACAATGTATAAGAGATAGACTTAAAAAATATTTCATTTAAAATCAAGTAAAAAATAAATTTTTGCCAACTTGTTTGAACGATGTACGTCTCATTCGAACGAAGCACCTGAACTCGTTCGAACATCCCATAAGATTTTAAAACAAGTCAAAATTTGTCAAAATCAATCTCTTTCGAAGTTCATTCTAAGTTTTTCTGATGAGATACATGGCCTCATCCGAACGACATCCAATGTTGTTCTAATGACATTGCGATTGTCTCAAAAAACATTTAAAAAACATTTTGGAAAAATATTTTATACTTTTAAACATTTTTAAATACCCCTGAATAAATTGATTACACAAAATCAACCTCATATACCTTCTCCGGCATGTCTAGTGATGATCTCAACTCTTCAATATTCGATTGTCGAGTTCGATCACTAACTTATATTCAACTGAAGTATTGAGATTGTACACAATGGTGAAGTGGGTGTAACAGAATATGCCAAACTAAAATATAATGAGCAACCATAAAACTTGCTCTTACAGTTCGCCAAAAAGGTTTACATATTCATACTTTATCCATGAATTACGAACCATCTTAGAAAGTAATATTTAGGTTTCCTTCATATGCTAAAAATATATATAAGTCTTTATAGTCTCACATGCAGTTGGACACCATTAATAGTAGGAATTTTACAAAAAATGAATTAAATTTTGAAAAGTAGTCATTAGTTCATACTTTAATAAAATTTTGTTATTAGATACGCTAATAAATAATATAATAAAAACAAGTGAATTATATTAATAAAAGATTAACATTTAGAGAATCTTACAACAATAAATATGAATCACTACTGTAGAGAAAATAATGTCAAACATAAATTTGTGATATTCTAAACATTAAAGTGACTACAAAATACAAAGGTGGAATGATTTTTACAAAGAGTTGAAAACTTTAAAATAAAACATGGAATTAAAAAATCATTTATTTTTTAAGTTCAATGTAAACTACAATCAAGCGTGTTATCAAGTTTATTGTCCAAATTAATTATATGTTTAAATCAATAAGTATCATCGGGTTTTTAGCTCCTTGTTGGAGGTTTCACAAGTAATTCCTCTAGTTAAAACTAAAATATGATTACATTAATTAAAGAATGTTAACCCATATACAAAATATAAATTTTCTTGACCATCTTATATTGTAAGAGGGTAGTTGAACTAGGGTCTATGAATAATGATAACAGAGAGGCGTAACCCAAGCTAATAAAAGATTTGTCTAAGGTAATAATAATTGAATGCTTGGAATCAATAAAAATGAACTTTTCTTTATAATAACTTGGATCTTTTCTACATGATGGTATCAATCATTAAATGTAATAACTTTTAACAGAACTACTTTAGAACAATAAATTCTAAAAAGGAGCTTTTGTGATTTAAAGAGGAGAAGTAAGCACTTCAATAATTATAAGGGAGAATCAATAAGAGAATATCTTTACTTTTGTGAGATTTTTCTAGCATAAGAGTGATATGTTATGTCGTAGCCTTTAGTGTGCAAATCAGGTCCTATTTATTTGAAAATATTTGGGATAATGTGCATTACGCAGGTCTAAAATAAAAAAAAATACGCTGATGGGTCCAAGCATACTATGCGTAATGAATAAATCATTTATGAGAAAAAAATCCATTCCATTTCGACAAAAGACCCACACCCCAGTTCCAACATTTTGGTCCGCTATCCTAATCATGATTTTCCTAATCCCAGAAGGAAAGGTCCCTCCCTTTTGGTCCGGTTGTGGGCGAGGAGGGATTCGAACGCTCGACACCGTGGTTCATAGCCATGTGCTCTAATCCTCGGAGCTATAGGCCCCACCCCGTCTCCACTGGATCTGTTGTCGGGAGTACCATAAAAAAAGGAACATTTCCTCTCCCCAACCATTTCAGGTTAAGAAGATGTGCAAGCACCCTTCTCTCTCTAAGAACGATGCATTTTGAGGTGTGAAGTGGGAGAGGAGGGATGTCATAATTGGGGTTTTTAATAATACGACCTTTTGATTTTTGATTTCTTTTCTTTTTCCTATTGAAAAGTAATAATATTATGTGTAATAAATATCTAGGGACAAATTGTCCCTCATGATTATTTGCCATCGTCAGACTACTATTACCTTTTAGTGGTGTAATACCTAGTGTAGTGGTGACAAAAGGGTAATCTTGTCGGCGAGTAGCTCAAAAAGTGCATTTTTGAATTTTGTACTTTGTAATGTGTAAAGGTTGTGCAAGAATATTCATGTTGATAAAAGCTTGTTGTGCAAGTATGAAATGTTTCAAGCGACTTTATTGGTCACTCTCTATTATGACTTTTTCTAAATCTGCGATCAACCATATTGGTTGTTCATTTTAATATATGACTAGTGTTTACACAAGTGACCACTGTAGTCATTCACTACCTTATTTATGTGTGAGTGACCCAAATGGTCGTTTTGTGTGTTTCAATGCGACTGACCCTTGGGGTTTCTCACACTGCCATTTGCTCAACAAGTCTTACCTCTAAGACTATATACAAAAACTCTTAAAAGTCCATATATTGCTTTGTTTATTGAACCCTGCTTACTCAGTTAAGATAATTTATCCTTGAATAAAATAAAGATAATTGGTTTGTTAATGAGGGGTTACTCGTGTACTACTCTATATTATAACCCTAGTATAGAAGTCGTTCGTTCTTTATGTAGAGAGAGTTGTGTACGAAGACTCTAAAAATATTTTGATTTGATATTTGAAATTTCCATGTCCCTAGTGTGCTTAACTTCACTCGACACGTCTACTTATGTGATGAAAGGACATGTGTCATTTTGGGAGAGGCTATGCTCGTCTTCTTATGATTATCAGCCTTTTGAACTAACAATGTCGTTCTATATTCCCACATTTATAAATACCTTTTGTATTCACTTTCAAAACCTTTACCATATTTCATTTCTTTTTTAGAGATAAAGTTTCAGAGCTTAATTTGTCCAAGCATTTTCCTACCAAAACATCGACTTTTTTATTTAAATTTCTTCTGTTGCAATGGCATATTCAAGCCTAGTCATATCATCCTCATCATCTTCTACTGTTGTGACCATAATCCTAATAGGCATTATACCTATTGAGATTCCAATTTGTGGATTTTCTTATGTGATACTATCTTCTTTCACAACTGTTATGGTGATTTCTACTAGCATCATCACCATAGGGGGTTGCACGGGTCCATTAAGCCACCGTACTAAGGGTGACAATCATGTTATGCATAACAAAGCACAATAGAAGTACCCAGAACAAAACCTCACTAAATACTTTAACATTAATTGATGTGCCCATTTATTTGGGTATGAAGATAATTTCATGACTTCACTTGAAGAATTTATTGTGAAATCAACTACTTTGGTGAACGAGAGACCCATTATGGATTTCCTTGAGCCAATGGTCTCACTCGATGTTCCTCCTATCATTCCCGATAGTATTTTGAGGCTATGAGTAGACATGTGTAACTTTGCCTTTTCTAACAATAGCTTTCATGTTTGTGGAGGGGGACTTGTGGAGTGGGATATTTGGCTAAACTATGTGACGTATGTTGAGTATTTTTTAATAAATCATCAAGCAACTAGGCTTGGTGAGGACTATCATAAGCCTTAAAAATTATACCATTAACTAAAACACGAGTACCCTCAATGCCCTAGTTCTTTTGTTGGAGTGAAGATACTCACACTATCGTAACATGCTAAGGAGAATTTACAATTACTTTAGGGGAAATTTATAAATTAACTTGTTTAACAGCTTTGGGGACCTATATGTTCTCTGTTGGGTATGAGGATGCTGAAGAGAAATCAATAAGTGAGGAGTTTGAAAGGGCAATATCTGAGTGTGCACATCATGTTGGGCTTATTAGGACTGGAGAAATAAATCATACTTTTGGCAAATGGAAAAGGTATTAGTTTATATATTTTTAGCCTTTTCCAAGGAGGAAGCTTTCATGTAGACTCCCAAAAGTTTGGATGGCCCAGGGTTGAAAGCACCTGGCCAATTGGTTGCCTTCTTCTTGAAATGAAATTGGGTCGCTCGTAATTATTAAGGCCACACTTCTAACACTTTATTTTTATAATGGTTAATGAGGAAGTGGTAGTTGATCTTGTATTTAGATCTCATAATCACCGAGAAGAGTTAATGGTTCATTCCTTGGAATCACGAGTTATACTATTGTAGAGGAGGCTTGAAGGTAATCCTGAGATTAGGGATTATTCCTTAATTGGCAAAAGTGTTTGAGATTAAGCAACCGAAGCAACTCAAGCGTGGCAACTTAAGCGCGGTAACTCAGCAAGGCAGCTTGGCGTGGCAACTCATACTTTAGCTTGTTGTATTAGTCATATTGTATTTCTGTTTATGTTGATTGTAAGCTATAATGGTTGTAATGTTGTAATAAGATTAATAACGAGTTTGTGAGAGGTCAAACGGTACTTGCGAGAGACCAGGCTTGGCAGGGCCTGGGAGAGCTTTCATGCTCTGTCGAATGACCTCGTCGTGGGAACTTTAGAGGGACCTGGTTTGGAGGATTGAGAAGTGAGGCACCGTTGGGGGAGTGTCCTGACCATCTTAGATACACCACGTAAAACACCGGGGTACCCTAACCGTGGAACCTCGGGTAAAGCAGCCTTGAGTTCCATCGGGCGTTGAGTTGTGAACCAAGCAACCCTCTATTTAATGTCACATCTACTGTAGGTGATGTCACTAGCCAGCTAAACAATATCAGACCTGCACTTGAGTAAACCACCGTGGTATTTAGGGTTGTCAAGCAGTTAGTGAGCTACCTCTGCGACAACAGCCCCCTGACACACAGTGGTTAGGCAAAAGGAATGTCTTGGCATTTCATGTTTATGACGTGGAGATAACTAGTGCATCAGGCATTTAATGTTGCGACATAAAGTATGAGGGATGTCTTTCATAGTCTTAAAGGACTGAGTTGCCTCGAGAGTGGTGTGGGGGGCTATTTAAGGATCCCAACCACCTTTAAGGAGGGGATGATCTTTTGAGAGTTGAGGAGTTATTGCTAGAAAGTGTACACATCAGAGAGAGTTATTGAAAATCATAGGGTTTTTACTTACTCACCATCGTTTTTTATTACGAAGCTTTTAATACTTGATGGAGATTCTTGAGGGTGTTTGGTGTGTTTCTACCTGCCTACCAAGGTGTATCTAGGGTGCTTACTTCTCTCTCCCTCTAGCTTAGTTACTTCTAAGTTTCATAACTACTTTCTAAGTTATACACGAGAGATTTGAGAGTTTAAACTGGGTTTATCTTCATTTGGTTTGTGTTCGTATGTCCTATCATGAATCCAAGGTCTTGGGCTAATTAACTTATCATTACCATACTCAAATAGGGATTATGCCTCCATCTATAATCTAAAGTTTCCTCTTATATTTGGTGACTCTGCTGGGGAGGCATTCTTCTAAGTAAGGAGCATGGCGCAGGATAATATTAATCGAAGGCTCAACTTTGATGACATCCAACATAATGATGAACAAGTTGCGAGAAAACTAGAGGCCCTAAGGGATGGGGCTCCTCGAGTAGAGGTACCTCTGGTTCCGATGATGACAGATGTTCCGGGGTTGACATAAGCTTCCACGAGTGCGGGGATGGGACCCACTCAGGTTGCGCTCCTCATGAGCAAGTTTTATGAGTTTTTGCAAACTCCAATAGCTTCAATTGTGCTGGGAGCATTGGAGGCTAATGCTTTCGTAACACCGGGGTTAGCTCCAACGGCCCCATCAGGTGCAGGTGTTGCGAGAATAATCCCAGCAAGCATACCCTCTGTTGTGAATCCATTATGGGAAACATCAGGAGTATCGACGGCCCCAACTGTGGTGCCTACTCCAGATGCAATGGGCACTCAGCCCGTGATACCATTGGTTGTTGCCTCGGTAGCATCACCCCAGGAGGAAATGAGAAAGGAGATGCAAAAGGATATGTTGAAGTTTATGCAGGCTTCCTCGCAATCTGCTAGCGAGGTAGCTTCGATTTTTGATGACTTTTGAACACCGTATCCCCAGGAATACAATGACGAGCCCTATCCGAAGAACTATATTCCTCCTATTTTTGAAAAATACACGGGAAAGGGTGGGAACCCGAAGGAGCATATTAAGCGCTTTATTGAATATTTAGGGGTGCATTGTAATAATAAAAGTCTTAGGTTGAGGGAGTTTTCTAAATCCTTGACCGATAAAGCATATACATGGTATTCCCATTTGGCTCCCAATAGCATTTCTATATGGGAGGAGATGCACGTGTTGTTTATCCAAAAGCTCTTTCTGGCGGAAGATGAGTTTACTTTGACCCAACTGGGAAGGGAGAAGCAACGACCTGAGGAAGAAGTGGTGGTCTATGTTCGAAGATTCAGATAAAGATCCCTCGACGTGAGGGAGGAGGCCAAAGAATCCAAGTTACTGCAGAACTGCGCTGAGGGGCTGCCATCTGATTAATGAGACACGCGAGGGGACTTTTACGACGTTTTTAAAATGAGCGAGAAATATATCTTTGGTGGTGTGACCCAATCCGATGGCGGTTACCATGATGTTTAGGCAGCCGATGCAACCCACGGAGGGAGGTCTCAGCCCCCACGGGTAGGGTACACCGAGGGGGAGATAGGGGCAAAGCACCGAAGAGGGACAATAAGAGGAAGTTTGGAAGAGACAGGGAAGACCCACCACCATTGCCTTGTACAGTAGAAGAAGCTGTTAGTTGTTACAACGCGATGGTCCAAGGGGGAATGGCCTATGAACCAAAAGACGTTCCTTCTAGGGAGCCCGATGCCACAACGAAGGCAAATCCAAAATATTATCAAGTTCATCGGAGGATCTAGCATCCAACAGAAAGTTGCTTCACACTGAGAAGAATTATTAACAAGTATGTGAAGGTAGTGATGTTGCAAATCCCCCCACAGAATGTCAATAATAACCTATTACCAGCACATAGGGCCAATCTCGTGGTGGCCTACAATGAAGAGGCGGAGAGAGGAGAAAGAGAAGAGTATGAAGCAGCTTTGGAGACATATACCAAGGGAATGGCTAATATAGTTTTGGCCTATGATGAAGCAAGTGCCAAAGACATGGACGATGTGTACAGCATTGAAGGTGAGGAAGCAGATTCGGGCCTAGAGTATTGTGCAGTTTCAAAATACCCGAAGTTCACCTGGTTCTTTGACCAAGTGGGGATCCCAAAAGAAAACAGGTTGGAAATAACCCAGGCGATACTATATATTGCAAGGAAAGATGCAGTCCCTTCTCTGAAATGGAAGGGACCCATGGCTAGGCTGGTAAGGAGGTTCCTATCAAAGGTGACCTTCAGCGATGCCGATAGGTCTGTGAGATTCCCTCATAACAGGCCATTGTACGTGACTGCCAGTGTCAACGGAGTTAGTTTTGTGAGAACTCTCATGGATGGGGGAGCTTACATAAATATCATGCCAATTAACTCCTTTCATGTAGCCAATATTCCGGAAGAAGGGTTGGTCCCCATGCCTTTGGTAATTTTGGGCTATGATAACAAATCTTCCAAATCCATTGGGTATGTTAATGTTGGGATTGTGATGGGAAATTTGAGTTCCCATATAAAGTTACACATTATAGAGAGTGAAACTTCCTATCATCTGTTGATAAGAAGGGGGTGGATCCACAACCAAGGGTTAGTCCCTTCCACATACCATCACTATGCTAAGGCGAACATCAAGGGGACAGAGGTGACCATTAGGGCTACAAAGAGGCCCTTCGCTATCGAGGAAGCTCACTTGGTGGACGCGGCATTTTATACTGAATTGGAAGAAGATGTTTGGTTCCTAAAGAGGAGGATGGAGGGAGCATGGGTTCCCTCGATCAGAGGACGGATGGGGCCTTTGAACGAGCAGAGTAAAGAGGTTGCGAGCAGCGCAAGAGTAATGACCAAAGAAGCTCACCAGGCAGTCCCTCGGCCTCAAGGCATCTCGAAGCAACTCAAAGACAGGATGAGGCCCTGAGTGGATCCAATGGAACACGAGGCCTAATAATAAAGTGTGCTAAGCCGGTTCTCAGGAAAAAGAGTGACCGAAGCATCTAGAGAGAGAAGAGGAAAGCAGTCACCACTATCGGCAGACAGTGCAAGAAAGTCATTACTGAGGAAGGAAAGGAGGTGTATTGATTATAACGGTGTGAACGGGCAGCCCAGGAAGTTGACGATGAGGTTGACCCGATATATGAATGCTTTTTGGTGGATCAACGGGGGCACTGCATGGTGATAGATAATTCGAGCATACAGGAATTTGTGGAGGAAGTCATCGAGGAACCAGATTATATGGCAAGTCAGCTGAAGCCCCAGGCACAAGAGTTAGAGCAATTATACCTGGAGAAGGAAGGAGAGGATTCGAGGCCCATCTTCATCTCAAAGGATCTTAGTAAAGAGAAACGAGGGGCCTTGGTCAAGTTGATTCGGGAATTTATAGATGTTATTGCATGGAAATACACAGAGATGGAGGGGCTAGATGAAGAAGTAAGTCGTCATAAGTTGAACATGAAGCCTTCAGCCATTCTAGTAAAATAAGCAACGAGAACGTACAAGCCTGAGCTGGATTCGAAGATCAAAGAAGAAGTTCAACGCTTACTAACGACAGTTTTCATTACACCGATACAGCACCCACTTTGGTTATCCAGTATTATCTCAGTGGGGAAGAAAGATAAAAACCACATAAGGATCTGCATGGACTTCAGAGATCTGAATAGAGCCTTCCCCAAAGATGAGTTCCCTCTGCCCTCTATCGATAGCCTGATAGACGCAACGGTTGGTCATGAGATGTATAGCTTTATGGATGGGTATGTAGGGTATAATTAGATAAAGGTGGACCCCTCGAACGCAGAGAAAACAACATTCAGAACCCCGTTGGGTAACTTTATGTATAGGGTGATGTCGTTTGGACTCAAGAACACTGAGGCGACTTTCCAAAGAACATTGATGGCCGTTTTCCATGACTTCTTTCAAAAATTTGTGGAATTCTATATGGATGATTTGTTCATCAAGTCGAGGAAGGAGGAGTCCCATCTAAGTGATTTGAGGAAGGTGTTTTAAATTAAAAATGAACCCATTGAAGTATGTTTTTGGAGTAACAAGTGGGAAGTTCCCCGACTTCGTGGTTGACCGACAAAGGGTGCAGATGGACTAGGATAAGCAGCGAGTGATCTTAGAAATGCCATGCCCAAGAACGGCGAAGGAGTTGAAGAGTTTCCTCGGTAAGGTCTCCTACTTTAGGAGATTCATGCCTGGGTTAGCCGAGATAACACACCCACTGATGCAGCTGCTGCAAAAGAACATAAAGTTCAAATAGGAATCAATTCACCAGGAGTCTCTTAACGGGCTGAAGAAGCTGCTCATCTCACCACATACCATGGTTCCACCAAGGGCAGGAATATCATTGCATCTGTAACTCACATCCACCACAAGGTCTGTGGGAACTTTGCTAGCACAAGAGATCGATGGGCAAGAACGACCAGTTTACTACCTCAGCAGGATCATCCACTGGCCAGAAGTCAGATATAGTAGCTTAGAAAGGCAATGTTTAGCCTTAGTATTTATAGCGCAAAAACTTAGACATTATATGTTGTCTTTTACAATTCATATTGTAACTAAATGTGATACCATTAAGTATTTTCTTGCAAGAACTATATTGATTAGCAGGTTAGCTAGATGGCTCTTTATCCTCTCCGAATATGACTTGAAGTGCGTGGTTCCTCGCACAATTAAAAGCCATGCGTATGCTGATCTATTAGCCATTTTCCCTTCGAGAACCTTCGAGCCACCCAAAGAAGATATTTCACGAGACGATTTGCAGGCCAACCACCTAGACGCAATGGACGAGGAATGGATAATGCAGTTCAATGGGTCATCGACAGAAAAGAAAGGAAGAGCAGGGGTAATTCTTTCAAAAGGAATGGAGGAGATTTGACTTTCTTACAAGTTAGATATACCTTACTCTAACAACGAGGTAGAATATGAAGCATTGGTGTTGGGATTGTTAGAGGCTCGTTAAAGAGGGATCCATTCACTATGCATCAAAGGAGATTCGAACTTGGTGGTTAAACAAGTGAATAGAGAATACGCGTTGAAACACATGAGCCTCGAACCATACAGAATGATCATTCAAAGGCTCCTTGGCCAGTTCCATCGTATCAAGATCAAGAGGCAACCCAGAACAATGAACCATCACCCAGATGCCTATGCCACCATTGATCAGAAGATGATCATGATGAGCGATACAACTACCGTCATGATTCAACGAAGAATAGCTCCTTTGATGGCACAGTTAATTTTACCGATAGAGGAGGACGCAGACTGGAGGGAAGAGATTAAGAGGCAATTAGAGTCTGGTGAAGGAACGATGGAGCTCAGAGAATTGGCCCAGTACTTTGCAAACTAGGAAAACCTTTACTTCAGAAATGCGAGAGGATAGCTGTCAAGGTGCATCGGCCCAGAAGAAGAAGGACAGATATTAAAGAAAATGCATGAAGAACACTGTGAAATAACTGAGATACCCCTTTATAGAAGAATTAAAAGGGAAGAGTATTTCTGGACTAGCATGAAGTAGGATGCAGTCGAGTTACAACGAAAGTGCAATAAATGCCAGTTGTTCTTTGAGACAGCAGAATATCATTTCGTAGAGACTCAACCTGATTGGAGACAACCCTATATTGACTGCATTAAAGATGTAATTGTACTAACATAGAAAATTGATGCGATGGGGCTCTGGTGAAGGACCCCGAGGTTCTACGTTCAAGAGAGGAGGCTTTATCGAAGGGGATACTTTAACAGGTCATTACGTTGCATCATAAAGAAATAAGCAGCCGAGGTTCTTAAATAGGCGCTCGATCCAGATCATATAGGAGGGGCCAAGTTGTATGACCAGTTGATGACTTTGGGGTACTATTGTCTAATGATGGAGAAAGATTCTACTGAGTCAGTTCGAAAGTGCAAGGCTTGCCAGCTTCATGTAAATATGATCCATGCCCCGTTAGTGGATTTACACTTCATAGCAACGCCTTATCCTTTTCACACTTGGGCATTTGACCTGGTAGGGTCAGTAAACCCTTCTTCTAGGGGGAAGATATGGATCCTAGTAGCAACAGAGTGTTTCATAAAGTGGGACGAGGCGATACCACTAACGAGGGGAACAGCAGGAGTAGTGAGCAACTTCATTAGAGAATACATCATTTGCCATTTTGGGATCCCAAAGGTTATTCTTTCAGACAACAAAACCCCTTTCATCAATTCAGAAGTAACGATGCTCACAGACAAATACTTCATTATCCATCACACTTCTACGGTGGCATACCCAAAGGGGAACGATCAAGCCGAAGCGACTAACAAGACTTTGGTTAATATCTTGGCTAAAATGATGGAGGATTTCCCAGGATCGTGGGATGACAAGATACCAGCCATTTTATGGGCCTATCGGACGACCAAGAGGAAGCCTACAGGGTATACGCTGTTCTCTCTTGTTTATGGGGTTAAGTCAATTCTCCTGATAAAGTTAGAAGTTCCTTCATCTCGATACGCTTTGCGAAGCATCATGCTCCCTCAGAATAGACACGTGTGGTTGGAAGCATTGGATGAACACATAGATAATGCGATGTAACACTTTCAAATGTATATGAAGCAGCTCTCTAGGGCAAATGATAAATTGGTGAGACCAAGGAAGTTCATGGAGGGAGATCTTGTATTAAAGGCAGCAGTTAAACATATTAGGGGGCTTCCCCTACCTAAGTTTGCGGCAAATTGGGAGGGACCTTTCATCGTGAAAGAGGCTCATGACTGAGGTTATTTCTTAATTTCTAAGATAAAAGAAGATAGGCTATTTAAGATTAATAACAAATGGTTGAAGGTCTATCATGTGTAAGCAATTACGTTTGGGGCCACCGATGTATCTAATTGTTATGAATATACGAGTTCATTTTTGTTTTATATAAGTTCTCTTTATTTTAATTCAAGTAGAGATGAAAGAACTACAGAACATATTTCACAATCTATGTAAACAGCTGTAACACAAAGAAATGGCATGAGAATAAGTATCTTTTTCCATTCATAAACTTTGGGGCATTACAAAATTGGGAGATATCGCCCAAGGATTACATGAGAAGAAAGGAAAAATACATATAAAAAAACTCTTTGATCCAAGAGGAACCACAAATCTAGGGAGGAGAAAAAATCTCCAAGAAGGCCCGAAGAAACTTTTAAACAAGACCGTTGGGAATTAATGGAAACTTCCAACCTAGTCTGTGCTTGCGTACGTTCGATAAGATTTTTTTCTCATTTTAGCTTTGCCAAATGCAGATCTTCCTCGAGGTCCTCCACCTCCTTGTCAATGGATCCAAGGAGAGGTGATAGCTCGGCTAACTTGGCTTCCTCGGCCCTTTGATCCTCCCGATGTTTTTGTAAGAGCTCCCTCTTACCGTCCAACCGCTGGCTCTTCAAGGTCTTCAAATGCGCGATGAGCCAGTCAAAGCGGAACCTGTCATGACCCAACTCCCTTAGATAACCTAGGAATTGGTTGAGGATGGGTCTGGTAACATTGGCAATTAGAGTGTTGGCAATTTCAGCAATAACGGTGGCCATGCCTTGAAGCCTGTAGCTCATAACTGAGATGTTCGAACATAAGCAGTCCACCGTGAAGGTTTCAGGATAATGGCTCAGAAGTTGCTCGATTGCCAAATGGTGGTTGGTAGGCATTTGAGGAGAACGTTGGAGTACCATAAGGCAGAAGGCGGGAGGAGCCAAGTCGAACGGAGGAAGCTCACACCCAGATTCACTTTTCGCGACAGCACCCGTCGTGGAACCTTGATCATTATGGCTCGATTCTTCGGAGGAGACAGGTTCACGATGTAGAGAGGCAATGGGCGAAGGAACTGGTGGAGAATCCTCCTGAGCAACCTGAGAAGAGTTAGGGGAAATAAGGGGTTCATGAAAAAAATCTTAACAAGTGTTTTCATTGTTAAGTCACCGATATAGGTGGAGTTTATGAGAAAAAATCTTAACAAGTGTTTTCATTGTTAAGTCACCGTTATGAGTGGAGTTTATGAAAAAAATCTTAACAAGCGTTTTTGTTGTTAAGTCACCGATATAGGTGAAGTTTATGAGGAAAAAAGCTTAACAAGTGTTTTCATTGTTAAGTCACCGATATAGGTGGAGTTTATGAGAAAAAAATCTTAACAAGTGTTTTTATTGTTAAGTCACCATTATAGGTGGAGTTTATGAGAAAAAAAATCTTAACAAGCGTTTTCATTGTTAAGTCACCGATATAGGTGGAGCTTATGAAAAAAATCTTAACAAGTGTTTTCATTATTAAGTCACCGATATAGGTGGAGTTTATGAGAAAAAAATTTAACAAGTGTTTTCATTGTTAAGTCACCGTTATAGGTGGAGTTTATGGAAAAAATCTTAATAAGCGTTTTCGTTGTTAAGTCACCGATATAGGTGGAGTTTATAAGGAAAAAGGCTTAACAAGTGTTTCATTGTTAAGTCACCGATTATAGGTGGAGTTTATGAAAGAAAAACTTAACAAGTATTTTCATTGAGTAAGTCACCTATACACGTGGATTTTGAGAAGTTGAGAAATATAGAGAAATTAGAGAAGTACCTCAGCAGCAGGAGCGATAGGGGTAGTTACCACGGGAGACATAATGCTAAAAACCGTGGGAGGCTGGCTCATTACCTCAGCAGCCTCAACGAAGCCCTTGGATATGGAAGCTTCAAGGATAGGCACACTCCTCTCGTCGGCATAGGGTATTATGGCTAACATGGGCGCATCATCAGAAGGAGATGTTGGACCTTCCATAGATTCCCCAACGAGACAGCCATACCATCCTGGGCCTGGGAGGGGATAAGGCCACTCAATGCAAAGGGCGGAGAAAGACTTGGAGAAATTTGCAAATGTAAAGACAAGTGTTAAACAAAAGGAGTAATCGTAAAAGGATAAGAGACAGAAATGCACCTAGCTTACCCCCGTTATGGCACTGAAGAGAGGAACTGCAGTAATGGGTCTTAACAATGCAGGAGGAAGGAGAATGCTGGCTATCAGCGATGCCACTTCCACCTAAAGTAGCCCAACATGTTAGAATTGATGAGTAAACCAATAGGACAAATAAAAGATGTAAGGCTTGGGAAGAAATTTACCTGCGGGGCACTCTCTTCGACCACAACAAGGGCAGAGAGACCTCTCGCTCTGAGGGTAACTCGAGGGAAGTTGGAACAGTTGCCTCGGGTGAGTCATGCATCTCAGCAGCACCCGTGGCGGCCTCCTTGGCCCGATGAGAGGATGAATGACGCGAATAGGTGAGGATTATTAAAGGAGAACGAAAGGCAAGCAGTGGCTAGAGGGGTACTACAATGTCCCCCCACGAAATGGCTCACTGCGTGACTGGGGGGATTGGGAGTACTAACCCTTGCTTCTTCAACTCCTTGCACCAAAGTTATCAGGCAATAAGTAAAGGTGCTATGTTAAGAGAAGGAGAATGAGAAATAAATAATGCACACATACCTCAGATCCAGAGGGAGAATGCGAGGGTATAACCACGAGTGAAGGTGGTAAGGAGGCGGCAGTCGAGGGAGCTGGGGAGGAAGCCTTCTCATGTGTCTATTTCCTCTGGGATTTGGTACCCAGCGTTTTCCTCCTGGAGACCGTTGCACCACCAGTTTCAGTTACCCTCGTCCTTCTCCTCTTTTTTGTCGCTGACTCCGTGGGATCAACCACGATCACAGGGAATGTACCCGGAGGAGGAATGGCGACTGCGAGCCATTGGAATTCAACGTTTATTCGAGCAACCTCGGCCTCCACCCGCCTCCTCAGCTCTCCAACCAGCTTTGGAGACATGGGAGGGGGAACGGAGGCAATTAGGAATGCCTCCAATAGAGTTTGTGTTTGACCCTGGGCCTTAGCCTTCTTAGACTTGGACTTCCTAGCTTTCTTAGCAAGTGGCTCAGAAGGCCCTTCTCCCGTGGCATCTTTAGCCGTGGCGATAGATGGTTTGGGGGTCGCAACGGCCTTAGGTTTAGGGGTGGCAGTTGGGATCATTGGGCAATGAGGGGGTAGTTAATGGGGAGGCTCTTTAATAGTTGTACGTAAGGGAAACGCAACCCCAAGCACGGAGTTCCCCTTTAGACCCAGCTCAGAAGAAGAAAAGGAAAGGATTGGGGGATATTGGGGGGGACTGGATGTACTCATGAATCATGGCCAACTGCTCCAGATGGAACTTCGTGGCCAAAAAAGTGGATACTTCTCCCTTCCTAGTAGCACTAGGAAGGGTGACACGGCCATCAATGGTGGATGTCGCACCAAGTACCGCGACTTCAGTGTAGAAGGTGCATGCTTCAGCGAAGGTGGCCTTCGAATGATTATCCTGGAACACAGGTCGAGGATCCCCCTGATCGAACCCGAACGGTCTGCTGCATCTATCAGGATTGTAAGGCTCAAAAGTATATCCCCATTCAGTATAAGAGGGGAGAAACCCCAGGGTGAAAAGAAGCACTACGTCTTGTGAGGGATCTTCTACAATCGGGTTAAATCTGACCGTTGTGGCTGCAGTAGGAAAGAAGTCTCAACTATAGGCAAAGGTGGGCTCACTGTATGGCCTCGTTATAAAGGAGTTTGAGCAATCAAAAACCTCCATTATCTCCTTTCGACTCTGCTTCTTGTGGAAATATATGAGCCGTGGGGGGTTGATAACTTGTCTCACAGGCAGAGAAACTGACCTCGCAGCAATAGCAGGAAAGAGGGTATAGAGGAAGTCGGTCAAGATGATGGTGCTGGCAAAATTTGCCAAGTTGTAACGGCCCAGTGACCATTCCATGTCAATATGGGTTCGATCTAGCCAAGTGTAGAAGGACCCCAAGGCGATGAAGGACAAAGTTAGGTTGAATCCTCTGGCTAAACGAACAGAAATGTTTATCAGATCCCTCCTGGGCTGATCATTGGGCTTTCCAGGAAGAAATAAGTGTGAAAGTAGTACAATTAATATAGGCCGGTAATTTCAGGGAGGTACCTCTACCGCAACCCGTTACATCACTAGCATCCTTCCGCATTGGAGCCTAAAAAAATAGTCGATAAGGGGGAAAATATGGCTTTGTTTGATGGACCGATGCAACTGCGGCAGATCCGGTCCAGCTCAACGCGATCAGCGGCCTCTTCGACATCCAGAGGCTCGTAGTGGTAGGTGAACTCGTCCATAGGCTCAAACCCAAGGAGTTTACAGACATCCTCTAACGTAACAGTAAACTCCCCCCATGCAGTGAAGAAGGTATGGGTTATGATGTTCCATCGGGAGACTAACACTTGAAGTGTCGTATTGTGCTTTGAGAGGGTGAACTCGCCAAACCAGTAGGCTCGATGCAGCCCAACCTTCGCAAGAGCAGCAGCGTGGGAGCTCTGCATATGTGTGTGCCAAGTAGTAAAATGGTCTGGTGACTACCCTTGTGCTTTGAAGTCGATCTGGGAATAGGTAAAGTCACCACGGTCCATACGGAAGCGCAGAGTTCCCTCGAGTGGAAGATAGCCCCACTTCGACGAATCCACTTCTTCATCACCTAGCAGTAATGGATCGAACTTAGATGAGAAGTGATAGGTCTTTCATGCCTCCAAAAATTTATCATTTTCTTCTTCAAAGATGGGAGCTCGGTGATAGAAGCGTAGTTGCTCTTGATGAGCAGCAACCAGGGCAGTGCCGCTAAGGGCGGTGAAAGCGCCAGCAGTAGCAGAGGGGGAACCTGGCTGGGTAGTGGCAGCAACCTTGGAAATACTTGAAGAAGCCATGAAAAAGTGCTGATGAGTGGCACATCCGAGTAAGGAGGGCTAAGAACAAGGAGAGAGGAGTACAACCGCAGGTGGTGGCATAAAAGATGAGAGAAGGAGGAGACTGAGTAAAGAAGGAGGGAAACAATGGAGGTCGCACAGAGTTTGCACAGAGTTTCTCTCTATAAAAGAAGAGGGGAGCTTGAAGAAGATAAAGATATAGAAGGGTTTTGAAATAAAAGAGATGTTTGAAGAATTTCAAACTCGACGGTTGGAGTTTCCCATCATCGCACGTGAAAGGGCCGCCTATAATCATTTCAAATGAACATGTGGCACATCGGGAAGGGTCTCGATAGTTGAAAAGACAGCGCCACAACATTTAATGAAATGACGCTTGGGAAAAATAAGGGGGTTGCCTTCTCCAGCAAGTTGAGATTTGGCACCAAATTTGCGCCCAACGAAGGTAGTCCCCCAATGGTTCAAAAAAGCTATGATGTCCCCTCGCCACATGTCCAAACGTTATTTAAAGGTGACTCAGATACATCGGGAAGAATTTTTGCTTTTTTTAACACAGCAAAGCATCACAATGGAGAATTTTACTTACCCGGAGTCCAAACGAGTATTTGAGAAGGTTAGTAGGCCTTTCGAGAGAATTTCAAATAGTAAAGCTAAAACGGTTGAGACTCAATATAAGGAAAAAGTGGTGATGTCCCTTCGCCCAAGCCCCAATGACAATGGCGTTTCGGCTCAGGTACATCGGGGAGAATTTTACTTTTTCTAAGAGATTATATCACTGCGGTTCAAACGAGGGAAAGAAGTCTAGAATTTTTTTTTCACGCAGAGAAGGTTCATCGAATTGAGAAGTTTCGTGTAGACATTTCTTATTTCCAATAAATCTCTCCATAAAGGGGCAAATGTAGAGGGGGCTTGAAGGTAATCCTAAGATTAGGGATAATTCCTTAATTAGCAAAATTATTTGAGATTAAGCAACCAAAGCAGCTCAAGCATGGCAACTCAAGCGCGGCAACTCAGCAAGGCAGCTTGGTGTGGAAACTCATACTTTAGCTTGTTGTATTAGTCATATTATATTTCCGTTTATATTGATTGTAAGCTATAACGATTGTAATATTATAACAAGATTAATAACAAGTATATGTGAGGTCAAACGGTACTTGTGAGAGACCAGGCTTGGCAGGGCCTAGGAGAGCTTTCATGCTCTATCGAATGACCTCGTCGTGGGAACTTTAGAGGAACCTAGTTTGGAGGATTTAGAAGTGAGGCACCGTTCGGGGCGTGTCCTAACCATCGTAAATACACCTGGTAAAACACCAAGGGACCCTGATCATGGAACCTCGGGCGGAGCAGCCTTGAGTTCCATCGAGCGTTGAGTTATGAACCAAGCAACCCTCTACTTAATGTCACATCTACTGTAAGTGATGTCACTAGTCAGCTAAACAATGTCAGACCTGCATTTGAGTAAACCACCGTGGTATTTGGGGCTGTCAAGCAGTTGGTGAGCTACCTCTGCGACAACAGCCCCTTGACACACAGTGGTTAGGCAAAAGGCATGTCTTGGCATTTAATATTTATGACGTGGAGACAACTAGTGCATCAGGTATTTAATGTTGCGATATAAAGTATGAGGGATGTCTTTCATAGTCTTAAAGAACAGAGTTGCCTCGGGGGTGGTGTGGGGGGATATTTAAGGATCCCAACCACCTTTGAGGAGGGGATGATATTTTGAGAGTTGAGGAGTTATTGCCATAGAGGATACACTTTAGAGAGAGTTATTGCAAATCAGAGGGGTTTTACTCACTCACCATGGTTATTTATTACGAATCTTTTAATACTTGATGAAGATTGTTTAGGGTGTTTGGTGTGTTTCTACCTGCCTACCGAGGTGTATCTAGGGTTCTTACTTCTCTCTCCCTCTAGCTTAGTTACTTCTAAGTTTCATTACTACTTTCTGAGTTATACACGAGAGATTTGAAAGTTTAAACTGGGCTTATCTTCATTGGGTTTGTGTTTGTATGTCCTATCATTAATCCAAGGTCTTGGGCTAATTAACTTATCATTACCATGCTCAAATAGGGGGTACACCTCCATCTATAATCTAAAGTAACCTCTTACAACTATTAAGCTTTTGCCTCACGGTCAAGTTCCTCGCCATGACGCGGTAAGTAATTTTATTATTGATCCTAATATTTTATATTTCTTGTGAATTTCAAACTTAACTCAATTACATGTTATTCTTGATAGGCTACTTTTATGAGAATTAAATTCATTAATCGGGTAAGCACTTCCACATTGTTCACGTAATAAGATCTCATACCTATTCACGCTCCTTTTTGTATAGAAAGTAATTCCATGTTTGTTACTCATTGAGCCTTTCTCGTGAGGTGAGTCTACTTACCATTTTTTTATTAAAATATAGAGTACATGTTTGCACTTTTATGGACTCGCATTTATCATTTGTCTTTATAGCTTTCAACCATATTTTTCACCCATATGGTTAATCTGATAAGAACTACTCGCTTTGAGAGTCATTTGTTCCATTTACCTACTTCTCTGGTAGTTTTTCTTTGCATAATTTTCTTTTTTCAAGGCCTTCTAATTTTTATTAATAGCTTTGTTAGTTTATAGGCTTCATATTTGTCTATCATTGTTCGTAATGTTAGTGCTAAAACTTCTACGTGCACCACTATTTTACTAATGATGGTCAACGAATCTGCCCTAACCAAAAATGTAATTTTAGTTATTAATTTGTGAACCTTTTCTCGGTTGTTTCTTTCGAATAACTTTTTAGTGTCTGTAGAGGGGTCTTGAAGGTAATCCTAAGATTAGGGATAATTCCTTAATTGGCAAAAGTGTTTGACATTAAGCAAACGAAGCAGCTCAAGCGTGGCAACTCAAGCGCGGTAACTCAACAAGGCAGCTTAGCGTGGCAACTCATACTTTAGCTTGTTGTATTAGTCATATTGTATTTCTATTTATGTTGAGTGTAAGCTATAACAATTGTAATATTATAACAATATTAATAACGAGTTTATGTGAGGTCAAACGGTACTTGCGAGAGACCAGGCTTGGTAGGGACTGGGAGATCTTTCATGCTCTATCGAATGACCTCGCCGTGGGAACTTTAGAGGTACCTAGTTTGGAGGATTGAGAAGTGAGGCACCATTGGGGGCGTGTCCTGACCATCTTAGATACACCTGGTAAAATACCGAGGGACCTTAACTTTGGAACCTCGGGCGAAGCAGCCTTGAGTTCCATCGGGCGTTGAGTTATGAACCAAGCAACCCCCTACTTAATATCACATCTACTGTAAGTGATGTCACTAGCCAGCTAAATAATGTCAGACTTGTAGTTGAGTAAACCACTGTGGTATTTAGGACTGTCAGGCAGTTGGTGAGCCACCTCTGCTACAACAGCCCCCTGACACACAGTGGTTAGGCAAAAGGCATGTCTTGGCATTGAATGTTTATGACGTGGAGACAACTAGTGCATCAGACATTTAATGTTGTAACATAAAGTATGAGGGATTTCTTTCATAGTCTTAAAGGACTGAGTTGCCTCGGGGGTGGTGTGGGGGGGGCTATTTAAGGATCCCAACCTCCTTTGAGGAGTGGATGATCTTTTGAGAGTTGAGGAGTTATTGCTAGAGAGGATACACATCAGAGAGAGTTATTGCAAATCAGAGGGGTTTTACTCACTCACCATGGTTATTTATTACGAAGCTTTTAATACTTGATGGAGATTCTTGAGGGTGTTTTGTGTGTTTCTACCTGCCTACCAAGGTGTATCTATGGTGCTTACTTCTCTCTCCCTTTAGCTTAATTACTTCTAAGTTTCATTACTACTTTCTGAGTTATACACGAGAGATTTGAGAGTTTAAAATGGGTTCATCTTCATTGGGTTTGTGTTGTATGTCCTATCATTAATCTAAGGTCTTGGACTAATTAACTTATCATTACCATACTCAAATAGGGGTTAGGCCTCCATCTATAATCTAAAGTACCCTCTTACAGTGTCATTGTTTTGTGTTGATAGGTTCCATTGTTGAGAGAGTCCTGATTCAGGGTTTTTCATCTTTGACGAGCAACCCTCTTGCCCCTGTTGGCATTTCTTTGCCAACTGGGGTAACTGCTCAAGTACCCAATACGGTAGGTAGGATCTTCATCCCATGAGTGAAATTACCTATATATAACAGACCATTAGTCCCAGAAGTAGTTGCTCGACCACTTATGCACATAATCTCGAGTGGTCCTTCAATGTCATTAAAGGCCTCACTTCCTATCTCATTAGGCCATGTGGGTTTTGCTTATTTATTTTTCTCATGTCTTTCACTTGAGTTCAACATCGTCGTTGCTCATTTATACAGGAATTTTTCATGTTGATCATTTTCTTATTACTCGCATGTTAGTGTGGTGACCTCTCTGAGAGCCTAACATTAATCTCCCTATAAATTCTCACGTATTTAATTTTCTTTGCATTTACTTTGCAATAGGTATTCGCGCAACTCAACTTGTTGCTTTGTGAAAATTTGAGGTTTTTGTTGCTTACATAGACCTTAAGGCACCACTTCCTCTAGGCCCCCAGGTCTTTAGTTTTATATAATCTCTTTTATATGAACTAAGGATATGTTTTATTAATGCAAGTTTTCAACCTACGACAAACCTAGAAGGGGGTGAATAGGTTTGATCACATCTAATGGTAATTTTTTGAAATTTCAACGTTTTTCTTGCAATTTCAAATCACTTAACACGTGTTTAACAAGGTGACTGTAAAATGTCTTGATTAACTCGCATAAAAAAATTGATTAGGTGAATCAAGATGAGAAAGCGAGATCTAACACACCTAAGTTAATTTTAAGTCAATTCACTACATTCAAGTGTGATCTAAGTGATGCGTGTGATCAAATGTGTGAAATTGAATAGAAAACAATCAAAATAATCCACAAGACAAGGTTTATGACGAAAAAAACCCCACTATGGGATAAAAAATCTATATGCACTCCAATTTTCATTTACTTGAAAAGACTTTTCCTCTCACATAAGTTCGCTCATGTAGTTACCCATGGACCTTGCTAGTTCCCCCATAGATGATGAAAATCCACAATGAGCTTCATGATGCGAATGAGGAATTACACTCTCCTTGGAATCAACGCCACACTTCAACTCATTCAATGAATCAAAGTGTCTCCTCTTTTAGATATAGGAGTGTGTGATCATAAAAATTCAAAATTAAATTATGAATTGTAATATGCTAATGATGATCTCATCAAAATCACTCTTAATTCACTCACAAAATACTAAGATCGAGACATAGATCTAAGATTGAAATATCTTTTAGGAATAAGTGAATTTTTAATAAGAGAGAAGCAAAAAGAGATCTCGAGTTTAAAATATGCTTAGAGAGGTTTTCCAATTGTGTAAAAAACAAATCTTATGAAATGGGAGAAAAAACTACCCTTTATAGGAATTTTTCAAAATTCAGCTCCGGTATGCGCACAGTTAACCTTTTTCGTGCACACGAAGTCAGACTCAAAGGACTTCGAGACAACGATGTGTGTATGGTCATAATAAAAATTCGTGCGAATGAGTTTGTGTGCATGGGTATAAAAGACAATTGTGAAAATGATTAAGGGCCCAACATATACAAAAATGCCTTTAACTTTTCCCAACAATACTGGTCTACTCCCAAAACTATTTTATCAAAACTCTGAGTCAGTTTAACACTTCTCCATTAAAAAGTTTAAGAATAACTCACACACTTTTAAAAAAATCTTGCAACTCACACATTTTGAAAAATCGTGCATGTGTGTGTTAGACATAGACAATTCACAATAGCTACAAAAATGATATAGTCTTTAGTTAAAGTGTGCGTATTACCGAAAGTCGTTTATTGGGAAGGTCTAATGATTCTTCAATCTTCAAAGGTCCATCTAAGACAAATGAGCGTGCCTCACTCAATCATATCAAGTCTATGTGACTTGAATGACTCAGCAACACAAATTTTTTATCACGAGAAGTAGCCAAATGATATATATTACAAAATTACATATTCATGCACTTTCTTTGCTACCTATGATCATTTGACTTAACTTGTTTCCTTATTATTTGATGGAGGCCTCAATAAGCTTGAGTGTTCCTCTCTTTATGTAACCTCAGTTATTACTTTCATACCCATTTCTTTTATTTTTTGTATAGTTTGCAAATATCGCTCACTTGTTTCAACCATTTTTTTGTTTTTAGGCTGAAATTTTAGCGCATTTGAGTGCCCATGTGCCTTCGGGACCACGGGTACTATCTTTTGTGTTTCTTATTTTAAAAATATTATTTATTGATGTCAATTTATTTTCTTATCAAACTTAGGCAAACACAGTGCATGTTAGCTAGAGCGCCCCTCTTTGCTCAGATCCTCAAGTATAACAATGGTTTCATTCAATATCTCCAAAATATATTTTAAAATTGCGCTTACTCTTCTTTGATTCATTAGGTCGATTAGGTTAATGATAGACCTCATTTCTTCTCATTTGATGTTTTTAAACAACAAGTAAACTTCTCTTTTATTTTATTTAAACACTATTTGAATTGGATATTTTCTTTTATCATATTTTTTCTTGTCTTATAGGAGAGGGAAGGATGCAGGATGTCAGGCAGTATGTTCATTCATACATATTTTTAAGTGAGTTACTCATTTCTTTCTTTGATTAACCCATATAAAAAGTATCCTTTGCATTTGTTATCCTTTTGAGTTCAATTTTCCCCCTTTGTTAAGAGGCTAGGGAAGATGATGAAGGTTCATAGGCAATTTAATCTCATAGTGGTGAAGAGAGTGGGAGCGAGCAAAATGATAAAGGCTCTGTGGTTGAATACAATGAGTAAAGTTCAACGGACACGGGGTTTATCCACGCAGACATAAAATCTCTTAAAGGGTATCTGAGAGTCATATGGTCTAACCGTTTTGCAGATTATTTTTGTGAAGATGATAAGGCTACGCTTGAGCTTATATATAAACATCACCTGATACTTTCATAATTGGATAGGTTTAAAAATTTTGAAGTCCTCACAATTACCAATTTAAGAGCCTTGGTTAATCAACTATGACAGTTTACATCTGCGTCTCCAAAAGGGTTGACTTTTTGCATGCTCGACAATTTTAGATGCTATCAAAGATTTGGAGGACAGCTACCACTTCAAACAATATTGTTTGGATGCAACTATTAAAAATATTATTCATCCACTTGTGAATAATTTGATAAATTCCAAATCTATTAAGGAAATTAGATCTCAACAGCGATAAAAATAAGTGGTTGATCTGAGGGAAAAAATAAAGTCTCTCAAGCTCTAACTTGATAAAGTTTTAGCCGATAAAAAATGAGAATGAGCACCAAGTGGTTAGGGCTGGAGAGGAGGTTAATAGAGATATAAGTGCCCTTTGGGGAAAATATCCTTCTCCTTATGACGGGGATTAGACGGTGTCCTTTCTTGTATTTATATTTTGTTTTGATCTTATAATAGTTTGCCTTCTTTCGAGTAGGTCATTTTATGTAATGAAAAGATAATTTTAGTTACATCTGTAATTTTTTTTATAGTGCCTATACTTTTCATATTTCTTTTATCATTTTCCAGTAAGTGACTAGTCTTTTATCACATTATTTATCTTTCCTAATACTTTGGGCATTTATAAAGTGCCCTGCTCATAATATTTTTTTTTCAAATGACAATTATAACAAGTGTATAACCATTCATTCATCATTGTGTAAGTGGAACAGTAGGTAAGCTATTTAACTTAAACAAAGGAAATGTTATTAGATTTAGTTATAACATTTTGTCAACAAGTATGTTTAATTCAATTAGAAATGTAAACATTCGAGCAACATAAATTCCTTTGTTATAATTAATGATAAGATTTTTCCAACAAGGTTATCTCAATACAAACAATGTACTAAGGATTTTTCATAACAATGAAATTTCTCAATGGAAACCATCTAACTTTGTGATTTTAAGGATAATATTTATTGAGCCACTTATAGTCGATTGACTGGAGGCACTCTTTTTCTATTCCCAAAATCTGGAAATACCCTAACTTCTCTACTCCTCTAACAACAAACAACCCTTCATAATTAGGCTTGAACTTGGAAGCACAAATGCTCCTCAAGTGATGAATGGATGCTCTAAAGACAAAGTCACTTACTTGGAATTCTCTTAGTTTAACTAAATTCTCATAAGCCCACGAGAGTTGCTAAGTGTAGATCTTAAAATTCTTTTTCTCTTTATACTTTAATTTGTCCAGTGCTTCTAGTTGCATGTGTCTAGCGTCTGGTAGTAAGTCAAGGTTAAATGCCATCCTCGTAGAGGGTACAACTAACTCCATAGGTAAAATAACTTCTCTTCCATACATAAGAGAAATGGAGTAAATCTTGTAGGTTTCCTCTTTGAAGTCCTATAAGCCCATAACACTATTGACATCTTGTTATACAAGTCCTTAGGAGGTCTTCCAGCATCTTCTTGAGGATATTTATCAAGGTTTTGTTGGTTGCCTCTACCTGACCATTCCTTTTCGTAGGGGTGTTCACGGGTTGGTTCGGGTCGGTTTTGGACCCTAATTCAAACCGAACCGACTATGAAAAAAATTATCGGTTTCGGTTCACATCGATTTCGGTTCGGTTCGATTTTGGGTTGGTTTTCTGCGGTTTCCTATTTGGGCCGATTTTTTTAAGCCCGGTTTTCAGTTTGGTTCGATTTTTGAAGGTAGTTAATGGTTTTTGGATATAAAAATATAAGTTATTTAGTTTTTTTAATATATATATTGGTTTCGGGTCGGTTCAGTTTGAATCAGTTTTTTCCATGTATAAACCGTCAATCGAATCGACATGGTCAGTTTTTTTATATCCGTAAATCGTAGGCCGAACCGGGCTAAAAAAATGACGGTTTTGGTTCAGTTCGGGCCAATTCGGTTAAGTTTTCGGGTCAATCGGTTTTTTTGCACACCCCTACCTTTTTGGATTGGAAAATGGTATGGCTATTGTGATGATTTCATAAACGTCCATCAAAAAACCCATTTATTTACACCCGAATTGCTTTCCATTGTTAGTAAGAATGACTTTGGGTATGCCAAATCTACAAATGATGTACTCACAGATCCATTGGGTCACTACTCGAGTGGTTATCCTCCTTATAGGAATTATTCCTGCCCATTTTTTATAGAACTCTGTTGCTAACAAAATGAAAGCTTTTCCCTGAGAAGCTACTATTACCTTTCCTACTAGTTCGAACTCCTACGTATGAAAAACAATATGGAGCATCCAGACTTTACTAACTTACTGTTAGGGAGTGTAATATATTTCCATGCACTTATCACGCCTTGTACGATTTTACAAATTTAATGGACTCACCCTCCATCTCGACCCAATGTCATCAACTAGTCGAACAACTTAGTTCCACTCATATGGGATGGTTCGTGAGCTTTCTTTAACACCATCTTAGATTCCTCTTTAAATATACATCACACGACCTTCTTATTGCAACATTTTATGTATAATTCCTCATTGACTACATATAAGTGAGCAACCCCATTTCTTTAAATAACTAGCATGTTCTCTTTCAATGGGAAACTCTAGATCTTTTAGATAAATTATGTATGGTATGCTCTAGTCATCTAGAGTTTCCACGAAGTTAAACTTCCTGGTTAATCAAATTGAGTTTAGAAGTTTAAAATTTGTTGTTATAACCGAACATTATCTTTACTCATATTGTGGAAATAGTATTCCCCTCATTGCAAACACTTATAGATAGGGATACTAGTGTCTTCATAATGGGCTTAGTGCATTGCTCACAACTTATCTTGGGCTTCCTCATCTCCAACATACATTGTTAAGTGACCTCCAGAGTTCTTAAAGTATAAGGTGACTTATAACAAGAAGAATTTCAATATATCTAATATTTTCATCCTTTCTCGTGTTTCTAATTACTCAACAATAGGGATCCTACAATCTTGGGGTTCTTCTATAAAAAATAAGGATTTAACTATAGTGGGCATTATTTTTATGCAATTAGTAATTGAGGCCATCATCTCATCAATCTCTAATTCCTGGGAGATTGTTGCTAGTGCATCTGGATGTCTAGTCATTGTGCAATGGTGTATTTCAATCTTCACTGACAAAAACTGCTCCATCAAACATTGGATAATTGCTCGGTAAGGAGCTAAAGTTTTATACTTTATAGAAAATTATCCATTTAACGATGTTAGAATATCCTCGTATATAGATAACTTTCGTACCTTTTCTCAGTGCTTTAAGCGATCCCAGTATTAGCGCTTCATGCTCAGCCTCATTGTTTGAAAGTGTAGTTTGTAAGAACGAGTAATTTTCTCCTTTATTTTTAGAGTATCATTACTTCTCCCCCGGTGCCTTGTGCGAAAGAGTCATCAAAATTCGTCTTCCATTATTCCATTTCTTCACATATACGATCCTGGAAATCGTCCTTTAGAAATTATTCGCTTAGAGGATTGAACCATTGACTAGGGAAGTTAGCTAACATGTCATTTAAACTTGACTCTTGATGGTGTACGAGTCACTTTATATCATACTCGAACAAAATAAGGAACCATTTGTCTTCTCGACCAACCACGATAGTCCTAGACAATAAGTACTTGATTGAACCACATTTACTGGTGATGTCCACCGTAAATGGGAGCACGTAGTGTCTCAATTTCTACGCCATAAATATCATATTTAGGCAATGTCTTTCCACACTTGTGCATCTGAACTCAACTCCAGAGATAATTCTATACAAGTAATATACTAAATTTTCACATCCTTCTATTTCTTATGTAAGCAATGCTTCAATAGATTTAACTGTGCGGGTTTAATACAAGAATAAGGCCTTTCCTTCCCCAAGTGGAATCATCATTGAAGGAACTGTTAAAATTTACTTGATTCTATAAAATGCTTTATGCTGATCATTTCCCCAAATCAATTTTTCCATCTCATTTATTAGAGGCAAGAAGGTATAAACGATCTCTAGAGCAGGTATGAATGTTATAAGGTAAGAAACTTTGTTTAGGAAACTTTTGATCTGTCAATGGATCCTCGGAGGTGGAATATTAGGATTTATTTCCTCTTCTCCGCATGTGTTTGAACACCTTGTATATTCACAACAAAACCAAGCAACTAGCCTGTCATGATGCCAAAAGCACATTTGGATGGGTTTATTCGCATATTGTATTTTAAAAAATTGCCTTAAGTATTTAATATGTTTGTCTTCTTTCTTGGACTTCACCGTTAAATCAGCTACATAAAATTCCAATAATTCTTAAAACAAGTCATGAAACATGACCATTATATTTCACTGGTAAGTTTCGTCAGCGTTTTTTAAATCAAATGGCATGATTGTATAGTGAAAAATCCTAATAGGGGTTCAAAAAGCCGTATTTTCTGCATATGATGATCCATATTGATTTGATTATGCCTAACATAACCATCCATAAATCTATACATTTCATACCCTGCAGTTATGTCTACCGAACTCTATATGTTTGGCACGGGGATTTCATCTTTAGGACATGCTCGATTTAAGTATCTAAATTCCACATAAATTTAAATTTTCTTTTTGTCTTTATTAGCAACTAGTACAACTCTCGAGAGCCATACGTGATGTTGGATGGGCTTCATCAAACCCACCACGAGTAGCTTTTTTACCTTTGCTTTTATCTTCAGATTTAACTCTGCTTTATATGTCTCAGTGGCCTACCACATAGGCAAAGTGTTAAGCAATATATTTAACTTATAAAAACTTACATCATGATCTAATCCTGGTACCTTTGTGTATTTTCGAGAAAATATAACAGAGAATCTTTCAGTAGGTTCACGATTTCCTCTCTTTCTCTCAGTTCAAGCATTTTGATATGAAAGAGGGTATTTCGTCCCCACCTTATTCAGCCAAATTTAACACTTCTAATTTTTGTAGTTGTTCTTTTGGTTCATCTTTCATGCATTCTGTAGCACCCCCTACCTCCTCATTGTGCTCTAATATACAAGAGTCATCAATCAAAAATCATTATGGCATTGGGTTAGCATCGTCATTCCACAACGCTTCCCGATCACGTCGTTATTAATAGTATATCACTTTTGTAATACCTCGTATTTAAATGGATTAAAATAATTAGATATGATTAATTGTGCTTGGATGACAAGTAATGCCACTATTTAAAATTTATATGTGTGATATAAATAAAACCTAAAACTTGAATTAAGACATGGTAAAATATTAGTTAACTATTTCAACGTGACAGTGTATTATGGGTGACTATGGAATGGTCAGGGATTTTGTATCGAGGGTTTCCTTGTTTAGATAATCCCCTTGATGTCGAGTCCTGGTGATCATGAAGTAGTTCCCTATAATACAACGTCACACAAAATTAATGATTAAGTAAATAAATAACTTTTCTACTTGTATTTGCGTATTTGTTAAAAATTATGAATTAAGGTAATAATTAATAATGGGAAGTTTGGGGCTTGTTTTGGGATGCTTAAAATGGTCATTTTTAACTCGTAATGTTGTGTTTTAACCCCATGGGTTCAGTATAAGCCTTAGGTCCTAAGTACTATTTCAAGATTATAGATTTTTCGTGAGCCATTAGGGATATTATAAATCACATATCATAATTGGGGAAACATCTTAAGTCTATAGACAGAAGCTTGAAGAGAAGAGGAAGAGTTAAAAGGATCTTGCCCTAGTTTTCTTCACCAAATTGATTGAGGGAAGTTTATTTAGAATATAAGTATGATTGATGTTGAGTTAGATTATGCCTATTCATATTAATCAAACATAATCACGTTTTAATCTAATTTGAATTATCAAATTGATTAGTTTTGTAATTAACCTAATCTAGCAAATAATTAAGTTGAATCTCCCTATCTATTTTATTGATTTCCTCATGAACATGACTTGTAATCGTTAGAGTATGATTAATATATGTTTTCTATTGTAAATCATACAAAAACCCTCCGATTATATGTATTAATCCATTGAATTTGTAGGCTAAAAGAGGAAAGTAGTAAATCTAGGGTCCTTGAATGAGAAATTGTGTTTTGATTTGAATCTTGGTATAAATTTGAGGATTTATTGTTGGACATATGTTCTAATCATTTATATTATGTGGATTGGGTTTTGGGATTTTCATTAGGACTTGGATGAAGTTTTTGAAGTCATTAATGGTGGTTTTGAAAGTGAATTTAGGTATTGGAGAAGATGAATCCCGTAAAGGGGATTTTTAATTAACTATAGCCATCGATCGATCGATGGTTAGTCGATCGCCCTAAAAATTCTGGAAATTTCTGCTTAGTGTTTGATCGGTTAGATTTTAGATTTGGTATTAATTTGAGGATGACCTTTAGTCTAAGTTGACTATTATAAACATGTAAATATGATGTATTGAAGGGTTCTAATTTGGGTAAATGTTAGTTGCATAACTTTATAAGGTTTATGAAATTCAATAATTCATATTAAGACTAGATTCTCGTGAATGAATAGGTTTTCGTATCTTGTGTTATTTGTGAAATGCATACCATGTTTGAGTGCTCATGGGTTGCATACTAAAAGGGATAACGTAATGGGGCATGTGGGACGTCGACCACGATAGTACCATAATGATAAAAACGGACTTACCATGGTCATTTTACCCCATATCCTATACCTCTATACCTGTACCTCGAGGGGGTTTCATGGGTCATTCATCGTATAGTCTTGGGTATGGTAGGTTATACAAATGATGGGAAAGCGTAGCGATTTATCCATCGAATGTCATGATGTCTTTGGTTTGGGTCAGCCTAAGACTATGCCTAGTACCAACGAGTGAACCCCGAAGGCGTTAAGGATAGGTCTTCGTTATTTGGTGCCTGGGTGAGAGCACATTTATATAGTATGTGTCGAGGACCATACTTATGTGGATATTAGACTTTGAGATTATCTTACTTATTGTATAGACTTGAGATGTTTCTTGTAACTATTATTATGAATCCATTCATTGTTATATTCGAATTGTGCAGAATAATATTTTATTATAGGTCCATTTTGGTTTGGGATTTTAGGTGCATGTGATATCTAGGAATGTTTGTGTTGGGATATAACATAAAAGAGATTAAAATGCGTGAGGAATATGCATAAATATGATTTATCCCAATTTCGGGTATACTCTTATTCTTTATAGACTTGTTGTTAAAGTTTTCGTGGACTCTGCATTTTAAGACCTAGGCCTCCATTATCGCCTCAGCTCAATTTCGGATACTCACATCTCATTCCCATTTTTAATTTTAATATGTAGGTGTCATTGGCTTGCGTGCCTATTCCTTTTATACAGTTGTCATTTCATAGTGGTCAGTTATTTGTAGCACTTTAATATAATTACTTGTTGGAATATATGAGACATTTATAGAGTGGTTTTTATGTATAAGACTTCCTTGATTGTAGTATGGTATCACATTTGTTAGGAATACTACTTATAATAGTTCAATATTTCATTTAGTATATTTCAGTTTTTATTCATTCTTAGAATGATACTTAATCGTTTAGACTCCTGTATTGTTTAATTTAGACCTGATCAATATATTATTAAATTTTACGGGGTGTCACATTTGGTATGCTAGTGTTCCAGGTTCTAGCGTCCTAGGGGTCTTAAGTGCTTCTATCATTATTTCCGCATTTCATTATTTGACAATTTTAGAGTATTGTCATTTAAGGCTTATACTATCTATAGTGACAACCGCTTAATGGTTCCATATTAATGGTTAGAATCGACCAAGTGTATTGGGAGGGTTCTTTATTTGTATTTCACTTTCAAGATGTCCCACGCATGAGGGCAACTTTGGTTAGGAGTTAGAAAAAATTTTATATGAGGCCTTTAGATATTTCTTAGCATATGGTTTAAGAAAGATGATTTCACACACCATATGTAACTGCATTAGAGGTAAGTTTTAAAGACCTCGTATGTGCGACCGTATCGTAGCCAGTATAAGGAGGAGTTCAACTATCTTTCTCTTCCTCCACCGTAACAGATTGATTTGGAAGTGAAGAAGGACACTCGCGTTAACAACTACAGTACGATAAGAATTTTTGAAGTTAGAAAAAAAAATATGTGAAGTGTTTAGCAAGTGTTACTAGGTAACCTATTTTTCACCACTTGTGTTCAGGTAGTTAAAGTATCCTTCCTACATCAGCAGGAGCACTATATCTATTTGAAGGATAATGTTCCCAAGATTATGAAGACTAAGGCCGAAGTAGGATCGATGACTAGAGATAGTGTTGTAAAAGTAGGGTGTGATACTGATTAGACCAAATTCCCAAATTTCCAAGTTAACCTTATTTAATCGGTGTCAATTTTTAATCCAATTTAATTCAGCCCTAAAACATGAAACAACGTTTGGATAAATCAAACAATCATAAATAAATTGCTGACACACAGATCTCTAAAAAAAACCTTTTGGGTAAAACCTTTTATTTCACAAATAGTATTCACAATGATTATAAGTGAAATCTGTAATGGATTAAGTGCAGTAAACCCACATAGTCCACAACCTAAATCAGCAATGGAATTCCGCATTAACTATAGAAGAATCGTAGTTCAATCAGCCCAGGAACACCCATGAGCACTCCCTATTGACGTGCAGTCAGTTAGCCCATTACCTCTCTCTAGTGGCACCTAGATCAGCAGTAGATATCTTCTCTACAAGAAAAACTTCACAAAATTGTGTTCTTGGCTTCCAAAAATAATTCACATAAATATTGGGATGATTTGTGAATTGAAAACAAAAAGATTTGAACCCTAAATGAAGAAGACAAAGGATTCTACCAATTTGCAGTATTTGTAGAAACTAAAACGTCAGGTCTTCTTAATGAAAACGGAGTGGTTTAACACACTTTATATTAAAAAAAAGGCGGTGCATCGCTCGAACGAAATAGGTGTGTCTCTTGAACAAAATAGGTTATCGCTCGAATGACTGGCTTATCTCGCTCGACGAGCTGCTTAAAAAACAAATTTTTTATTCGTCAAAAACTCTGCCTCAAACACTTAAAAAAACTCTTCGATGAAAATTCTGCTTCTACACTTAGAAAATATTTTAGAAAAACTATTCGAAAATTCTAAGTGAACCGTTAAGGTACTTAAACATAATCTGACCAAAATTAATCTTGCAGAGGCTTGAATGTTGAAGAACATTGATATTCAGATCCATCTTGACGCGTGATTGAACTTGAATAAGTCTTCGATGGTTGTTGCAATATATGACATACTCAAATGTAAACTGGACAATGCAATAATGTCCTTATAAATCTCCCCCTATGTCTATGCCGGTACAAAATAAAAATATCCAAATTATCAAATCTTTAAGCTTTTCTCATCAGGGTGTGCAACATAATGATCTTCAATCTTTGTACCTATACACATGAGACAAATCAAATACCTTCGTGACGCATCGAGTTTGAAATGATATCAGAATAAATCAATCAATAATCAAATCTCTTCATAATGCAAAAACTCCCCCATAATTCGTTCTCCCCCTTTTTATTTGTCCGAAATAGACAAGGAAACGAATAAAAAAAAATAAACATGGAGTTGTCACGACAAATATGCATAGCAAACATGGATCAAACTACGCTCATGCAAAGGAGTAACCCAAAAGCTTCCACAAACTAGTTTTGATTTTTTATTTTTTCATACAAAAATGCAAAAATAATTTTACAAAAATCACATACCGTGAATTTACACTAAGATAACCAAATTGTGGAAACGGAATGAATGGGTGTGAGCATATTCGATAGGCAAATCAATGCAATCTCAATGAATATTTGTATGAGCGTATATGTTATGTGCACATATGTTATGTGCACATTAGGAGTACAAATATTCATTGTGCACAAATATTCATTGTGCACATATGTTATGTGCACAATGAATATTTGTACTCCTAATGAATGAATCTCAAAATTGTCCTTAGGTGTCAGAAAATGTGAATTTAGATGACATCGTCTTAATCTAATCGACAAATCAAAGTCAAATACATACCAATAACGTTTAAAACTATGTAATGCTTTTTCATGACTTTGTCAGGACGTGCAAACCCGTTTTATATTCCACCCAAACTCCCTCATAAATAATAATGCTTTTTATTGGCCCACTTTATGGCATATTTTTATTTTTATTTTTTCGGGCTCTTTTCAACCTCTTTGGACCTTGGCTTCTATTTTTGTGCCGTACATTTTCTAGGTTAGATTTAAACGATGGATTAATCGCAAAGGATAAATGAGTATCTTTCGTAGCCCTTTCCCATTTTTCAAATAAATCTCACAAACTCACATTAACGGTTCTTACATGCACTACTTTCATTGTCAAGTTTTATCGCATATGATTCGTTTTAAAGACAGAATTGAGATGAAAACACTTAGACCAACATGTGATAGACAAGAACAATAGTCAAAAAATCCTTGCAAGTGTGCATTAAAGGAACGCATGAGTCAAACATGTGGGTAGTAACAACTAATCACATCTCAATGACTCCAAATATTGCAAAGCACAAAGCTGAAATGATAACGCATATCAAAACACTATCAAATCATCACATGGATATGGAATGAAATTATGACTCAGTCATCCTAAATGCCCATCCAGATACGGTTCAAAATAAAATACAAAAATCGTTTTTTATCTTTTTCTAAAAAATTTATCAAAATAAAATATTTTTGTATTTTTCAAAAGCTTTATCAAAAACAAAAATCTAATACAAAAAGGGTACACACTAGAAATAGACATAAAATATCATCATGAAAATCATCCTATGCTAGCAAATAAGTATAAACCTCATCCGCTAGGTGTGGTGGAGTTTTCCAAAGGTGGTGACATCCTATGAAAAACATCCACAAATTATGTGAACTTTTTGACTAAAAAATTTACCTGCTCCCTAATATATGCAAACTCTCTCACGTAGTCATTCGGAGCATCATGTGTGGGTGCGTGTGTGTGAACACGTATAGTAGCAAAACGTGACACAATACCAACCTAACACAAAACTCCCTAAGGTGTCCTATCTTCTTGTAATTAGTGCAAACATAAACGGGCCTAGGTACACCTCTCTCAAAATGTCTAAGACGTACTCTCCTCTCGGGAACAGGATGCCTAGGTGGGTTAGGTTGAGAGCCATATGGATCTATCGCTAACTTGGGAATCAGCTTGGGTGCAAAGTGGGAAGTGTACGCATCGTTATGAACTATTCCACATCTCTAAACATCACTCAAAACGGGATTGAGAACAATCTTTCCAACCTATTAGATGCATTCTCTAAAGGGACTTTGACCTCCCGGGTACGTACGAGATCACTTTCGAGTTAGAATACACATGTCGTCAGACTAGACACCGTGTTGGTCAAATCACTCTTTTTCGATCTAAAGCAATCAATTGTTCACTCAAATAAACCTTCACCTTCTCGAGTTGACTTCTTTTCATCTCAAACACCCTCAAAACCTCTAACTCTCTCTCCAAATCTCTCGCCCTAAGACCTAACTCCTTATTCATCTTTTTCATTTTTAAGGTCTCGACATACAAATTTCGAAACACGATCTGGAGCTCACTATCACCTTCGCTCCCACACTCACTTTCTCCCTCACTCAAAACACTCAAACTATCATCCTCCTAGGGGATCTCACGTGCACAAGTATACTCATCATCGTGGGACAAACTAGGTGCGCTCTCGTGACTAGCTAAAAAGGCGAAAAATTTCTCATGTGAAGACTCATCCCCGGAATCCGTCACCTCTTCATCACTATAGCTAAGAGTGGCTGGAATGGCAATATGTTTTGCCATTCTCCTTAGCCTAGTGGGTACTCAAAAGCTCTATGCCCCCTACCCTCATACTCAAAACACTTCGTCTTCCTTTTTATCTTTGTCACTCTCTTTTTCATCTCTCTCTTTGGCCTCATCTTTCTTTTTGTTTTTCTAAAAAAACTTTTTATTGGAAGAATTTTGTTTCGAAAACTTCATAAATTTTATAAAACTTTTCACAAGCATGGCCATATCAAAATCAACCTCACCCACAGAGTCGGACTCACAAACTCTTACTTTCTTTTTCTTCTCTCTCTTGGACACTTTCTATCCCTTCCTAGACTGGGCTCTAAGTGTTATCCCTCTATGCTTAGGTCTGACTGTGTGGAGGAATATGTCAATCTCATATGTCTTCAGGTCCCCTACCAGCTCTTCCAATTTTAAATTACTCAAATTAACCAAGGAATTTAAAACGGTCACTTTACAGATACAACTTTTAGGCAGTGATCTTAAAATCTTTTTAACCACCTGTGCATAAGGAATTTGCTCACCAAGATTGAAACTAGTGTTGACAATATCAAACAAATGTGCATAAAACTCAAGAAAACACTCAATCTCAAGCATGGTAATTATTTCAAATTGAGTAGTTAAATTTTGAATTTTAGATTCTTTGACAACATTTGTACCTTCGTGGGTAAGTTAAAAATGTCCCACGCTTCTTTTGACGCGGTGCAAGTCATAATACGTCGGAACTCCTCAGGAGTGACGGAACCAGAAATTGCACTCAGCCCACGTGAATTAAAAGTTCTCCATTTAAATTCATCCCCAGTCCAGTTTGTCACGGATTTTAAAGTAGTGATATTAATTGCGGTGACAGTGGGAGGATTCCATCCTCTTTCACAAACTATCCAAACGCTCTCATCAGTGGCCTTTAACTCTGATTTCATACGTGCTTTCCGATAGGCGTAATTAGACCCATAAAAATGGGCATCCGATTATATAAGTGCTCCATTGGAAAAATTGTAATTTTTCACAAAACAGATTTTTTTTTAAAATTAATATCACACAATTTTGCAAAAATAGGAGTACACAATAAATTAGTATAACCTGCTCTGATACCAATTTGTAAAAGTACGGTATAATACTGAGTAAATAAAATTTTCGAGTTAACCCTATTTAATCGGTGTTAATTTTTAATCTAATTTAATTCATCCCTAAAACATGTAACTACGTATGGATAAATTAAACAATCATAAATAAATTGTTGACACACAGATTTCAAGAAAAAACCCTTTGGGGTAAAACCTTTTATTTCACAAATAATACTCACAGTGAGTACAAGTGAACTATGCAATAGATTAACCGCAGTAAACCCACATACGTCGCAATCTAAATCAGCAATGGAATTTCACAGCTACTCCACAAGAACCGCAGTTCAGTCAGCCCAGGAACACCCACGAGCACTTCCTATTGACGCGCAGTCAGTCAACCCAGTACCTCCCTCAAGTGGAACCTATATCAGCAGTAGAAATCTTCTCTACAAGAGAAACTTCACGAAATTATGTTCTTGGGCTCCAAAAATAATTAACATAAAGATTAGGATGATTTGTGAATTGAAAATAAAAGGATTTGAACTCTAATTGAAGAAGACAAAGGATTCTGCCGATTTTCAGTATTTGCAGAAACTAAAATGTCAGGTCTTCTTAACAAAAATGGAGTGGTTTAACACGCTTTATATAAAAAACTTAAGGCGGCGCGTCCTTCGAACGAAACAGTACGTCGGTCGAACGAAACTTCGCGCGAGATGTCATGTCGCTCAAACGACTAGCTTATCTCGCTCGAACGAGTTGCTTAAAAAAAATATTTTTTATTTTGTCAAAAACTCTGCCTCAACACTTAGAAAAAAATCTTTGACTAAAAAATCCTCTTTTACAATTAGAAAATATTTTAGAAAAATTATCCCAACACTCTAAGTGAACCGTTAAGGTACTTTAAAACAATCTTACCAAAATTTATCTCGCAGAGGCTTGAATGTTGAAGAACATTGATATTCGGATCCGTATTGATGCATGATTCAACTTGAATAAGTCTTCAATAGTTGTAGCGGTATACAAAATACTCAAATGTAAACAGGACAATGAAATAATGCCCTTACGAGTGTATCATTGACCCGAGGAGCAGGACCTCACCCGCAGGAGGAACCGCATAGGGGAATAGACCCGAAGAGGTTTCCAAGAATAAAAAATATGATTTTTATAGCCAGTAGGGTTAAGGTAATCATGACCACTGGAGTCACGACCAATTAGAGAAGGTCAGATAAGGAAAGTCTTAGCAGAAAAGACCAAAGAAGTAAGGTCATCAGGGCCGTTAGTGGGGCCGCCATTTCGATATTTACTTTAAGGGAAGATGTTACAATAATGGCGAGTGAGCCAACCTAGTTAACAGATGCCTTAGTGGTAACTAAAGTTTTGGGTTACCTCTGGGGGATGGTTATGGTACGTGTATGGCTCACGTGCATGAGTAGGGCTTAGACATCGAGGATTTGTCCTTCTTTATTAGTAGTGTGTCTACTATGATTATGAGGCATATATTTTTCTCTAAGCTTTATGTATACTTCGATACCCCTGCAGGTGGGATCTACTTGACGTAGTGATTATAGAGACATGGCAGTTTGTATGTGTAGAAGGGTGTCTACCTACAAAAAAATATAAATAAAAATATTTTTTTATTGGAAATATTGAGAAGAAACCCACCCAGGTCCCGGCAGAAACTCATATTGAGCAGGAACCCCCCCAGGGTCCCGGCAGAAACCCATATTGAGAAGGAACCCCACCAGGGTCCATCCAGCGCAGAAGTGCCATATTGGATAAGGAACCCCCAGAGTCCCTCTACCGCAGAAGTGCCATATTGGAGAAGGAACCCCAGGGTCCCTCCACTGCAGAAGCCCAAGTTGAGAGGGGCCACTGCAAGGGTCCCTTCAGAAATTTAAGTTAAGAAGGACCCCGCAAGGGCCACTGCAGAAGTCCAAGTTGAGAAGGGCCACCGCAGGGGTCACTGAAGAAATGACATCTGAGAAGTGCCGTCGTAAGGGCCACTGCATAAGCCCAAGATCGAGAAGTGCCACTGTAGCGGTCACTGCATAAATGACATTCGAGAGGTGCCGTCGTAAGGGTCAGTGCAGAAATGACATTCGAGAGGTGCCGCCGCATGGGTCACTACGAAAATGACATTTGAGAAGTGCCTCGCAAAGGCCACTGCAGAATTCTAAGATTGAGAGTGGCCACCCCAAGAGTCACTACAGAAATGACATTCGAGATGTGCCGCTGTAAGGGCCACTGCAGAAGCCCAAGATTGAGAAGTACCACTGCAAGGGTCGCTGTAGAAATGACATTCGAGAGGTGCGGCCACAAGGGTCACTAAAGAAATGACATTCGAGAGGTGCCCCCGCAAGGGTCACTACGAAAATGACATTTGAGAAGTGCCCCGTAAAGGCCACTACAGAAGTCCAAGATTGAGAGTAGCCGCCGTAAGAGTCACTGCAGAAATAACATTAGAGAGGTGCCGCTGCAAGGGTCACTGTGTAAATGACATTTGAGAAGTGCCCCGCAAGGACCACTGCACAAGTCCAAGATTGACAAAGGGCCGTCGCAAGGGTCACTGCAGAAATAACATTCGAGAGGTGCCACCGCAAGGGTCACTACGAAAATGATATTTAAGAAGTGCCCCGCAAAGGCCACTGCAGAAGTCCAAGATTGAGAGTGGCCGCCGTAAGAGTCATTGCAGAAATAACATTCGAGAGGTGCCGTCGTAAGGGTCACTGCATAAATGACATTTGAGAAGTGCCCCGTAAGGGCCACTGCAGAAGTCCAAGATTGATAAAGGGCCGCCGTAAGGGTCGCTGCAGAAATGACATTCGAGAGGTGCCGCCGCAAGGGTCACTACGGAAATGACATTTGAGAAGTGCCCCGCAAAGGCCACTGTAGAAGTCCAAGATTGAGAGTGGCCGCTGCAAGAGTCACTGCAGAAATGACATTTGAGAGGTGCCGCCGCAAGGGTCACTGCAGAAATGACATTTGAGAAGGGCCACTGCAAGGGTCATTTTAGAAACTCAAGTCAAGAAGGGCCACTGCAAGGTTCTCCGCAGAAGTCCAAGTTGAGAAGGGCCACCGCAAGGGTCACTGCAGAAACTTAAGTTGAAAAGGGCCACTGCAAGGGTCACTGCAGAAGTCCAAATTGAGAAGGACCATCGCAAGGGTCCCCGCAGAAATAACATTTGAGAAGGAACCCCCCAAGGCTTCCTCAACAGCGAAAATGATGTTTGAGAAGGAACCCCTACTAGGGTTCCTCAACAGCAGAAACTTACTTGGAAGGAGGGACCCGCAAGGTCCTCCCCCCTCAGCTCCCAGAAAACTAAGTTAGGATGATGGGGTGTCTACCATAAGCAACCCCTCATCATGAAAAAGAATAGAAGTACTAACACTTATTTTCTTGTACAGGTTGCCTAGTTGAGCAAGCAGGGATCAAGTAGGCCAGTCGGGACCTCCTGGGAGTTTTGGCTTGGCGGCTGAAGGACAAGGTATGTTGAGCAAGCTCAACAACTTAGCACTATAGGATTGAGAGAATACTAGTAGGAGACTCTAGGGTCGCCCAGTCCTCACACTTAGTCAAAAGTGAAGTGAGCAGCCAAAGGGCTGGCTGTTCACAAGAAAAGAATTATTTATAAAATGATTTTAAAGGAGAAGGTCCTCTAAACCCCTCTCAAGAAAAATGATTTTAGAAGGGGTCCTCATGACCCCCATCAAGCTTACAAAGATTTTAGAGGGGGTGGTCCTCGAGACCCCCCCCCCCCCTCAAGTTTACAAAGTTTGTACCAAAAGTTACCATTTCAAAAGATATTTAGCAAATCAGATATTTCGTCTCCATTAGAAGTCATATTTGCTTTTGAACTTTAATTGGAACCAGGGGCATCTGCCAGAGGGGACAGGCAGAGTTATCGGCAGGTAGGGACAAATAGTACATTGCAGACTTTGTCCCTCACCAACCCTCTAAGTTTTGGCACCAAAAGTGCCAACCCAGCCTTAGTGCCCAAGTATAAATACGACCCTTGGGCCATAAAAGATAGAAAAAACTCAATAGCAAAGTCATTCTGTAAAAATCACACCAGAACCTCTCTAGTATTCTCTCCCTTCTCTCCCTTTAAGTGCTAAGTGCCTTGTTCTTTCACTCTCCACTGACAGCCATCACTCTCAGGCGACCCTCTTGAAAAAAATTACTATTATTGTTGTTGAAGTTCATCTTCTTGCAGGGAGGGAGTTCCATCTTGAGCTCCGTTTTTACCAAAAGGAGAAGGTCTCATCAGAAGTTGCTCCAGAAGTTCTTAAGAACCTTGCAGACAGCGTCCATTGGAGTGGGTCACGCCTCACCCTTTTCCAGTTATTCATAGACCCCAGTCTCACTGCCCTCCTACATTTGGCGACTCTGTTGGGGAGGTATCCTCACTTACATGGATAAAGAAGGTTTTAATGTTTCTAAGCAGCTAGTGTTTGAGGACATTCCATCTGGGAATGGAGCTCAAAGAAACCAGACCACTCAGGAGGATGCGGTGGTGATCGGAGCTAGAGTACCTGCTCCTCGATGAGGACAGACCAGTTCACCGACAGCGGCTCCGGCGATAGCCCACTCTGAAGGGGTAGTCTCTCCGACAGTGATTCCGGTAGATTAAGGTCGACCGCTCAGGGCGGGGTCGGAATAAGTTGTGACATCGTCAAGCTCATTAGCAGGCAAGGGTATGATTTTGGAGGAATCACCCTCCAAAGTTGTTACTAAGAAGGAGGTCAGGAAGTTTCTCTCCTCTTCTCAGAGGGAGAGGGTCCTCATTTGTATGAAGAGTTGCAGGACCCTGACCACAAGACGTGAATGAGAAACCATGCCCAAAGGGGTATCTTCCACCTAAATTTTTCAAATTCAATGATAAGCGAACCAAGGTGCGAGGAACCTCTTACATCGTAAGGGATAAATGTCTCACTTAAACCCAGAGGTAGTTGGGACATAGCCATCAAGGAACCCAGAGGTAATTGGGACATAGCGGTCGAGTAACCCACCAACAATGTGGGTCGCGAGAGACCCTTGGTTATCATCACACTCCTCATGATAGCAACAGTCGGTGCGGAACCCCAGAAGTATTAGTCATTCAAGTTGAAACTCCCTTTGTACGAGGGACCTTTGGCAGTGTTAACTATAGGCGAGGGACCCTTGGCAGTGGGTCCAATAGTTGAAGCTCTGTTTGGCGAGCAACCTATAAGTCCTAAACCAGTCGCGCACGAGGGACCCCCTGTGTTCAAAACTTCGAACGAGGAACCCATAGCTAAGAAGGGTCCAGACGAGGGTACTTCAGGGTGAAAATTTTCGACGAGGAACCCCTCAGTCCTAAGTTGACCAACGAGTGTCCTATGAAATTAGATTGTGATGAGGGGCCCCTGTGCGAGGACTCCCGTCCATCTTACGCAACGTCGAGGGACCCCTCGGGCTCAAGCTATCGATGAAAAACTGGAAGCGAGAAGGAGATCCAGTATAACTATCGACGAGATACCCACAGTCGAGACACCCTCAGCTATGAGGATGACACGTGAGGAACCGCCAGCCGCCGATGTCACTGCTAATGAGGGACCCGCGGATACAGGGATAGCCCGCGAGGGACCCTTAGTTAAATGGGTAGTCTGCGAAGACGAGACCACCATTCCTCTATGGGTTGAGACACCCATTTTCGTAGAATCCGAAGATGTCGAGACCCCCTCCTCTTAAAATAAAGAACTAGGGGTCGATACCCCCCTCTCTCCAAATAAATATCCACCGATCGAGACACCCCTCATTCACTACAGCGGTCGAGGATCCCAGGGGCTATAATGCCATCGAGGAACCCATGGGCAGTAATGGCACGCGAGGAACCCAACGGCTGCGAACCTCCAACAGAAAAAAGTGCTACCAGATTCCTTAATAAGCGAGGAACTCACCAATATAGTGGGTCACGAGGCACTTACATGATAGCAACAATATTTGGCGAGGACCTTTTGCTAGCAATAAAGCCTAAGGAAATAATGGGTGGCAAGGAATCCCTATTAACATTAGCAGTCAGTGAGTCACCCTCAGACATAAGGTCGACGTGTGAGGAACTGCTACTAGTATTGGAAGTTGGCGAGATACTCTCAGACCCAAGGTTAATATGCGAGTAACTCCTAGTAGCTTTGACAGCCGACAAGATACCCTCGGGCACGAGGAACCCTTGATAGCATTGGCAGTAGGCGAGACACCCTCGGGCACGAGGTCAGTACACGAGGAACCCTTGATAGCATGGGAAGTCGGCGAGACACTCTCAAACATGAGGTCGACCCGTGAGGAACCTCTATCAACATCAGAAGATGTCGAGACACCCTTAGAGGTGAAGTCAACGCGCGAGGAACCCTCGACGCGACATAAGGTCGAGGAACCCTTGACAAAATGTAAGGTTGAGATACCCTCGGATACCCTTTACGAAATGCAAGGTCGAGATACCCTTGACGACAGTCGCGATGAGGAACCCTTAGCGAAATGAGTAGTCTGTGAGGAACCCTTGGATATTGGGTCCACACGCGATGAACCTTTGGCAGCGGCTGCCTCAAATGCAAATCCCAAAGATGCGTGTAAATCAAACGAGATCCCCCTCCCCAAACAAAGCTCCACCAGGCGAGGAACCCTTAGGTCAGTGCCTCGTACGAGGAACCCATAAATAAAGAAGTCTTAAATTTTGAGGAACCCAAGTCGGTGCCAGCAGCAGCCTCCTGCGAGGGACCCTCACCCATCACAACCCTCGACCAGGAATCCATACCAGTTGGCATTTCAAAATCATTTTCCCTACCATCAGTAGGGTTGGGGTAAAAACCCAACTTCTCCAGATGAGATACCCGTGGTCGAGGAACCCTTTGTATTGGAAGCAATAGGCGAGGAACCCGCGGTCTCCCTTACGTGATGCGAGGAACCCCTCAAAATCAAGGGGTGAATGAGGTACCCCTCAAGTTCAAACTTTCAAATGAAGAATCCACAGTAGCAAACCGTCTGGCCGAGGAACCCCTCGAATCCAAAGCAGCAGATGAGGTATCCCTAAATTCAAGGCCTCGGATGAGGAACCCTCGTCTACCACAGAAAGCGACGAGGGACCCTTAGAGGTCCTCGCCCCAAAATTCAATCTGCCGTCAACAGATCTCTTATCCAGACAGACTTCTAAAAACTAGTACGAGAAGGGGGTAACAGGAATCCCTCACTCAAATAGAGAGATCCCAACAGTAACAGACAAGGAGGATGTGAAGTTTTGTGAGCTCCACCAGAGGGATCAGCATGCCACCAAAGATTATTTCATTTGGCGAGCAGGTAGCCAATGGAACTTTGCAGATTCCACCAGTAGAGGTTAATGAGAACACCCCGCCAGCTTACCACTATGGTTGAAAAGGTACTATGCCTAACTCTTGCCAAGTTTCATTTTCTTAAAAGATTGAACCACTTGCTCTAAGTGCAAAAAATATTTTTTTTTTTAGAAAAAAAAAATTATATGAGCACACTCTTTGTAAGAAATACAAAGAGTGACTACAATGCAGAAATGAATACTAGTTATATTTTGTTGGCACTTAAAAATTTGTGCATGACTCATTTACCTACATTGTGCGGTGGGTACACCAGATTTATGTGTTCTTTTATCATAAGAAGGGTAGAACCTCTACTAGATTAGAAGAGGGCCCATGATATAAGGAACTTTCCTCATTATACTTAGGGGTATATCCAACCCAAAAGTAAAAGTATAGTGAGTAAAGTCCCTACATACCCGACAATACCAGCAGGAGTTTATCCTCCTAGTAATAATAATAAGAAATTCACTATATTTGTTTTATTATTCCATACAGATTTATAGCCTAGAGAACAAGTCCTAACCTCTGTTCTCAAGAAAAATTGTAATTGGCCAGTTTTCAGAAAATAAGGAGAAGCGGCTCTACCTCCCCTCTCTAAACTTGTTATTTTTATAAGACAAAAATGTTCCTAAGAAAAGTTTGGAACAAGGACCCTGCAGATCAATGGAAATTTTAGTATAAAGAAATAATTATTTCTTTACTTATAATATATGTGAAATTTTATGCAAAGTTTGTGGGAAGGAGAAGGGCTAACCCCATCTCTTAGTTACTTCCCAAGAAATGAATATGCATAACAAAATACCCCAAATTCACACGGGGTTGCACTAAAAGTACCGCACAGTCACACGGGGCTGCGCTAAAAAATATATATAACTTGCTCAGCTATATGCAAGTACCCCACTATTAAAGGGGAAACTTCAAAATTTACAGATGGTAAGCCTATATGCAAGCATCCCGCTGTTACAGGGGCAGCTTACGAATTTTTTAACTTGCTCAGTTATATGCATGCAAGTACCTCGCAACTAGAGGGGAAGCTTCCAAATTTTAACTTGCTCAGTTATATGCAAGTACCCCGCAGTCAGAGGGGCAGCTTCAAGATTTTAACTTGCTCAGCCTATATGCAAGTACCTCGCAGTTAGAGGGGAAATTTCAAAAATATAACTTGCTCAGCTCATGTGCAAGTACCCCACAGTTAGAGGGGTAACTCCAAAATTTTAACTTGCTCAGGTATATGCAAGTACCCCGTAGTTAGAGGGGAAACTTCAAAATTTTAACTTGCCCAGTTATATGCAAGTACCCCACAGTTAGAGGGGTAGCTTAAAAAAAATATTTGACTTGCTCGGTCATATGCAAGTACCCCGCAGTTAGAGGGGAAACTTAAATAATGATAACTCGCTCATATATAGGCAAGTACCCCATAGTTAGAGGGGTAACTTCAAAATTTTAACTTGCTCAACTCATATGCAAGTACCCCGCAGTTAGAGGGGTATCTTCAATTTTTTTAACTTGCTCAGCTATATGCAAGTACCCCAAAGCTAGAGGGGAAGATTTAGAATTCAACTTGCTCAGCTCATATGCAAGTACCCCGCAGTTAGAGGGGCAACTTCAAAATTTTAACTTGCTCAGTTTTATGCAAGTACCCCACAGCTAGAGGGGCAACTTCTAAATTTTAACTTTCTCAGTTATATGCAAGTACCCCGCAGTTAGAGGGGAAAATTCAAAATTTTAATTTGCTCAGTTATGTGCAAGTACCCCACAGCTAGAGGGACAACATCCAAATTTTAACTTGCCCAGTGATATGCAATTACCCCGCAGTTAGAGGGACAACTTCCAGATTTTAATTGGCTCAAGTATATGCAAGTACCTCGCAGTTAGAGGGGAAGCTTCAGAAATAATAAGTTGCTTACTCAAATGCAAGTACCCCGCAGTTAGAGGGTTAGCTTCAGAAATAATAACTTGCTCAGCTCATATGCAAGTACCCAACAGTTAGAGGGGTACCTTTAAAATTTTAATTTGCTCAATTGTATGTAAGTATCCCGCAGTTAGAGGGGTAGCTCCAAAATTTTAACCTGCTCGACTATATACAAGTACCCCGCAGTTAGAGAGGCAGCTTTCGAAAAGATAACTTGCTCATGCCTCATGTTGGTACCTCACAGTTATAAGGGACACCTCTGAAATGATAACTTTCTCATCTCATATGCAAGTACCCCCATAATTAGAGGGGAATATCTAGAATGATAACTTGCTCAGATCATAGGCAATTACCCCCACAGACTTCAGGGCAGTTCAATCCTGAAGTTCCCACATAAAGTAGAATAACTCACAGTACTTCAGGCTCCAAGGACATATGAGCGCTCACAATATTGAGCAAGTGCCAAGTATACATATAAGGTACGACAGTTTAGTACCTAAGGATCCAAGGGCACCGAAGCGCTCACAAGTCTTGAACCAGTGCCAAGTATAAATATAAGGTACGACAGTTTAGTACCTAAGTCTCCAAGGGCATCGAAGCGCTCACAATATTGAGGAATTACCAAATATAAATATAAGGTACGACAGTTTAGTACCTAAGGCTCCAAGGGAACCGGAGTGCTCACAGTATTGAGCAATTGCCAAGTATAAATATAAGGTGCGCCGATTGAGAACCTAAGGCTCCAAGGGCATCGGAGTGCTCACAGTCTTAAGCAAGTGCCAAGTATATACGTAAGGTGCTCCAGATGAGCACCTAAGGCTCCAAGGGCACCGGAGCGCTCACAGTCTTGAGAAAGTGTCAAGTATAAATATAAGGTGCGCTAGTTGAGTACCTAAGGCTCCAAGGGAACCCAAAAGCTCACAGTCTTGAGCAAGTGTCAAGTATAAATATAAGGTGTGACAGTTTAGCACCTAAGGCTCCAAGGGCACCAGAGCGCTCACAGTCTTGAGCAACTGCCAAGTATAAATAAAAGGTACGAGAGTTTCGTGCATAAGTCTCTCGACATTACAAGACACTTCTGCACGAGGGAGCTAATATTGAGAAGTCATCAAGCAAGTGAACAAATAATAAAATAGCTTGGAGTGTGGGGATCCACTTAGAGTGGCTCCACCTGCCCAAAATTGCAAGTTTGAAAGAAAATAGCCTAGGGCGAGGGGATCCACCTTGAGTGACCTCTCTTCCCAAACTTGATGCTACAAAGAAGGCCAAGGGTGAGGGGCTCACCGCGAGTAACCCCTCCGCCCAAGATGAAGGGCCACAGAAGAAGGCCAAGGACGAGGGGCTCATCGCGAGTAACTCCTCCACCCAAGATGAAGGGTCACAGAAGAAGGCCAAGGGCAAGGGGCTCACCGTGAGTAACCCATCCGCCCAAGACAGAAGGCCACAAAGGAAGGCCAAGGGTGAGGGGCCCATCACGAGTAACCCTTCCGCCTAAGAGGAAAGGCCAAGGGTGAGGGGTTCACCGTGAGTAACCCCTCCGCCTAAGATGAAAGGCCATAGAAGAAGGCCAAGGGTGAGGGGCTCACCGCGAGTAACCCCCCGTCTAAGATAGAGGCCATAGAAGAAGGCCAAAAGCGAGGGTCCCACCGCGAGTAACCCCTCCATCTAAGATAGAAGGTCATAGAATAAGGCTAAAAGCTAGGGGGCAACCGCGAGTAGCCCCTCCGCCTAAGATAGAAGGCCACAAAAGAAGGCCAAGGGCGATGGGCTCACCGCGAGCAATCCCTCCGCCCAAAATGAAAAGCCATAGAAGAAGGCCAAGGGTGAGGGGCTCACCACGAGTAACCCCTACGCCTAAGATAGAAGGACACAGAAGAAGGCCAAGGGCGAGGGGATCACCGAGAGTAACCTCTCCGCCCAAGATAGAAGGCTACAGAAGAAGGCCAAGGGCGAGGGGCTCACCGTGAGTAACCCTTCTGTCCAAGATAGAAGGCCATAGAAGAAGGCCAAGGGCGAGGGGCCCACCACGAGTAACCCCTCCGCCCAAGATGAAAGGCCACAAAAGAAGGCCAAGGGCGAGGGGCTCACCGCGAGTAACCCTTCCGCCCAAGATAGAAGGCCACAGAATAAGTCCAAGGGTGAGGGGCCCACCACGAGTAACCCCTCCACCCAAGATGAAAGGCCACAGAAGAAGGCCAAGGGCGAGGGGCTCATCGCGAGTAACCCCTCTGCCCAAGATGAAGGTCCACAGAAGAAGGCCAAGGGTGAGGGAATCACTAAGAGTAACCCCTCTGCCCAAGATAGAAGGCCACAGAGGAAGGCCAAGGGCGAGGGACCCATCGCGATTAACCCCTTCGCCTAAGAGGAAAGGCCAATAGAAGAAGGCCAAGGGCGAGGGGCTCACCGTGAATAACCCCTCCGCCCAAGATAAAATGCCACAGAAGGAGGCCAAGGGTGAGGGGCTGACCACGAATAGCCCTCTGCCTAAGATAGAAGTCCATAGAAGAAGGCCAAGGTAGAGGGGCTTACTTTAAGCAACCCCTTTACCCAAGATAGAAGGCCACAGAAAAAAGGTCAAGGGCGAGGGGCTCACCATGAGCAACCCCTTTAAATAAAATAGAAGGCCATAGAAGAAGGCTAAAAATGAGGGGCTCACCGCGAGTAAACCCTCCGACTAAGTTTATACCCTGATAAGGAGGTCCACTATAAGTGGCCTCATTTACAAAACTTAGGATGAAGTGGCATAACATTTAATGACCCTAAAGGGAATGATGAAGAAACCCTAGGGTCCCTAAAAAAAACTGAATTGATGGCGTACAAAGCCTTTTGGTCTACCCAATACAAAAGACTTTGCACGAGGGGCAAATATAGAAGGGCGTCTACCTACAAAAAAATATAAATAAAAATATTTTTTTTATTGGAAATATTGAGAAGAAACCCACCCAGATCCCGGTAGAAATTCATATTGAGCAAAAAACCCCAAGGGTCCCGACAGAAACCCATATTAAGAAGGACCTCCCCCCCCCCCCCCCCCCAGGGTCCATCCAGCGCAGAAGTACCATATTGGATAAGGAACCCCCAGAGTCCCTCTACCGCAGAAGTGCCATATTAGAGAAGGAACCCCAGGGTCCCTCGACTGCAGAAGCCCAGGTTGAGAGGGGCCACTGCAAGGGTCCCTGCAGAAACCTAATTTAAGAAGGACCACGTAAGGGCCACTGCAGAAGTCCAAGTTGAGAAGGGTCACCGCAGGGGTCACTGCAGAAATGACATCTGAGAAATGCCACCGTAAGGGCCACTGCAAAAGCCCAAGATCGAGAAGTGCCACTGTAGGGGTCACTGCAGAAATGACGTTCGAGAGGTGCCACCGTAAGGGTCACTACAGAAATGACATTCGAGAGGTGCCACCGCAAGGGTCACTACAAAAATGACATTTGAGAAGTGCATCACAAAGGCCACTGGAGAAGTCCAAGATTGAGAGTGGCCGCCGTAAGAGTCACTACAGAAATAACATTCGAGAGGTATCACCGTAAGGGCCACTGTAGAAGCCCAAGATCGAGAAGTGACACTGCAAGGGTCGCTACAGAAATGACATTCGAGAGGTGCCGCCGCAAGGGTCACTGCAGAAATGACATTCGAGAGGTGCCGCCGCTAGGGTCACTACGAAAATGACATTTGAGAAGTGCCTCGCAAAGGCCACTGCAGAAGTCCAAGATTGAGAGTAGCATCCGTAAGAGTCACTACAGAAATAACATTAGAGAGGTGCCGCTGCAAGGGTCACTGCGTAAATGAAATTTGAGAAGTGCCCCGCAAGGGCCACTACAGAAGTCCAAGATTGATAAAGGGTCGTCGCAAGGGTCACTGCAGAAATGGCATTCGAGCGGTGCCGCTACAAGGGTCACTACGAAAATGACATTTAAGAAGGGCCCCACAAAGGCCACTGCAGAAGTCCAAGATTGAGAGTAGCCATCGTAAGAGTCACTACAGAAATAACATTCGAGAGGTGCCGCCGTAAGGGTCACTGCATAAATGACATTTGAGAAGTGCCCCACAAGGGCCACTGCAGAAGTCCAAGATTGATAAAGGGCCGCCGCAAGGGTCACTGCAGAAATGGCATTCGAGAGGTACCGCCGCAAGGGTCACTATGGAAATTACATTTAAGAAGTGCCCCGTAAAGTCCACTGCGGAAGTCCAAGATTGAGAGTGGTCACTGCAAGAGTCACTGCAGAAATGAAATTCGAGAGGTGCCGCCGCATGGGTCACTACAGAAATGACATTTAAGAAGTGCTCCGTCAGGGTCACTGCAGAAGTCTAAGATTGAGAATAGTCGCCACAATGGTCACTGCAGAAATGACATTTGAGAAGGGACACCGCTAGGGTCATTTCAGAAACTCAAGTCGAAAAGGGCCACTGCAAGGGTCTCCGCGGAAGTCCAAGTTGAGAAGGGCCACCGCAAGGGTCCCTGCAGAAACTCAAGTTGAAAAGGGCCACTGCAAGGGTCACCGCAGAAGTCCAAATTGAGAAGGACCATCGCAAGGGTCCCCGAAGAAATAACATTTAAGAAGGAACCCCTCCAAGGCTTCCTCAACAGCAAAAATGATGTTTAAGAAGGAACCCCCCTACTAGGGTTCCTCAACAGCATAAACTTACTTGGAAGGAGGGACCCGCAAGTTCCTCCCCCCTCAGCTCCCAGAAAACTAAGTTAGGATGATGGGGTGTCTACCATAAGCAACCCCTCATCATGAAAAAGAACAGAATTACTAACACTTATTTTCTTGTACAGGTTGCCTAGTTGAGCAAGCAGGGCTCAAGTAGGCCAGTCGGGACCTCCTGGGAGTTTTGGCTTGGCAGCTAAGGGATAAGGTATGTTGAGCAAGCTCAACCACTTAGCGCTATAGGATTCAGAGAATACTAGTAGGAGACCCTAGGGTCGCCCAGTCCTCACACTTAGTCACAAGTGAAGTGAGCACCCAAAGGGTTGGCTGCTCACAAGAAATGAACTGTTTATAAAATGATTTTAAAGGAGCGGGTCCTCTAAAACCCTCTCAAGAAAAATGATTTTAGAAGGGGTCCTCAAGACCCCCATAAAGCTTACAAAGATTTTAGTGGAGGTGGTCCTCGAGACCCCCCCAAGTTTACAAAGTTTGTACCAAAAGTTACCGTTTCAAAAGATAATTAGCAAATCAGATATTTTGTCTCCATTAGAAGACATATTTGCTTTTGAACTTTGATTGGAACCAGGGGGCATCTGCCAAAGGGGACAGGCAGAGCTATCGGCAGGTAGGGATAAATAGTACACTGTAGACTTTGTCCCTCACCAACCCTCTAAGTTTTGGCGCCAAAAGCGCCAACACAGCCTTATCGCCTAAGTATAAATAGGACCCCTGGGCAAGGTCATAAAAGATAGAAAAAAATCAATAGCAAAGTCACTCTGTAAAAATCACACCAGAACCTCTCTAGTATTCTCTCCTTGCTCTCTCTTTAAGTGTTAAGTGTCTTGTTCTTTCACTCCCCACTGACAACCATCACTCTCAGGATCTCCTCTTGAGAAAAATTACTATTATTATTGTGGAAGTTCATCTTCTTGCAGGGAGGGAGTTCCATCTTGAGCTCAATTTTTACCAGAAGGATAAGGTCTCATCAGAAGTTGCTCCAGAAGTTCTTGAGAACCTTGCAGACAGCGTCCATTGGAGTGGGTCACGCCTCACCCTTTCCAGTTATTCATAGACCCCAGTCTCACTTCCTTCCTACATTATGGTTGGCTTAGTTTTCAGTCGCATTGAATACTTTTAAGATTAGAGCCCATCGTATTATTAGTGAGCTTGTGTGTATACATATATTTCATGTGTATATCGACTACCATGGGTAAGGTTTTTATATGTCGCTTTGGGCTGGGATTGCTTTGCGTAGTTATGCTTAGGATCGGTATAAGGGCTAGCATACTTGTTTTTATAGTGATGTGAGTGTTCAAGTGGTATCATAGTTTCAGGATTCACTTTATAAAAGTTTTTATTCCGCAAAGATCCTGAACTCTTTTTAAAAACTATTTTTTATATTTTAAAAATCTATTTTTTAAATATGGTAAACCTATATGTTGATGCTGTTTTTTCTTCAAGAAAAAACTATTATGAATATTCTAAAGAGGCAAAGATTTATTCACAATATGACATTGAAAGTTGTTATGCCATTTACCAAGCGATGGGCGCAACTGAAGTTAAAGATATTTCAGCTTGCACCACATCTTTAGACACTTGGGACATTTCCAAATCTTCTACTCATTTATCTTAAACGTTGAATGATATTTCTACATGTGATAGCGTAGAGTGTTGTGATAATATAGTTTCTTTTACCTCTCATCGTGTTTTTAAGTCCGAGGATTTTTTTTATTGATTATCTGCTCATTCTAATGATTCTTATTTATGTGTATATAGTTCTGAATTAGACTTTGTGAACTTATCTCGTATCTCACCTGCTCACAATCACCCTACTGTCACCGCTTAATTTTTTAATATAAATAGTATTTTTGATGATGTTGATGAATTTGAAAATGTAAACGATTCTGTCATTTTAGAAGGGTTCGTGAGTATGAATTTAGAAGGGTGTGTAGATAATATTTATGTTGATAATAAATTTTAGTTCAAATTAATTCTAGGTTAATGGCTAAAAATGACGTTTTAAACCACCGAATTAAGTCAACAACCGAAGAATCTGATTTTCATGTTAGTGAACTTGAAAATGATGTTTCATTTTTAGAGAAAAGAATTGTCATGTTAACTGAACTTAATCACTCTCTTGTAAATAAAAACAAGGAAATTTTGTTTAAATTTGATGAATCTCAAATTTAGCTTACAGGTGTTTTGATTAAATATAATGAGTGTCAAAAGAACTAAAGAGTTCTTTGGAAAAGTTAGAAGGTTATTGGAATATTGGTGATGCCGTAAAAACTATTAATAAGAATCTAATTTTAGACCAATCTACTAATGGATTAGAATTTGAAGGAAAAGAATTTGATGTTACTAATTTTGTCAACTCTAAAGAACGATTTCCTGATTCAACCGAAATTAGAATGTCTTATAAACATGTTGAAAATGAGGGCTACTCTATTTCTACTAAACCTATATTTTTATGTAGTTTTGTCATAAATATGGACATTTTGAAAAAAATTGTTTTAAGAAATTAGGACAAAATAAATCTGATTTAGGCAAATTCAAAATGTTGGAAATTTTAAATTTTCCAAGCCTGATCTTAAATGTAATTTTTTTTCTAAAACTCGACATTTAGGAAAATTCTGCTTTAAAAGATTAGGACAGCATAAAGCAAACATAGGCAAGCTTAAGAAAACTAATAATGTTAAGAATAATCAATCTCCTAAACCTGTTTTTCAGTGTGGGTTTAGTTCTAAAAAGGGCCATTTAGAGCTGTTTTATAGTAAAAGATTGAATTTAAGCAGAAGTTTTGATAATGGAAAATAGCCCACTAAGTGTGATAATGCCAAATGTGCTGAAAGAAAGACTTTTTATTGTAATTTTTGTTCAAAATCTGGACATTTAGAGCAGTTTTATTTTAAGCACTTGAATTTAACTAGAAAAAGCAAAAAAGTTAAACTACATAACATTCTTGTTAATATTAAATCCAATGATAGGCATGTGTATAAATGCAACTCTTGTCTTAAAACAGATCATTTGGGGCAATTTTGTTATAAGCGTTTAAATAAACAACAAAGTGGTGTTAACAATATGCCCGGGATCCCTTTAAAGTCTGATTTTATTGAGAATTGTTCCCAATCTAACTTTAATTCTGCCCATCTTAAGATTGCTTTTCCTAATGTTAGATCTAAGTGGATTAATAAATATGACTTAGGTTGTCATATGAGGAGCACAAAAATTTCAAACTAGTTTGTTTGTTAGTGCATTTTATTTGAATATCTTGTTGTACTAACTTTATTAGGTAGGATTATTCCCTACCCTTTGTCCCTTTGAGACAAACAAGAACAGAATTTGAGACTCTTTTATTATTATGGTTTATAATTTTTTGAGTCTTCTAGGATTTCTTGTTGTTAGTTGAGTTATGTACTCTTTTATTTTTAGGAATCATTGCAGTTTGTTGAGTTGTGTACTCTTCTATTTTAATAGGGACTTTTGTTGTTAGTTGGGTCATGTAATGTTTTATTTCTAGGACTCAAGTGCCGTTTCTTTTCTTTGAGTCACAGTTTAGTTTGTCTCAAAATTGGCCAAAGGGGGAGATTGACAATCTCATTTCTTCGTGTTGGCTCAATTTTGAGACAAATATTTATTATATGCTGCCGCATTTTATTGATTGTTAAAATCTATTTTTATAATCCTAAAATCATATTTTCTTATTTTTATTTTATATATAAACTCTTTTTTATAAAATATTTTTTGTGTGTATTTTTAGTTTAAATATTTTTTATATATTCTGATTTATGTATCTTAATATATTTATGCAATTCATTTATATGCCTTAAGTCTTATAGACTTGATATATATTAAATACTTTTTTCAGAATATATTCTCGAGTTAAAATTTATAATGTTCTCTTTAGCTCTATTTTATTTTCAAAATGTTTATAAACTACATTTGTGCCTTTAAAATTTATTTTTTTGGTTTTAAATTGGGTTAAAAATACATTTAAGTAAACCTAAATTTTGTTTATCTAATTTTTTTTTACCCTATATTAAACGGCGGCATTTCAATATTTCTTGGGTTGGTCTTAAACTGGTTTGGTTGTTTGATGGTTTCTTGAAAACCATTTGTGGCTTTCACGATTAGCGGTTTTCAAGATTAGCCTTTCTCGAGGTCTGTGTGTGGCTAATGTGTTGACCGTTTGGATCCCCAAGGTTTTACATGGTTGCCCTCATTTTGCCCTTGCTTATTTAAGCATATGATGGGGAACGACAAGGTCTACCATATAACGCCTCAAACGGATCCATGCCAATAGTAAACTGGTAGGAGTTATTATAAGCAAACTCCACCAGTAGAAGGTACTGCTCCCATCCCCTTCCAAAATCAAGGATACACATCCGCAATATATTCTCCAACATCTAACTCGTCCGCTCTGTCTTCCCGTCCGTTTGTGGGTGATAGGCCGAACTCAATCGTAACTCCGTATCCATGGCCTTCTGGAAACTCTCCCAAAATCTGGACACAAAAGTCTTGTCCCGATCGGACATAATATCAAGGGGAACACCGTGGAGTCTCACGATCTCGACAATGAAGATCTGAGCATACTGCCCTATAGTATAGTTGATCCGAACTGGCAGAAAATGAGCTACCTTGGTCAACCGATCCACTATCACCCATATGGAATCGTGACCCTTTGTGATGTAGGCAACCCTGTGATGAAATCCATGGAAATGCTCTGCCATTTCCACATAGGGATCTCTAATGGCTATATTAATCCTCTTGGTCTCTAATCGTCTATCTTCACCAGCTGCGTGGCACACTTCGAAACAAACTCAGCGATGTCCTTCTTCATTCCACTCCACCAATATTGTCGCCTCATAACCTAGTACATCTTATCCCCTACGGGATGTACCGTGAACCCTGCGACTCTGCCATCACTGCATGTCATAACTCCTCCCCATCTGGAACTACTAGTCTGCCATTAAAGCGTAAACCTCCATCTGAGTTCATTGAGAAGGACTATGTTCCCTCAGCTAGAAGCTGGATAATCCGATCCTGACAGAAGGAATCCACTGCCTAAGCCTGTATAACCCTGGTAGCTATCTCGGGTGTAACCGTCATCATTGACATGAATGAACGGGTAACTGCATCTTGATGTTCGAGTTCTTTGCATTTTACCTTCCACACCTCGGCCACCTCGCCTGCTGGCCTACGGCTCAATGCGTCTGCTACCACGTTAGCCATACCTTGGTGGTAATGGATGTCGAACTAATAATCCTTCACAAATTCATGCCACCTTCGCTGATGCATATTCAACTCCCTCTTCGTGAACAGATACTGCAGTGACTTATGATATGTGAATAGGCAAAATCTCTCCCCCGAGAGATAATGTCTCCATATCTGCAATGCAAACACGAATGCCGCTAACTTCAAGTCGTGGGTGGGGTAACTCCTCTCGTGAGGCTTAAGCTTACGGGAAGCATAAGCAATCGCATTATCCTCCTGCGGAAGCACACCCCCCAAGTCCTAGTAAGGACGCATCAGTGTAAACCAGGTATTCCACCCCCGGCCTGGGTAGTGCTAGAACTGGTGGTCCGTCAGCTTGTCAAAAGCCAACTGTCATGCATAATCACATATAAATGACACCCCCTTGCGAGTCATGTTTGTCAACGGACCCGCTATTTTTTAGAATTCCCAAATGAATCGCTTGTAGTAGCCTGCCAGCCCCAAGAAACTACGTATCTCAGTCGGCGTCGTGGGTTGTCCCCACTCCCTCATTGCTGACACCTTCTCGGGATCTACCGATATCCCTTTCACAGAAATGATGTGCCCCAAGAACTGAACGTCTCTCAGCTAGAACCCACACTTCTCATACTTTGCATATAACTCGTGCTCATTTAATGTCTATAAAAGCATCCTCAGATGCTCGGCATGCTCCTCCTCAGTCCGGGAATAAATCAGAATATCGTCGATGAAGACAATAATAAACTGATCTAAAAACTCTCTGAACACCCTGTTCATCAAATCTATGAAGACTTTCGGTGTGTTGGTTAGCCCAAATGGCATAACCCTGAACTCATAAGATCCATACCTCGTCAGAAAAGAAGTCTTAGGGACATCCTGATCCTTAATACGTAACTGATGGTACCCCAACCTCATGTCTATCTTGAAAAAGTAAGAAGATCCCTTCAACTGGTCGAATAGGTCATCGATTCGGGGCAATGAATATTTATACCGTATCGTGGCCTTATTCAACTCTTGGTAGTCAACATATAACCGTAGCGACCCATCTCTCTTCTTCACAAATAACATGGGAGCACCCCAAGGCTAGGTAATCCTATAAATGAAACCCTGACCCAATAAATGCTCGATCTGATCTTGTAGCTCCCTCATCTCTGTCGGAACCATACGGTAAGGTGCATTGGCTATTGGCCAAGTGACTGGCGCTAAATCTATCACAAACTCTATCTCCCTGCTGGGCGATAATCCCAGTATGTCCTGGAATATCCCAGAGAACTCACGAATAACCAACCAGAATTGAATCAAGCGGTATTACCACTCAATTAGAGGTCTCCTCCTCTATATAATATAAATGGGTCGACGAACTTCCCTCAGGGCGAGTCATCGCCACCAAAACATCTCCTGACCCGGTATGGCAAACACAATGCTACGGCTATAGCAATAAATCATAGCCCTATACATAACTAGCCAATCCATCTTGATGATAGCGTCATACTCGTGCATCTCTAAGATAAGTATATCGATCGATAAAATCAATCTCCCAATATATATGTCTACTCCCCAATATATAAAGAATACCAAAGACCCATAACTTATCGACGAGTCTACACAAGTAATGGTACTGCTTGTCGTGTCTAACAATCATGTAGCCCGTGCAAATCTAGTGGCCATGAACGAATGTGAAGCCCCAGTATCAAACAAAATATGTCCCATAACCCCAGAAATAGAGAATATACCCTTCATGGTGGGTGGTGGCTATTGAACTGCTGTCTGTTAGACGTTGTATACAAGCCCATACAGTATCTACCCCTGCTGCTGGGGTATCGTGCCCTTATCTGGACAATCCAGCCTCCTATGACCCATCCTGCCATAATTGAAGCACCTACCAGCAAACTGTGTCACATTACGATTCTGTCGATTTCAGCCCTATTGCGCGGTTCCACCTCTTTCTTGGCCTTGTTGGCTCTGCTGAGCATCTTGATGAAAAACAATATCGGGTTGAGGACAGTCCCTTCACTTGTGACCCTATTGTATACACTTATAGCAGAGTCCTGAAAGTCTTTGGGTTTTTTGGCCTTGTTGTCCTTGCTAGTCAGGTGAATTTTCTCTCTAGCCTGATCCAAATAAATTTGATGTTTATGAATATCTCTTCCACATTTTAAACACCTTTAATGACATCATGTTATCCCTAGCTATGTTAACCCTGGCGCTTTTGGCTCTTCATGCAAATTCTATTACTTTCGTGGTCTTTACGACCCTGAGGAACTTGTTGTTACGGTATTGGTGTATTCCCACTATTATTAACTCTAGTCATGTTAGATTGACTATCTTCTCTTGTTATTTTGCCTCCTATAAGCTACATATTGCGATATTGGTACTGTAAGATTGCAGTGGTAACTGCATGTGCCACTATACCTGCTGTTTCGGAAATTGATACTCTCTTCGACGGTACCTGAGGTATCAGCTGACCTTGCTTATTGACTCCCCAGGCAGTGTTAGCTTGTTCTTCTTGACGTGCCATCTGAAATTTGGAATGGACTGAATGAGTTCAACATTCATACAAATAAATTCCATAAGTACGAATTTCCAACGCGTAAGGATGAATACAACATTCCTAATATTAGGGATCTAAATCAAAAAAAGCTAAGCAAAAAGCATAATAAGCCGTTTAAATCCTAAGGACACTAGAACCTGATGCTCTGATACCACCTGTGACACCCCGCCTAATTAAATACCGGGTGATTAGTCCTTTATTAAATTAAATCAGAATATCCAGTTGGTTCAGATTATGCATGAATGTCGAAAATGTTATTATTAAATACTAATCACCTAATATTTAAAAAGGGTAGGTGTCAAAATTTTATCTTTTAATTAAGGGTACTAATTTTACGAATAAATAACATTAAACATTCACCATTCAAACCAAATCATATGATAGGAACATAATGTCTGACATAGTAGATGTGACTGGAGTGAACACTTCCAGCCTAGAATCAAACACAATAATCTAACCAAATAAATCCAATAACTGAAAAAAAGTAAATAACTAAATCCGAAATCTCTTAATGTCTGAATAGCAAAGGGGGCAACATGCCCTAGCTGAAATAATAACTCAAGAAGGAAGAAATAATGGACATAGAGGCGCCTACTATCAAGGTCCTGTAACTTCCACAGCAGCTACAACTCGTCGAATGAATGGAACTACTATGCTTGGTGTCACTGTGGCTGGGCACTAAAAATAATCTAACAAATAAAAGAAATTTGCAGAAAACGGGTCAGAGCCCGAGTTGTAAAACTGTTTAAAAATCAGCAAGTGCTTAAATGAATCAATAACACATTTATTATTCATGTTAAATTATCGTACTCTAACTTGAGATACTCACCTCTTAACTAATGTGCACACCTGGTATGCTACCCCGCCTAACTAGAGTGATGATAAACATAATTACGCAAAGACTCTCAAGTGACTAACCATATCGCCCGTATCCCGCATTAACATATGTTAAGGATAGATATATAAATATTTAACGGTTATTCTCATAACACTATTTTTCTCATTAAGTTAATATAACAACTATTGTTATTTCCAAAATAACTAAACACACACAATAGAATAAACAAAAGGTATACATATATCTATCTCTCTATATTTACATATATTAATATTGCACCCTTGGGTTAAGGCCCCCTTGGTGCCAGTCATATTCTACTATCATGTCCCAGTGCATCGCTCATTTCATAAAGGACTATAGGTTCAATCTCTCGCGAACCATTAAAATAAACACATATATTGGAGGAAAACATAGTTCCAAGCCGATGGGCTACGCACCCATACGGTCGTCATCACTATCATTCTCACATATAGCCCATACCTAGGTTCTATGCTCTAATGGTACGATTCAAAATCCCCCCGAAGGTCCCTCAGGATATGATCGTCCACAACGCGCAACCTCCACCCAATAGCAAGCAGCGTAGGTATTATACACATAATAGTTCAATCAATACGTATACACATAACTTATCATATTCATTAGGTTTTCACGCAACCCATATCCCCAAATTTATAAGTAGTATTATCATCACTACTACTCACAATACACTAATCGTACAATTTATTTCTCTATCGTATATACTCCTTAAGGCTCTCTTATTCCAACATATTCCCTGAGTAATCACACACTTATCTCACCACTAGACCAGGAATTTAAGTCACTCAAGGTTAGCGTAGGTCATTTCTCTCACTTGAATCAACCTAAAAGGATTTTAACTCGTTTGGACAAAAATTAGAAATTCTAACATCTCGTTAGAAGCTAGGAATTCGCGTTCGAACAAGGTCATTCGAATGAGGTTGTTCGAACGAGGATTTCACTTTGAATAAAATATAATCCAAATCTCTTTGGAATTCTCGTTCGAACGACCTGGACATGTCTTCGAACAAGAATTCTGAGTTCGTCCCTGACCTCCAAAAATTTCGTTTTCCCAATTCTTTCAACAAGAAAATCACTTAAAATTCAACCCAATTCAAATCCAACAACTCTAAACTATATCCCCTAGTATTATAACACTTTCCCATTCGTTTTTAACATCAAATCCTTAAAATTTGAACATGAATTTCAATTAATTTCTCAAATCTTCAAAAGCCCTAATTTCATATAATCACCATTAATGACCAACTAAGCTCAGATATGATTTCATGGTTTCAACAGATAAAATTCAAATTTCTAATTCCCAATATATAGTTATTCAACTACATGCAATTCCTATACCATAATCATGAATAAATTCCCAATTTCAGTCCCAATTACATGATATTATGATTAAACCATCAACTAAATTAACATGAATCATATATGCCCTAAAATCAAGCAAGGTAAACACTTATCTTTTTGTGAACTTCTGATTCGTTGAATGAAACCAGTATAGGGTTGATCCTCTCTGCACGATCTACGCATTGGTGTGATTTTTGGTGTAAGAGCTTGAGTCTTTATCCCAGGGCACCTATGGAGTTCTTCTCCCTCTTTGGTTCTCTCTCTCTCTCACTTAGGTTTGAAAACTGATAGATAACCTATTACCCACATACACTTCCCTTTTAATTATCTATTTTCGTCCATTTTAATTCCCCAAAATCTCAAAAGACCAAAATACCCCTCTGAGGTGTCGGTTTGGCCTAAATTGCCACGAAATCCAAATAAAACACTCGAGTAGAGTTTTCTGACTATCTCGACCTTTTGGACTCATCGGCGCACTCAAAATGATCATACGAGTTACTGTAAAATAAATTATCTTTTTAACCCAATAAAGTAATACCGACACGACTCACACGCACGTCCCAACTAAGTGTATTGCAACTGCCGTATTTTTCACTCCCGACCATAATAATATTTTTGTAATCATATATTACTTTACTCGCTAAGTAATATTCAACATAATTATCACCAATACATACTAACTCTCGTCACACTAGTAATTGTTACATTTAAATCTAAATTAATTATAAATAAATTTTCTCCATTTAAATTAATTAATCCTAATTCCATAATTAAAATAAAAACCCTAAAAAATACGGGGTATTATAAGAATAAGATGTACCAGGATATGCGATGATCATATTGGTGCTCAGGAATAAAGAGAGATGTGTCAGGTTTTGTGTCTTGGTGCGCCACTTATCAACTAGTAAAGGTGGAGCACCAAAAACTGCCAAGGGAGTTGCAACCATTAGAGGTCCCTTCATGGAAATAGGAGAGAATCTCCATGGACTTTATTCTGGGATTACCGAGATCACAGAAAGGTCACAATTCTACTTGGGTCATTGTCGACATATTGATAAAGGTGACTCATTTTTCTACCGGTAAGGACGGATTATATTATGGAGCAGTATGCCATACTATCCGTGATAGAGATTATGAGACTTTATGGGTCCCACGGGACATAGTTCCAGACAGGGTAAGCACCTTTATTTCTCAATTTTAAAGGGTATTTCCGTATTCGATGGGTGTGCAGTTAAGTATGCGCACAAATTTCCACCCTCATTCATACGGTCAAACTGAATGGGTGAATCATATTTTAGAAGACATGCTTCGATCTTGTGTGTTAGACCTTAAGGGGAGTTGGGAAATGGACTTGCTACTTATAGAGTTTTCATACAATAATAGTCACCAGCAAACTATCGAGATGGAACCATACACGGCATTATATTGACGGTTGTGCCGCTCACCCAGTTGTTGGATGGAATTAGAGGCGTATAGGAGGTTTGGGTCAAATCTCATTTGAGATACCTCAGAGAAGGTAGCACTCATCCACGCATAGATGAAGGCAACCTAGGACCGTCAGAAAAGCTATTTCGATAAGAAAAAGCGTAAGTTGGAGTTCCAAGAAGGGGAGCAGGTGTTACTAAGAGTCTTCCCGATGAATGGGGTAGTCAAATTTGGATCGAAGGGGAAGTTGGCTCCCGGATACATATGCCTCTTTATGGTTCTAGACAGGTTAGGCCTGTTGGTGTACCATTTGGCCTTACCCACTCATCTTCAGCGGGTGCATGATGTATTCCATAATTCCATATTGAGGAAATTTTTGAAGGACGAGGAAGCCTATAAGCATATTGACCTCGACGGGATCGAGCCACAGGGGGACGACAGCTACGAGGAGAGGCCCTAACGTATCCTTGATCATAAAGAGAAGATTCTGAATTGAAAGTTCATTCCTTTAGTTAGAGTGCAATGGGGCATCATAGTGACCCCGAGTCCACCTAGGAGAAATAGGAGGACATGTGTGCAAGGTATCTAGATTATTCGAATCAGACAAATTTCAAATTTCGAGGACGTAATTCCTTGATTAAGGGGGGAGGAATGTAATACCCTGTATTTTCATGCATTAAAATAATTAGATATTATTAATTATGTTTGTGTGACATGTAATGAAACTATTTAAAATTTACATGTGTGATATAAATAAAACCAGAAACTTGACTTAATGGTAAAATATTAATTAACTATTTCAATGTGATTGTGTATTATGGGTGACTATGGAATGTTCAGGGATTTGGTATTGAGGATTTTCTTATTTGGATTATCCCCTTAGTGTCAGGTACCAATAATCATGAAGTAGTTCCCAATAATGCCATGTCGCACCAAATTAATGATTAAGTACATAAATAAATTTTGAACTTGTATCAGCTTATTTATTAAATTTATGAGTTAAGGTAACAATTAATGATGGGACGTTTTGTTCTAGTTTTATGATGCTTAAAATGGTCATTTTTAGCTTAGGATGTTGTGGTTTAGGTCTGTGGGTATAGTATAAGCCTTGGGTATTGTTTTAAGTCATTTAGAGTTCATTTTGGGCTATTTTCCAATTATTATTTTGAACTTAAAGAGTTTTAATGAGTCGGTAGGGATCTCATACATCACATATCATAATTGGAGAAGCATCTTAAGTCTAAAGAGATAAACTTTAAGAGGAGAGGAAGAGTTAGAAGGATCTTGCCCTAGTTTTCTTCACCAAATTAATTGAGGAAATATTATTTAGAATACAAGTATGATTGTTGTTGAGTTATATTATGTCCATTTATGTGAATATGAATACAATCATGTTTTAATCTCATTTAAATGATTAAATTGATTAATTTTGTAATTAAGTTAATCTATTTAGTAATTATGCTGAATCTCCCTCTTTATTTGATTGATTTTCTCATGAACATGACTTCTAATATTTAGAGGATGATTAAGATATGTTATCTATTATAAATCATACAAAATCCCTCTTATTATATGTAATAATCCATTGAAATTGTTGGTTAATTGAGGAAATTAGTAAATATAGAGTTCTTGAATGAGAAATTGGGTTTTCATTTGAATCTTGATATAAACTTGAGGATTTATGGTTAGAGATGCATCCCAACCGTTTATATTATGTGGACTGAGTGTTAGAATTTTTCGGGGACTTGGAAGAAGGTTTTAAAGTCATCGATGGTGGTTTTGAAAGTGAATTTGGGTATTGGAGAAGATGAGTTCCGTAAAGGAGAAATTTTAAAATAATTGTAGCGATCGATGGATCGATGCCCCCAAAATTTTGGTAATTTTTGCTTAGTGTTTATTGGTTGGATTTTTCTGATTTGGGGATAATTTAGATATGAAATTTAGTCTAATTTGATTATTATGAACATGTAAATATGATGGATTTGGGGTTCTAATTTGGGTAAATGTTAGATGCCTAATTTTATATAAGTTTATGAAATTGACTAATTCATGTTAAGACTAGATTTATGTGAATGAGTGGGTTTTATTCTTTTATGTTATTTATGAAATTCATACCATGTGTGAGTGCTCGTGGGTTGCTTACTGGGAGGGATTTCATGATGGGGAGTGTGCGGCATCGACCGTGATGCTATCTCGGTGGAATAAACAGTCTTACCGTGGTTATTTTTACCCCGGGTCCTACAATTACATACTCGTACCCCAATGGGTTTTCAAGGGCATGTTCATCGTATAGTATTGGGTTTGGTCGGTTATACGAATGAAGGGAATTATATAGATTTATCCCTCAGAAATGACGATGTCTTAGGTTTGGGGTGGCTTAAGACCATGCCTAGTACGAATGAGTGAATCCTAGAGGCATTACGCATAGGTCTTCTTTATTTGGGGCTTGAGAGATAGCCCATTTATATAGTATGTGTCGAGGACCATCCTTATGTTGATATTAGACTTTGAGATTGTCTTACTTGTTGTAGACATACTACACCAAAAAAAGGCAATTTGAAAGTGTTTTAAACACTTGCAAATGATCATTGCAATGTCTTGAACCGTTGCAAAATGGTATTTTCAACGGTTCATAACCGATGCAATATATAATACGCACTTGTATTTACAACGGTTTCTAACGATTATAAATTTAAACATATATTATTTTGAAACGGTTAATAACACTTACGAATAGTACATGTAAACAAAAAAAAAGTTCCTATTTGTAAGCGTTATGAATCTCTGCATAAAATTTAATTAAAAATAGATAAAAAAAATTATTAGCCAAACACCACCACGTATACTGCAAACACCAACACTCCACCACGTGGGCATCTAAACGCCATCAAAACATTTTTCAATAAAATAAAACTTCAAATAACACTACTAAAATGTCTTTGTAAATTTTCAACACAACTCTAAATGTTCACAAGCCTTCCAGAAACTATTTTTAAGACGACATTATAAATTGTTAAGATACCTATATATAATTGTTGGCTAATAAATCATTCAACAAAAAGACATAGGAATATTGGGATTTTAGAATATAAACATTCAACAAAGAAACGTTCAATACTGCCTTCCATTGCACTTTTCTAAACGAGCACTGGACCATATATGTTGCCCACTTAATGTATTTATTACCTATTTTTCTAAACGAGTGTTGTATCATGTTATGCTCAATTTGAGTTCACAATTTGAAGTGGAAAATAAAAGCAAAATTATATTCTAAAAATTTCGGATATAATTTCTGATACCAAATTGCTAAAAGTGTAACATAACTCCTAAAAATTTGTAATCAAACTCTCTAAATAAGTGGAGCTACAAAATACCTGCCATTAGGTGAAAGATAAGCTTAATGATTAATACGACATTATAGATAGAGGTGTGTACCAATGAATAGATATAAACTTGCATCTAAGAACTACTAGAAAATTACCCCTTGTTAAAAATTAGAAAATTCCAACGCTTATGAGTATTTAGTTCTCTTATCACCCTCTCAAAGTATCCACAGTTGTGTATTTGCCACATGCTTTATTCACAAAGATCCACAACTTCTACCCTGTATTCATCTCTATAAGCACAATCAACCACATGTGAAATTCCCTGTAAAAGCAGAGACATACATGAATAATATGGATATAGGAGTTTTCACAAACGAAAAAAGCGTTGGATACCAAACATATTCACCTTGTCACACAAAATTGACAATTATATTCACCGTAGTGTCTTATCTGGCACTACAAAGTCTGCAAATAGTCAGTTTCTCCATATTTATCAGATGATATAGCTTGAAGCTCATCTTATAGCCTCTCTATCCATTTCCCTATGTATTTCCCAACGATGAAAGTAGAATAATGTCAACTGATGTAGATTAAGAGTAATAATATTATAATCTCGTTAGTTATGCTTATACATTAAAAAAGTCAGCAATTTGTTTAAAAATCCCACTTTTAATGGTTTGCGCTATTTATTAAAACTATTGTAATCGGACTGCAATATTTTCACTCCCTTTTTTTTTTACATAAAGAGAAATGCAAAAAAAAAGGCAATTGAGTAGCAAAATCTTAACACTTGTGCTTCATAGAATATCTATCATTACCACAAAAGGGAAAAATAGATAAAAGGAAAATAGATTGGAGAAGGTTAAAGAAAATATATATACTATTATGTAACTGACCTTAAAATCATATATCTTACAATTCACAAGCTCGACATATTGCATCGCCAGTAACAGCAAAATCATTGTAAGAAAAAACAACAATTTGAATTGTCGGATCTCTTATGGCGATCGAGGTCAAAACTAAAATAATCAGCATCAAAACATGATGGTTCTTTGGATGAATGCAGGTTTTGACAACAGCTGCTAACAACCTAGCTTACTCATTACTGAAACCAACCATTTTAAAGGCTTAACTGACATAGAAATGACTAAACATCTTCAATTCGAGCTGTTCTAGAAGGTTTCACGTAAACTTATGTTGCGTTACCAGTAATCAATGGATCCATCTGATCTATAACATATATTTTATGGGTTAGCATATCTCCCTACTCAACAAAGTCTAGTTCGGGCCAAACATCGGGGTGTCCCCGCATGTGTAAAAAAATTAGTGTAAAGCAATTTCAAGTATAGTATATTCTTGAGTGCTAATATACTAAGGTTGCGTTTGTTTTTTCATCTGAATCTGAAATCTGAATCTGAAAAATATGTTTATTTTTATGTCTAAATATATTTCTGAATAAATGTATTTAGACTAATTCAGACTTCAGATGTAATTCTACCTCTTAATCATTAAGAGTCAAATATAGTTGTTAACCTCTTAATCAGTTACAATAACAAACATTTTTCGGTACCTCTTAAGTCTGAATGGTTCAAATTCAGACTTAAGAGCTAAAAACAAACAACACCTAAGAGTCTGTTTGGTGTATGTCATGACAATATTTGTGATGGTAATAATTGTCATAGATAAAATCTGTTGAGACAAGTATTATTTTTGTCATATTACGCTATCAAACACCAAATGAGGTAAAACAAGTTTTTTAGGCAAAACATTTTAATAACACATTTTCGTCCCTGTTACATATATAATAACAAAAATATATGTGTTTTTTTTAATTTTCGTCCCAAGTTTTATTAAATAAAAAAAGTTTTTACTTTTCTTTTTACTCCCCGTTTTTATTTATTAAAAAAGTCAAACTATATATATATATATATATATATATATATATATATATATATATATATATATATATATATATATATATATATATATATATACAGTGTTTTTTACACCAAAATTATTTATTAAAAAAACGAAAGAATTATTTTTTTTCTTTTCTTCTTCCTCCCTGTTTTTATTATGAAATATAGTTATTACAGGTTTTAAAAATGTTATGAAAAAACTGTTACAAAAAAATGTTTAAAAATTTTACGAAAAAACAGTTTATTAAAAATATTTTTAAATTATTTATAAAAAAACAATTTTTAAAAAAGTTTAAAAATGTTGCGAAAAACAGTTTTTACAGTTTTTAAAAATGTTTAAAAATGTCACGAAAAAATAGTTTTACAGTTTTTAAAAATGTTTAAAATAGTTTTTTAATTATTCAAATCAGTTTTGAATTGTTTTTAAAACAGTTTTTTTAACGGTTTGAAAACATTTAAAGAAAAATTAGAACAATTTTTTTAAAACGTTTTTTTTTATTTAAAATCTTTTTTTTACAATTTATAAAGCATTTTAAAAATATTTTAGCATAAAAAAATTACTTATAAGAATTGGCAAATTTGTGTGGTAATATTTCCCACTCAAATAGCAAAGCAAAGTTTGTCAACATTTGTGGCAAATTTATGCATAGGAGGTGTTGTACATTGGCAAATAACTTGTAGGTAAACTTTTATACAAAACACGCTAAATTGTAGGCAAATACTCTATTCGCCAACTTATTTATCATTTTCCATGCAAATAAGGGTAACCAAACGGACCATAAGACTTTATGGTATACAAACATAAATAACACTCACAAAATCAAGTAATAAGGAAATATTTAAGGATATAAGGGTCCCATTTATGAATAGTTGGCAACAAATAGCTTGCTTGTATACCTAGACTTTATGCCCAAAATAATATTTGAACGCGCAAGACCTGAATACTACATTTGAACGTGTAAGACGTGAATACCAAGACTTTATGCCCAAAAAAACATTTTGTAGAATGACCTATATAACACTCGCTTGTGACTTAAAGTGAAATCTTTAGATCTAGTTAGACTTAACCTATGTCAAAGATTGAGTGTGAGAAATAAAATGAGATGACTTACGCATCTTGTGATGATGATAGTTGAAATGTAAGTGTATTGAAGACATACAATATGCGATTATAAAAATTGAGTTGTGGGCCAACTTTTGTGCTCCCATTTGATCATAAAAAACTCCATGTTAGGTTACGGAGATCCGACTTTTGCTCTCTATAGGTTATAGGGTTGTTTTGATCGTGAATGTTGAAAGTGCATTCAATCGGAAAGTAGTCCACAAGACAGCATCTCTGATGGTTTAGTCACTCACAATTTTGAGTAATAAGACATGATTAAAATGTGGACTCAAATATCATTGCAATACATAATAATGAGTATGATTTATTATTAAAAATGTTCATGAATAGGTACAAATAGTAAAAGAAACAATGTAGAAAAAAGAACATATTGAATAAAGTTGATTTTCATTACTAATGAAGAGTCTGGGGGAAAGTGTATATATATATATATATATACATGCAAAACCTACAGTGAAAAAAGGGTTTCCTGCAGTTTCTAAGTAAAACTGCAGAAAATCGATGTGAAACTGAAACTAACTAGTCCAAAGACAACAAATGTTGCTTTAGTAGTTTGTGGTGTTCAAGAATTCAAATCGTCGGGTTAGCATAATGCTTCAGACTTCAAAGACTTAAATGCCTAGCCCAAATCTTCAACTAATTAAAAACATTAGGGCCATTAAATCTTTAAAAAAATTTAAAAACAATACAGTATTGGAAGACTGGTATCGGATTTATAAGATAAAGTTCAACAAAAAGTAGCAAGATGGTATTGTATGAGAAGGCACGATAACACTAGGTGGATGTCCCCATTTGGGATCATATAGTAATCATGTATTAATAAACAAACTACTATTTAGAATAAATGTGAGATGTTGAGGTAAGTAGGAAAAAATACAGTTACAAGAGCGAAGAATCCATGAACTCCCATTGAGATTCGACAGGGTAACACTGCGAATAAATAGCAGAACAATCAGGGATTTTCTGTCCTTGTGAGCGAATTTGGATTTCCTGTCCTTAGATATCTTTAGTTTAGTGCAATAGACTCATTATACTCGGTGTCAAGATTCTTATGAAATAAACTATTGAGCCAAATGAGACCAAATAAATCGTTGGACAGGTGAAGCAAGGTTGGACGCTTATATTCTGATTCTAAGACCCCTTGTTCCTAAACATACTGAAGCCAATCTTGCGAGTACCAACACAACCATCCATAACTTTGTTAAGATATATCGATGGGGTGTTACCAATAAACTACGTATGACAAAAAAGAAATCAAGATCCAATTATTAGTCCAACCACTACATATACAACTAAGATGAGATTACAATTTAAATGATCAGATTGAAACTCACTTCAGTAGCATCCTTAGCAATTTGAATTTTATCCCCGACCATAATTAACTGCAAATCAAATAATAAGTTGTTTCTAAATCATCAAGATATGGAATATAAATATGAACATAGAAATTGCACATATACAAAGAAAACACTGATGTATAACACACACACACACACACACACACACACACACACACACATATATATATATATTGAGGGCTATCTGACTCGAGTACATTGCTAAAGGTCTTTGTATGTATATTTTTCTTACTAAGGATGCGTTTGATAGGCAATTTTTTTCGTGGTAAATTTGAAGGATTCCATATTTTCCAAATTTTGTTGTGTTAATTTACCATATTAGCCTTGAATTTTTTTCCTCTTTTTCCCCAAATGCATTTTCTCCACATATGATTTGATTTTAGTGACTCTTATTCGCTGATGTTTTCCTTTGTTTAAAAAATCCATTCTATTTCTGATTTCAAATAAATTAACAAAATATAATACATGTCTTGAAATGCTCTTATAATTTTGTAAATAATAATTAGTTAATAGACCAAAAATGTGTCTGCTTCATTTTTCAGTTTTAGATCTCAATTTATAGAACCTTGTTAAGTATAATTCCGTGAAATCATTAAATCAACCAATAATATTTCAATGGTAATCAGTAATATGGAGCAAAAACAAACTCACGTGTGTGGGCTCTGTGCACAATTAATTAATATGAGAATGGTTAATAGAATTTTCAACTTGTATAGGATATTGTTTTTAACATTTAAAAATTAATAATTAACCATAACTAGATCTAAGTATAAAGCATTTGAAAAATTCTTTGTTACTAAATTAAGATTTCAGATTTATTAATAGAAATTTAAGTTTGTACTTCCTATTAATTTTGTTCTAAAAAAGAGAAATACAGATTCACCATTTTCATAGTCTTTTAGAAAATGAACTAGTTTAAGAGTTACGCCTAACGAGATGGTTCTACATTCTTTCTCGGCAAAAGTGTAAAATATTTAAGAACAAATTAAAATAAGAAGAATATATGATTACATTTATATAATTCAAATATGATATGAACTAGATAGAATTATATAGATTGTTAAAGTTAATGTTTAATTTTCATTTTCCTAAATGAAACAATAAAATATTAGGAAATATAAAAGAAATATTCAGAAACATTACATTATTTTCTAGTTTACTCTTGTTTTTTATAAAAACAAACAGGGAACCTAAAGTTTTTACATCCAAGTAAAGATATTCATAATACAACTTTAGTAGATGAACAAACCTAATTAAACTCTAAATAATTTATTACTTCTCAAAATAAATTACCTGCAACATGTATAAAAATCAACAAATTGTTTAATCCACAAGGTGTTTACATATATATATATATATATATATAGAGAGAGAGAGAGAGAGAGAATTAGTGAGAGAGTGAGAGATATAGGGGGGATGGATATATATAGAGGAGAAATAATGGGTACACCTTTGCGATGCGAAATAATGCGGGTGCTAGAGACGATGAAAAGAGGAGTCGCCTCTGCTAGCGATTCGCTGAGGAGATTCAAAACCACAATTGCTATTGGGCCCCTCCTAATGTGGTCATTGAAACCATATAATGACATAATATACAAATTTAGTCATTTCACTCATTGCATAATAAACTCTTATACCACATACAAAGTGAAGTTAGTACAGACGATTTTTTTTGTATTTACACAAACTAATCAATAATACTCCACCAAAAGGTATATAATGATGGTGCACTGACGCCAATTGTCAGAAGTTGTAGAAAACTGTCAAAGGCAATAATAATTTGATAAAAAGAAATGGAATATAACAAACACTAGACTAAATCAAAACTATGAATGGGTTCATTTAATACGATGATTGTGACAAAATCTCTCTACCTCGTTTACCCATAATGCAACTCTTAAACTAATCAATTTACAAAAAGGAAATCATGAACTATTTAGCGATGCCATATAAAGACTATTCAGTAGCATAATAAACGATACTACTCTGAGAACCCCCATTTTTTTGGGTGGAATGTAACGAAATATATAAATCGAAGGCAAAAGCCCACAAGATACACAACACAGCCCATACAAACAAACATTAAACAAAAAAAAGTCCCAACACTAGAAGGCCAAACCATACAACCCAAAACACGAATCCAAAACGTGGATCAAACTAACAAAACAACCCAGCCAAGTCTACCTGACCCAAAATCTATACAACCACTCCTAACTGTCAACCAGAATTCCATGCGTAAATATAAAATGGATCACCTCAACACCAATCAAATACAACCACAAATAAAACCATGCGTGCCACTACAAACCCATCTTGGAATACCAAACCATCAAACAAAACCAAAACCATCAATGAACCTCCATCAACGAACATAAATAGGATATTTGTTTCTTATCTCTTCAAAGACACTAAACCTACTACAACCGAAAAATCAAAGTAGAAAGATTAAATCTTCCAGAAAAATCACGAAACCTTTAATTCTTAGTCAATAATGAACCTATATTTTTCAACATAATCAACCCAGGTGAAACTTCGAAAAAGAGCACGCCACACCCATTAACATTCAAAAGATGATGTTTCTCTCCCAATTGAGATCAAGCAACAACTACTCAACCCATCAGATCCCTTTCTTAACATGAGGTCAGAAGCATCTATAACTCAATCACTGGATATCCAAATACCTGCCCACCAAACACAAAAAGAATGCCATTGAGAGACAAGAAGCGGCTACAACCACCCCCAACCACTAGAAGGAGCACCCAAATTCACCAAGCGACCACTGGAACGACATGCAAAGCTATTAGACACCCAAACTAAGTATATCATAACTTATACCCCATTTCCTGCATAAATCTTCATTAACTGCACATTTCTTGAACCCCCTCCATCTGCATGCACTTTCACTAACCATTTTCACAATACTTGCAAAGGTCTTTTCCATACTGAATAAGATATTTAAAAAAAAATCTCATTTCTTATTTTCCAGATATGGTAAACAGAAATAGAAAAACTAAGTTGTTGAATCAGAATATACAAATCCTTACTACAAACATTTAATCTCATAATTTCTTCTGAAAATCTTCTCTCACTACTTCTGTTATTGAGACTATTAACTTTCCTACAAATCTATCTGGAAAATTGGCAATCAAAGAACAGATGATCTTTATTTTCTTCATGGACACCGCATAGCACACACACACACATTATTATTTATAATCCCCCAATTTTTCAGTTTCTCTTTAGTCCATAGCTTATCCAAACAACCAACCCATAAAATGAAGTCACATTTAGGAATTCTTTTACTAAACCAAATAGTATTTGCCTAACAAACCACCTATTTTCTCTATCTAAGCTTATCATAAGTATCTCTGAAATTGTAGGTACTATTTTTAGCTATATACCAAGTAACCCAATCTTCACAATTAATTTGAGGGACAACTCTAGTATTAGCCATATTAATTAGCTCATTAGAGTTTAGTCTAAGAAATTGCACCCATCCTTATCAATGTACTCAGAGGCTTTAACTTTACTAGGACTAACTACATTATATATAATAAGAGGCCCGACCCCTTTTCATGCTAATTGTCAATCCAAAAATGAGTATTCTCCCCATTCCCAATATTGTATTTGATAAAATTTCTAGCATAGTCTCTCAATTTCCATAATTTCCTCCAAATCCATGAAGAATCATTCCCCAATTTAACTGTCCACAATGACCCCTGTTTAATAATAACTGAATGCACCCATTTAACCCACAATGAGTCTTTCTTACTAGAAATATCCTAAATTGTCTCAACATACAACTTTTATTCCATACTACCAAATTTTTAATTCCTAACCCCCCCTTCCTGATAAGGATAGCATATATCTTCCCAAGCAACTTTAGCTCCAGACTTCTTAAGGACCACTCCTGAACAAATAAATCTTCTTAAAATATTGTCAATATCCTTAATCACCTTCTTAGGAATAACAAAAATATTTATCAAATAAATGCTTATGCTTCTAAGAATAGCAATAGCTAATTGAATTCTCCCAGAATAGGAAAGCCATCTATTGGTCCAGTTCCTAACCTTATTCATAAATTTCTCCATTAGAATATTACAATCATAGGCCTTAAGTCTGGTAGAAATAAGAGGGACCCCTAAGTATTTGACTAGAAGAGTTTTAATCCTCATACCCAATAAATTTGCTAACCTGGTCTTCTCATCTTCAGCCACACCAGCAAAGAAAATTTCACATTTATTGTAGTCGGCACTCAACCCAGACATAGTTTTAAAATAATTTAGAACTTTATCAATCACCCAAATTGAGCTTCCATCAGCCTTAGCCATAATGAATAGATCATCTGTAAACATCACATGAGATAAGTTGAGATTCCCACACTTAAGATGAAAATTAAATTGGCCTTTATTAGTCTCATCATAAATAATCCATGAAAATGCCTCCATAACCAACAAAAACAAATAAGGAATAGAGGATCCCCTTGTTTAAGACCATTAGTTCCTCTGAAAATACCATTAAGACCCTCATTCACATTTATAGAAAAACTAGTAGTCATCATGCATTCCCTGGTCCACTGGATGAAAGTTTTTAGAAATTCCATAGCATGCAACACATCAATAACAAAACCCCATTTCACTGAATCATAAGCCTTCATTAAGTCAATCTTCATAGAACATCTAGGAGAACCACCATTCCTATGATAACCCCTCATAATTTCTTGCATCAACAGTACATTATCAGTAATATTCTCTCCTTGAATAAAAGCAGACTGTCTATTATTCACCAAAGTAGGAATAATTTTCCCCAATCTTTTGACTAAAATGTTAGAAATTATTTTGTAAGTTGTATTACAACATCATATGGGTCTAAAATCCTTCATAGAGTCAGGACTAGGAACTTATGGGATTAAACTGATAACAGTATTATTCCACTCCTTAAGCAATCCTCCTCCATTAAAGAAAGATAACACAACTTTAGTCACACCATCCTCAACAATATCCCAATTATGTTGATAAAAAGCAACATTATATCCATCTGGGCCAGGGGCTTTATCAAAATTCATATTAAACAGAGCCATCATAACTTCATCTTTAGTAACTTGATTCTGCAGAAAATTTCTCTGATCATCATTCAAACTTCTTTGTCTCATAATTCTCAATCTATCATAAGTGGATACCTTTTTATTAACATCAAAACCCAGGAGATTTTTGAAAAAACTCATAGCTTCATTTTGCACAGTAGTGTGGCCAGAACAAACAACACCATTCCCATCTTTTATAGATAAAATCTTATTTATACAAGTATGACTCTTTACTTTTTTTAAAAAGAACGAAGTATTCCTATAACCAAGATTCGGCCAATTAATCCTAGATTTTTGCTTAAAAAATTCCTCCTCCAACTCCCTTAACTCAAGGTATTCCATTTCACATTTCATCTTTTCATCAATAAGCACAAAATCCCCTCATCCTCCATAAGTTTCTCCTGAATATTATCAGACTCAATCTTCTTAGCATTAACTCTAAATGAAATATTTGAATAATACTTTTGATTCAGCTTCCTAAACTCCTATTTCAACGACTTCAATCTCTTAGTCACTATGAATATAGGGCTTCCTTCAATATACATCTCCCAACCTTCCTTTAAAATATCTCTAAATGAAGAGTGTTTCATCCAAAATTTAAAAAACTTGAAAGGCTTATTTATTTTTTCTCTACTAAGAATAAAATCAATAACTAATGTAGTGTGATCTGAAGATCAACATGGAAATCACATTATAAGAGGGTAGTTTAGATTAGATGGAGGTGTAACCTCTTTTGATTATAGTAATGGTAATTTAACTAGGGACGCACTTGATTAATTACAAGATACACATTCACGATCTGATGAAAATAAACTCAGTTTGAACTCACAAATCTCTCGTGTATAACTCAAAAGATAATAATGAACTCAGAAGTAACTCGTTTAGAGGGAGAAAGAAGTAAGCATCCTAGATACACCTTGGCAGGCAGCCAAACACATCAACTCTCAAAGGTTACCAGTCAGATATTAAAAGCTTCGTAATAAATGACAATGGTGGATGGGTAAAAGCTATGGTTTTTGTAATAACTTCTTTCTCTCTGATGATCAATCTCTCTCTCTAGCCAAAAATCCCCATAAAAGAGACATCTATTCTCAGAAGTGGTTGAGGCCAATAAATAACCCCCTACACCACTCCCGAGATGACTACGTCCTTCATAACTGTGAAAGACATCCCTCATACTTTATGTCACAAACATTAAATACCTGATGGACTAGTCAGCTCCACGTAATGAACATTAAATGCAAAGACATGCCTTTTGCCTAACCACTGTGTGTCAGGGGGTTGTCGTCACAGATGTGGCTTACCAACTGTCTGATAGCCCCAAATACCATGGTGGTTTACTCAAGTGCATATTTTACACTGCCTAGCTGGAAAGTAACATCATATAAAGTAGATGTGACATTAAGTATAGGATTATTTGGTCCATAACTCAACGCCCGATGGAACTCAAGGATGCTCTACCCAAGGCTCTATGGTCAAGGTCCTTTGTTGTTTTACCAGATGTATCTAAGATGGTCAGGACAAGTCCTAATGGTATCTTACTTATCAATCCTCAAAACTAAGTCCCTCTGAAGTTCCCACGATGAGGTCGTTCGATAGAGCATGAAAGCTTTTCGAGGCCTGCCAAGCCTGGTCTCTCATGAGTACCGTTCGACCTCACACTAAAAATCATTATAATCGTTACAACTCATAGTCAATATAAATAAAAAGATTCAACAAAACTAAGTAAAATAATAGGACTAAAGGATTAGCTCTCTCGGTCAGCTTTTTCACCGGGAGATCCCTCTGGACTGCCACGCTGAGCTGCATCGCTTGCCTTACTGAGCTGCATCGCTTTGAGATACATCGCTGAGCTGCATCACTGCCTTAATCCATTAAGTCTGTTAGGTTAGCTAGGGGAATTAATTCTAATCTCGAGATTATCTTCAAGCCCCCTACATTTGCCCCTTCGTGGAGAGATTTATTGTGGAAATAAGAAATATGTGCACGAAAACTTCTCAATCCGATGAACCTTGGTGTGTCTGTCTTCGCTATAAACTCTGTCATTATTACTGTCAGGAAAAAGTAAACTTATCCTCGATGTACCTGAACTAAAGTGTTGTGGATTGTCAGCAATTGGCTAAGGGACATCGCCATTTTTTCCTATTATTGAGCTTCAACCCTTCTGTCTTTGTTTCCTTGGATAATTTAAATTCTTTCGAAACACCTGTTGAATTTATCAAATAACCGTTTTGACTCTTGAGAAGTGAAATTCTCCCGTTTGTGCTGTTGTGGAATATAGTTATAAGGAGTGGGTTTTTTTGTTAGGACTGCCCCTATAGTTGAGACTTGTGTAATTTTCCCTTGTAAATTTATTCCTAGCAAGTTCTCCTTATATGAAAATGATACTTCATTTGGTCTCAGCTATGTCGTCGTTTCTTTATGTTCAAAAAAGCAAAAAAATTCTCCCCGATGTATTTGAGTCACGATTAAACAACGTTTGGACTTATGCCGAGGGGACGTCATAGCTTTTTTGAACCGTTGGGATAACTTCTGTATTGGGAGCTATTTGGATATATCTGACAAAAATTCTGGCGCCAAAACTCAAACTTGCCTAGGAAGAAAACCTTTTATATTCCCCATCTGTCACTTCATTGATGACGTGATGTTATCTTTTCAACTGTCAGGACATTCCCCGAAGTGCCACATGTCCACTTGAAATTATTATTGACGGCTTTGCACATGTGTTAGTGGGAAACTCAAAAGATGAGTTTAAAGGATTACAAACGTCTCTTTTAAAAAACACTTAGCCATTTTTTCCTTCGCCTTCTTCAAACCCTAAGCGTTTTTCGAGAGAGAAAGCTTCAAACCTCCATTGTTAACAAAGTTTTCTCTAGTTCTCTCCCTTTCATCATCTCATACATCTCTTACTCTAACTCTCTTTCCAAGGTTGGTCTCCACCGAGCTGCTTGGTTTGGGGAATTCACTCTCTCCAAACACAATGTTGCTCTTTAAATTTTGGTCTCCCGTTGGAACATTACAACTCATACATCCATTATTTTGTGGGGTGAGTTCACCATTACACTTGAGGACGTTTGTGAGAGGCTTGGGCTTGAGCCCACAAGAATTTTGGCCTCCCATGACGAGGCTTTGGACACCGAAGAGACAATGTCCTGAGCAGACTTGGATCAAATTTGCAGGGGGTGTATCGAAATTTCCAACAAGGCTACCTTCACTCCCCTCATAAACTACTTCTATCGTACAAACCCCACTACCGAATTTGGCTTAGGCAAAGGTACATCTCTTGAGTTATCAGCCTACATACTTGTGATTCTTTCTCGTTTTGTCTTCCCTGGCAAACCTAATAATCAACCATGTTGGGACTTGATTAATCTGTCTGTCTGTTTGGCTAAAGGATATAAGCTTCCTCTGGCATTTATGTCCTTAGGGTCACTTTATACCTGGTTGGACAGGACCCATCTGAATATGGAACGGTCTTTGGGTAGATGCAACTTGACCAATTTTTCCAATGCCATCATTTTGACTATTTTTTTTGCTTTTGTTTTCTCGAGATATTTGCCAACCGCGATTCCCCTTCGTGCTGGGGAAATCATCAAGCCCCGTTGCCTTTTCTGCTTTCACAAGAAACAGAGTAGAAAGGAGCTTCTAGGCCTTTTTGATAAAGCAATATGCTTCGTGATGAGGCCCTATAGTGAAGATTCTTTTGCCCATACTTGAAACTTCTTCGGTCCCATACCTAGGGTGGTGGGCCCACTTCAGAGGATATTATAACGGAGGATCCTTCTTTTGCCATTATTTTTTGCCCCGACTCCTAGCTATATGTCCTCTTACACTAAATGGGGATAGACATCTGAACATTACAACTCCAACCATTACATCCATCAGTTTGGGTATGATTAAGGGGTTCCTCGGCTAATGTTTCAAGATTCTCACCCCCGGGCATCTTTTCTTGAGGCATGTGCCTTTTACACCGTGTCAGTTGCTTCCACAATATGCTCAGCCATAAGTGGTCGTATTACCATTCCTGCTCTTTCTAATAAGGGGGACGTAACTAGTGATTTTGCACGAAAGCATTATCCAAGATAGATAGCCAAAATTTGCGAATTCATCCAAGGTCCCCCTATTTATCCTATTGTTAAGAGTTTTCCTTCGATGGAGCTAGGGATAAAGGGTAATTACGTTCTGGGTATTGAGTTCCCACTCAGCCAAACACCAAAGGATCCTCCTAGCGAGATTCCTCCATATTTCCCAGTAATCCCCGTTATTGCAACCAAGGCCAAGAAAGCTTCAACGCCTAAAATCCCTGCTGGAAGTACTTTTACCGCTGCAGCTTCTAGTGAAAGTCCCTCGCAACCCCTAAATAAAAAAGTAAGGAAGACCAGGAGTGGGGACTCTTCAAAACCCAAGTCTCCATGCAAGTCCTAAGCCCCTATAGATGCTTTTCCCATCTCCTCCGTCCCTCCCAATGCTGATGTGCCTGAGGGAATACTAGAGGCAGTTAGAAAGGAGGTAGAACGGCTTCAACAGATATTTCTACAAACTGCGCCATCATTTCCTCCTCCTAAGTCATCTCCCACTATCATGGTGGATCCTATTGAAGGGACTTTGAGGAGAAAAAGGGTCCCTTCAGGTACTAGCGCTTCTGGTAAGAGGAAGAAAACTTTGGGAACCAAGGCAAGTAAAAAACAAGCCTTTATAGTGCAACCCATGACAGTTACCTCTACTCCTATGAGTTCTACTTCTCCTTCTACCGATGCAGTTATACCGATTGATGATAACCCTAAGACTGTAGTTGATCTCATCGAGAGAGCTTCTCCTCACTTATCTCCTCCATCTTCGCCCATTGTCATACCATCACACTCTTCTTCTGAGCATGAGGCTAGTCTTCCCATACTTAGTGGTTTATAGATTAGTGAATTCTCTTCTTTTTTCTTACACTTGTTCTTTCTTTCTTATTTTCATCAGGAGGCTGATGAAGAAAGGACTTCTCCTTCAGTCATCCCTTTCGTGGGAGGATGCTTTGGTGGATATATGATCGAATAATCTCCTCCACGTTCGCCTATAATAGGTCTTAATTATTCATATCGTTTGGCCTCCAATCGAGTGGAGGAGGCTGCCCAGAGGTCTGTTGCACTTGTTGAGTCTGTGGGGGTTTCCTCTCATCCAGAGTAAACTCCACCAGCTTTTTCTAATACACCCTCTTTGCCGATAATTCATCTGACTGTAATTCCAGTTTTGCCAAGCTCACCCGAGGTAACAAGTTCTAAACACTTCTAAATCTTTCCTTTTTTATCTTTTCTACTGTGTGAATCTTCTTATCCTCTTGATGTATCTCAGGTTGAGGTAGCTTCCTTTTTGGCTTCATCGTTAGCCAACATCCTTCTTCTACCTTCATTAACAAGACCCATAACTGTCGTCCCCCCTTCAGCCATATTACTGAGGTGAGTTAAGTGTGAAGTGTGTCTCTTATTTCTGTATTATTCCCCTCCTCTAACACTTAGCTTTGTTTTTACAGCTTTTTCCAAGTCTTGTCCCGCCATTATCCTTCGAGACTCTACTAAATTCCAAGGCCACTGTTAACTCTTCTACTCATCCTGGTGCTTCTTCTGCCCCCATTAGTGTTGGTGCATCTGTGGAAGGTCCAACGATTTCTTCAAGTTCTCCCCCAATAATAGCCTTAGTTCCTTTTATTGACGCAGGAGCTTCATCAAATATTGAGGTTCCTCTGACTGGGGTTCCTCTAGTTTAGGGTGCTATGGAAGATTCTGAGGAGATGAATCTTCCTTCAATAGTTCCCATCGTTGTAGCCACTTTAGTGACTCCCGTTCTTGCTCCAGTCATTGCTGAGGTATTTTTTTATTTTCTCTTCATTCCTTATTATTTCTCCTTTATCTTGACAATGAACAATCTAGAAGAACCTCATTTCCAAACATTCAAACTTCACCACTTAGCAATGATAAACACTTGTTAAGATTTTTTTCCAAACTCCACCAGTAACGGTGACTTAACAATGATAAACACTTATTAAGATTTTTCTCCAAACTCCACCAGTAACGCTAACTTAGCAATGATAAACACTTGTTAAGATTTTTTTCCAAACTCCACCAGTAACGGTAACTTATCAATGACAAACACTTGTTAAGATTTTTTGCCAAACTCCACCAGTAACGGTGACTTAACAATGATAAACACTTGTTAAGATTTTTCGCTAAACTCCACTAGTAACTGTAACTTAACAATAATAAACACTTGTTAAGATTTTTCGCCAAACTCCACCGGTAATGGTGACTTAACAATGATAAACACTTCTTCAGATTTTTTCACTTAAGTCATTATTTGCTTGATTTATCCCCAGGTTACTAGGGAGTCCCCTCGCGTTGCAGAGCAATCTCCAGTGATTCCTTTGCCTGTAGCCTCACCAAGGCGGGAACCAGCTGCATCTGAGGAAATGAGTCCTAATGACCAAGGTTCCATGATAGGTGGTCATGCCGATAGTGAATCTGGTTGTGAGATTCTTATGCCATCTCTAGCTCTTTATGAGTTTTGTCTCATGGTCCTTCATAGCTCTCCCTAACTACATGTCAGCCATCGATTGGTGATTGAATAGATTGTAACTCATCACCCGAGACTTTTACTGTCGACTGCCTGCGTTCAAATATTCCCGTGATAAGCTACGAGCTTCAAGGTATAACGATCGTTGTTGCTGATATCGTCAATACTCCTCCTGCAAACGTTACCAGGCCCCTTCTCAACCAATTCCTGGGCTATTTAAAGGAGTTAGGCTGAGATGGCTTCCAATTTAGGTGGCTTATTGGACAGTTGAAGACCTTAAAGAGTAAACAATTGGCAAGTCAGAGGGAACTACTACAGAAGCATCAATATGATCAACGAGCTGAGGAAGCTAGACTAGTAGAACTAACATCTTTACTTGAAGCTGCTAATAAAGAGGTGGAGGATATCGAAGAAACTTTGTGTCTAACGAAGCTGAGGTGGGAGAAACTCCTCATCGAATGTGCTTAAGCTTAGATAAGACTGTAAGGTTCCATTAACGCTTAGTAAGCATGCCTAGTAGCTTCCTCGGGTCTTCCTGGAGATTATTCTCTGCTCCAGACTTTTGGTTCCTCCTAGGATGATGACCTCTCACATACTTGTATAAAATTTTCAGTTTTCCTTCTTATGTACTCTTAGGCAATAGTTCCCATTTTTATAAAACCTCCTAACTTATGAATGAAAGAGAAGTTATATCTTATTTTTATGCCACTTCTTTATGTTATAACCGTTTGCATAAAATACCGACTTTTCCATCTTCCATCTCATTCTAGTTACAATAAAAGACCTCTTTCAAGAAAAATAATGATTTATATATATTCATAACAAAAAACTAGATGCATCGATGTTCTAAGGTTACTTACTTTACACATGATAGACCTTCAACCATTTTTTGTTAATCTTAAATTGTATATCTTCTTCCATATTAGAAATCAAACAGTAACCTGAATTATGAGCCTCCTTTACAATAAAAGGTCCCTTCCAATTCACTAGAAACTTAGGTAGGGGAAGCCCTCTGGTATATTTCACTGCTGCCTTCAAAATAAGGTCCCCTTCAATAAACTTCCTTGGTCTCACCAAGTTGTCGTATGCCCCTGAGAGTTGCTTCGTGTATATTTGAAAATGTCGTATCGCATTATCTCTATATTCGTCCAACGCTTCTAATTGCACATGTCTATTCTGAGGGAGCATGTTACTTCGCAAGGCATATCGAGCAGAGGGAACTTCCAACTCCATCGAGAGAATCGCTTCAGCTCCATACACAAGGGAGAACGGGGTATATCCCGTGGGCTTCCTTTTAGTTATTCAATAGGCCCATAACACAATTGGTATCTTGTCATCCCATGATCCTAAGAAATCCTTTATCGTCTTGGCCAAAATGTTAACTAATGTTTTATTGGTTGCTTCCACTTGATCATTTCCCTTTGGTTATGCCACAATTGAAGTATGATGAATAATTGAGTACTTATCTGTGAGCATCGTTACCTCTGAAATGATGAATGAGGTTCCGTTATCAGAGAGGATAACCTTTGGAATCCCAAAATAGTAAATGATGTATTCTCTGATAAATTTGCTCACCACCCCCGCTATTGCCCTTCTTAGTGGTATCGCTTTAGCCCACTTTATAAAGCACTCTGTTTCCACTAGTATCCAGATTTTTCCTCTTGAAGAAGGATGTATTGGCCCTACCAGGTCAAACGCCCAAGTGTGAAAAGGATAAGGTGTTGCCATAGAGTGTAAATCCACCTATGGGGAATGGACCATATTTCCATATAGTTTGTAAGCTTTATATTTTTGAACGAACTCAGCAGAGTCTTTCTCTAACATCATCAGCTGGTCATATAACTTTTCTCCTCCTATGTGAGCTGGATCATGAGCTTGTTTGAGGACTTTGGTTGCTTTCTCATTTGTGATGCAACGCAATGGCCTGTTGAAGTACCCTCTTCTATAAAGATGCCCCTCCTGAACATAGAACCTTGGGGCCCTTCTTTTGAGTCCCATCGCATCAATATTTTATATTAGGACAACTCCACCTTTAATGAAGTCAATATAGGGTTGCCTCCAATCTGATTGAGCTTCAATAAAATGACAATCAACTGCCTCAAAGAAAAGTTGGCACTTATCACACTTCCATTATAGCTTTGTTGCGTTTTGCTTCATTTTAGGCCAGAAGTATCCCTCCCTTTTAATTCTCTTATAAAAATGGATCTCAGTTGTTTCGCAGTGCTCTGTGTGTGTTTTCTTTAGTCTCCGCTCTGCTTCTTCTGGGCTGATGCATCTTGACAACCATCCTCCTACATTTCTTAAGTAAAGGTTTCCCTGATTTGTAAAGTATTGGGCTAATTCTCTCAGCTCCATCGCTCCTTCCCCAGACTCCAATTATTTTCTAATTTCTCCCCTACAGTTAGAGTCATCCTCCATCAGCAAAATTGGCTGTACCACTGAGGGAGCTGCTCTTCGTTGAATCATGATTGTAGTTGTATCGTCTCTCATGATCATCTTCTGAGTGATGGTAGCATAGGCATCTGGATGTCGATTCATTATTCGGGGATGCCTCTTGATCTTGGTTCGATTGAACTAGCTAAGAAGCCTCTGAATGATTATTTTGTAAGGTGCCAGATTGAGGTATTTCAACGCATATCCTCCATTTACTTACTGAATCACTAAATTCAAATCACCATTGATTCAGAGTGAATGAATTTCCCTTCGAAGGACCTCCAACAACCTTAGTACCAATACTTCATACTCAACTTCATTATTAGAACAAGGAAAGTCTAACTTGTAGGAAAGGCAAATTTTCTCCGTTCCTATTGAAAGAATGACCCCTAATCCTCCTTTTTTCTCTACTGAAGATCCATCGAACTGCATCATCCATTCCTCTTCGCTTGTGTTTAGGTGATTGGCCTGCAGATCATCTCCTGGAATGCTCTCTCATGATGGCTCAGATATCCCGAATAAGAATATTGCCAAGAGGTTTACGTACGCCTGGATCTTGATCGCACGAGGAACCACACACTTCAACTCATACTCTGAGAGAATAAGGAACCACCTAGCTGCTCTACCAATCAATATGGTTCTTGCCAATAAAACTTAATATGATCATATCTTGTTACAATATGAATTGTAAAGGAGAACATATAATGTCTGAGTTTTTGTGCTACAACGACTAAGGCTAAAAAATACCTTTCCAAGCTATTATACCTGACCTCTGGCCCATGTATAATCCTACTAATGTAGTAGACTGGTTATTCCTACCCGTCAATCTCATGTGCCAACAGAGCTCCAACGGACCTCATGTTGGATGTAAGGTATAGCTGGAAACGGTATTCCTGCCCTTGGAGGAATCATAGTCTGTGGCGAAACGAGCAGCTTCTTTAGCCTAGTGAGAGACTCCTTATGAACTTCCTCCCACTTGAACTTTGTGTCCTTTCACAAAAGTTGCATCATAGGGTGTGTTATTTTGGCCAATCTAGGCACAAATCTCCTAAGGTAGGAGACTTTATCGAGGAAACTCTTGAGCTCTTTCGTCGGTCTTGGACTTGGCATCTCCAAGATCGCTCGTTGTTTGTCTTGGTCCATCTTCACTCCCTACCGATCTACCAAAAAGCCTAAAAACTTTCCCCTAGTTTCTCTGAAAACGCACTTTAGCGAGTTCATCTTCATTTTGTAATTCCTACATCTGACAAATACTTTCCTCAAATCGCTCAGGTGGGACCCCTCCTTCTTCAATTTGATGACCAAATCATTCGCATAAAACTCCACAAATTTGTGAAATAAGTCATGGAAAATGTCCATCATTATTCTTTGATAAGTATCCCCAGTGTTTTTTAGTCCAAACGATATTACCTTTTACATAAAGTTACACAATGAGGTTATAAATATTATTTTCTTCGCATCTGTGAAGTCCATCTTGATCTGGTTGTACCCTACATACCCATTCATGAAGCTATACATCTCATGTCTAGTCGTTGCATCTATCAAGCAATCGATGGAGGGCAGAGGGAACTCATCTTTGGGATAATCTCAATTCAAGTCTCTAAAATCCATGTAGATCCTTATATGATTCTCGTCTTTCTTACCCACCGGGACAATGCTAGACAGCCAGAGGGGTGTTGGACCTCTCCTTTAATCTTCAAGTCCAGTTATTACTTACTTGACTGGAATGACCGAAGTTATTACATTTAATTTATGGCATCTTACTTCTTCATCTAGCCCTTCCATTTCTGTATACTTCCACGTAGAAATGTCTATAAACTCCCAAATTAACTCAATCAAATCCTTTCCATTTCTCCGTACTGAAATCCTTCGAGAGGAAAATAGGACTTGGCTCCTCCCCTTCTTCTGCCAAATTTAGTTGTTCTAATTCTTGTGCTTATGGCTTTGGTAGGTCATGTAGTCTGGTTCTTCGGCAATATCCTCCATGAACTCCTATATATTAGAATTATCTATCATCATACATTTTCCCCGTTGATTCACCAGAAAATATTTATATATCGGGTCAGCCTCCTCGTCGACCTCTGCCATATCTCCTTTGATTGCCCGTTCATACCATCATAGGCGATAAACCGCCTTCCCTTCCTCAGTAATAATCTTCTTGCATTATCTGTTGGTCGCTGCAACCGCCTTTCTTTTCCTCTCCCTCGACGCCTCTGCCCTTCTTCCTTTAGTGAATCGACTGTGCACACTTTATTGTGTGACCTCATGTTCCATCAGTTCCATTCTAAAATGCATCCTGTCTTTTAGTTGCTTCAAGATTTTCTCAGGTTGAGGGGCCACGTGGTGGGCTTCTTCTGTTACTCCTCTACCGATTGGAGTTTTATCATTCTGGCAGTTCACAGGTCCCATCCTTTCTCTGATCGAGGGAACCAAGGCTCCCTCCATTCTTCTCATTAGGACTCTGACGTCCTCCTCTAATTCTGTATAAAACACTGCATCCACTAGGTGAGATCCTTCGACAGCGAAGGGCATCTTCGTAGCTCGTATAGTGATATCAGTTCCTTTAATATTTACCTTGGCACATTGGTGATACGTCGAGGGAACTAGTCCTTGGTTATGCATCTACACTCTTCTTATCAACAGATGGTAGGAAGTTGTACTCTCTATGATATGTAACTTTATGTGGGAACTCAAATTTCCCATTACAATCCCAACATTCAGATAACCAATGGATTTAGAAGACTGATTATCATAACCTGAAATTGCCAAAGGCATGGGGACCAATATTTCTTCTGGAATATTAGCTGGGTGGAAAGAGTTGATTGACATGACGTTGATGGACGCTCCTCTATCCATAAGAGCCCTTACAAAGCTAACCCCGTTGATGCTAGCAGTCACATATAACAGTCGATTGTGAGGAAATCTCACGACCCCATCTGCATCGCTGAACATTATTTCTGACAAAAATATCTTCACCAGCCTGGCCATAGGTCCCTTTCATCTCAACAAAGGGACTGCATTCTTCCTCGCAATATCCAGGATTGCTTGGGTTATTTCCAACCTACATTCTTTTGGCACTCCCACCTAGTCAAAGAACCAAATAAACTTTGGGGACCGTGAAACTGCGCAGTACTCCAAGCTTTGGTCCATTTCCTCACCTTCAACATTGTATATGTCCTCCATATCTCTGGCACTTGCTTCGTTATAGGTTAGCACCAAATTATCATTCTCCAGTATAGTCCACCAGAGCTTTTTCGAACTTCCCTTGCTCCATCGTCAGCTCCATCGCTTTTCTTTCTGCCTCATCGCCATAGACCATCACCAAGTTAGCCCCATATGCTGGGAGTGGGTTGTCATTAACATTTTGCGAAGGGATTTTCAGTGTCCTGCCTTTAGATGTTTATCAATGATTTTCTTTAGTGTAAAATAACTTTTCGTTGGATGTTAGATCTTGCGACGGATCTGGCAATACTTAGGATCCGCTCTGGTCTCCGCACCTAGTTCCACGATGGGGATGCCCTTAGATTCATACATTGTTCCTCCTTGAACCATGGCGCTGTAACAACTAACAACCTCCTCTACCGTATAGGGTAATGGAGGTGGGTCATCCCTATCCCTTCCAAACTTTCTCTTGTTATCCTTCTTCAGCTGTTTTCTTCCTTCACTTCTATCGACGTATCCCACTCGTGGGGACTAGCCGCAAGCTATAATGGGTGGCCCGAAATGCCTGAACATTATTGGTACCACGACGGGGTTCGATCGAACTATTAATGATATGTTCCTTGCATCTTTTAGAAATGCCTCAAAAGTCACGAGTTTCATTAATCAGGTGATAGATGTACTATGGGAGCAAACCCTTGACATATAGTTGTAACCGTTTGGACTCTTTGGCTTCTTCTCTTACGTCGAGGGACCTCTCCCTAAATCTTCGAACATAAGCCACCACATCCTCTCCCGATCGCTGCTTCTCCCTGCCCAATTGTGTTAATATAAACTCATCTTCTGCCAGAAAGAACTTCTGGACAAATAAAACATGCATCTCCTCCCACGTTGAAACACTCTTTGGCACTAAATAAAAGTACCACATATAAGCTTTATCGGTTAATGATTTTGATAACTCCCTCAACCTGAGCTTCTTATCGTTGTAGTGAGGCCCTAAATATTCGATGAAATATTTGATATTCTCCTTCGGGTTCCCCCCTTTTCATGTGTATTTTTCGAAGATAGGAGGAATATGATCTTTTGGGTAAGGCTCATCGTTATATTCCTAAGGGTAAGGCATCCGAAATTCATCATAAACCGAAGCTACCTCGCCAGTGAATTGTGAGGAAGCTTGCATAAACTTCAGAATTTCCTTCTGCATCTCTTTTCTCATTTCCTCCATAGTCGATACCATTGAATGAATGGCCAAAGGGACCATAGGTGGGATGCCCGTTGCATCTAGAGTTCCCACAGTTGGAATCACAACAAGGGGTATACTTGTTGGGGCCGTTGTGGCTCCCATGGCGTTATGAAGGAGTTGGCCTGAAATCCCCCTAACACCGTTGAAGCTACAAGAGTTTATAAATACTCGTAAAATTTATTCATGAGGAGTGTCACTTGAGCTGGTCCCAACCTGGTGCTCATGGAAACTTGTGTCACCCCTGGAATGCCTATCACCATTTGAATTAAAGGTACCTCCATTCCAGGGGCTCCATCTCTAGAAGCCTCCAACTCTCTCACCGCTTGCTCTTTGTTGGTTTAAATATCATCAAAGTTAAGTCTTCAATTAACATTATCCTGTGCTATACTCTTTGATTATAAGAATACCTCCCCAGCAGAGTCGATAAACGTAAGAGGTTAGTTTAGATTAGATAGAGGAGTAACCCCTTTTGAGTATAGTAATGGTAAGTTAACCGGGGATACACTTGATTAATTACAAGATACATAATCACGATATGATGAAAATGAACTCAGTTTGAGCTCACAAATCTCTCATGTATAACTTAAAAGATAATAATGAACTCAAAAGTAACTCGTTTAGAGGGAGAAAGAAGTAAGCATCCTAGATACACCATGGCAGGCATCCAAACACACCAATTCTCAAAGGTTCCCAGTCAGATATTAAAAGCTTCGTAATAAATGACAATGGTGGATGGGTAAAAGCTCTGGTTTTTGTAATAACTTCTTTCTCTCTGATGATCAATATCTCTCTCTAGCCAAAAATCCCCAGAAAATAACTCTCTCTTCTTAGAAGTGGTTGAGGCTAATAAATAACCCCCCTACACCACTCCTGAGATGACTCTGTCCTTCATAACTGTGAAAGCATCCCTCATACTTTATGTCACAAACATTAAATGCCTGATGGACTAGTCACCTCCATGTAATGAACATTAAATGCCAAGACATGCCTTTTGCCTAACCATTGTACGTCGGGGGCTGTCGTCACAGAGGTGGCTTACCAACTGTCTGACAATCCCAAATACCATGATGGTTTACTCAAGTGTATATTTGACATTACCTAGCTGGCTAGTGACATCATATAAAGTATATGTGACATTAAGTAGAGGGTTATTTGGTTTATAACTCAACTCCCGATGGAACTCAAGGCTTCTCTGCCCAAGGCACCACGGTCAAGGTCCTTTGTTATTTTACCAGGTGTATCTAAGATGTTCAGGACAAGCCCCAACGGTGCCTCACTTCTCAATCCTCCAAACCAATTCCCTCTGAAGTTCCCACGACGAGGTCGTTCGATAGAGCATGAAAGCTCTCGCAGGCCCTACCAAGCCTGGTCTTTCGTGAGTACCGTTCGACCTCACACTAAAAATCATTATAATCGTTACAACTCATAGTCAATATAAATAAAAAGATTCAACAAGACTAAGTATAATAATAGGACTAAAGGATCATCTCTCTCGGTTAGCTTCTTCGTCGGGAGATCCCTCTGGACTGCCACGCTGAACTACCTCACTTGAGTTGCCTTGCTGAGCTGCATCGCTTTGAGCTACATCGCTGAGCTGCATCGCTGCCTTAATCCCTTAAGTATGTTGTGTTAGCTGGGGGGGATTAATTCTAATCTCGAGATTATCTTCAAGCCCCCTACACACATTCCATAAATTCATTCAACCAACACTCATTATGCATAATCCTGTCAATTCTACTCTGGATATTAGCATATCCTCCTCTGCTATTAATCCATGTGAACCAATTACCTCTAATTGGAATATCATCAACCATAATTCTTTCAATACATTCATTAAACTCCCCTGTTTCTTCCCAATCAACACCATTCCCTCTTAATCTTTCAGAACTTCGTCTCACAACATTAAAATCTCCCCCTATAATCCATGGATCATTTTCATAATAAGGAGAAATATATTCAAGTTATCTCCATAAAAGTGTTCTAGGACCTTTAGTATTCTCCCCATAAACTCCAGTAAAGACAAAAAAATTATTATGATCCCTAAGGGTTATTTTTGCACTCAAGACTTAACTCATACTACTTAATTCCTTAACCTCAACAAAATTATGATATCAGGCAATCCAAACCCTCCCAGTCCCATTAACAGGGGTATTATGAATTAGATTCCAATGGGAAAAACACCCATCCATATCTAACTTTTATTTCAACAAGACAAACGTTACCAATATTATTATTTCTAATATATTTATTAACCTCTCTCTGGTTATGAGGGGCATTACATCTCCTAATATTCCATATCCCAGACTTAGTCGTGTTCTATTCTTTGAGATGCTCTTACCCCCTCCCCTCTTTCTTCTTTGGTTTGTTGCCAGTCTTTTTGTAGTTCTATTATTTTATCCCACTACTGCTCTACTGAACTATAATTTTCCCTATGTCACTCAGATCATCTGTCACTTCATCATCATAATCAGCATTATCAATTAAACTTCATGTTTCTTATTGTAGCACATCAAATGAATTTTCCATGACTATTCCCATTTTATCTGTCTTATTGCTATTGCTCAAAGGCTTATTAACTGTTGTATCTTCATGAAGTTCCTCCCTCCTGATGTTCAAAATTTGCACCTCATCTTCCTCCTCTTTGTCTATCTCCACATTCCTTCCATCCATATCTTCTAATATATCCTCATTACCCCCATTCTCTTTTAATTGTATACTAGTTCCAGTTGTATCAATCATTTTATTGTTCTTCACATTCTCAATTTTCCTCCACATTTGATTAGTCTGTTTGGCAGCTTTACAAGTATCTTCCTTATGCCTAAAGACTTTGCAAATATTGCACTTCGCCGATAACCATTCATATTCCACTTTCTGATAAATTTTCTCACCATTATTATCCATTATAGTTACCATTTCAGGTAAGCTACTTCCCATATTAATCTCAACACAAACTCTAGCATATGTAAGTTTTTCTCTTCTTGTTGTCATCCTGTCAGTGAACATAGGTTTCCCCACCAAACTAGTTCATTAGGCATAAATTCTTCTCATTTCTCCCCTTAATTTAGGGGCTTTTATTGCTCTGCAAAGTGTAAATCGAGAGAATTTATCTCATATCACTGCTATTGACATTTTCTAATTAGTACGCCAAGTTTCGCGTATCTCCTATCTATTTTTCAGGTATTCAGTTCACACAAAGAAGGAGATAATCAAAATGAAAGTCGAAGACCTCGCGCCTATAAGTGGTTAGGAAAAATCAGCATCTTAATTCGAGCTCCAGATCAAAAGTTACAAGTCTTCAAAAATTACAAGGAGGAAAAATTCCTGAAAAGATGGAACCGAATCGAAGGGCTTGAAAAATGAACCGATCCTATCCTGGGAAAACTTCTTGTGAAGCACGAAGAGATGGAACCGAATCGAAGTGGGAATAAACGAGCAGAACAGGTTCAAGGAAAAACTCCTGTCAAAGATGGAACTGAACCAAATCACCTTAACAGTATCGGTTCGAGTATCAAAGATTTGGATTTATCCACTTGAAAAATAAGAGTCTTGTATGGTTGAAACTCTTAGAAATTCGTAGAGTATAAATTTTAAACACCTCCCAGACATTGAGAGAGGCTTTTAATTCGTTAGATAAGCATTGTAATTAATTTATAGAACAGCAAGAAACCCTAGTTTGATTCCAGTTTTGCAGTTCAAGTAAAATTATTTCAATTCTTGCTTTCATTATCGCAGTAGTTATTTCTTTAGTTAGTAATTTCATTTTTCTTCATCTTAAGTTTGTAGTTAAAATGTTTTCTTTCATTCAAAGCATGTTTTCTTCTAGTTTTAATATGTCTCGCTAAGTTTTCAAGGTTGGCGTGCATGAACCCCGCCCGATGTAATGCATGATAGTGGAAATAAAAGTTGGAATTAAAACCTTAGATGAATTGTATCGTAGTTAAAATGATGTTGCTTTAGTTTATCCTTTACTTACATACTGTGCGGGCTATGATCCCTCATATATGTAATATTTAGGAGAAATAAAGGCCGGTTTTTAATTCATCCTTTGCTTACATACTGTGCGGGCAATAATCCCTCATATGTGTAATACTTAGGAGCATTAAAAATCAGATTCATTTAAAGCTTTAATTCTAAATCTAGTATCCTACGAAGTGAATTACTAGGGTGTGGGGGATTGTAACCCGACCTATCTTTCTCATCTCATAGTTAAAGTTTTAGTCAAATCATCATTAGAGTTTTCGCTAATATTTTTTCATAATTTCATTAATTAATCATTTTCAAAAATTACATCCAATTGTAGTTGTTTCACAATTCAAATCACCTTTTCGTTATTTTTAGAGTCAAAGTTAGGTTACCTTCGTCTTTCCAACTTCGTTACGACTTCGTTCGTCTTGTTTCCATGAGGATCAATACCCAACTTATCAGATTATTACTTGAGCGACATGTAAGGACATTTTTCTCATGTCCAACATGTTATATTTATGTGTCGTACGCCGCTACATTTGGCACGTCACCTCAAGATCTCACACGAAAGCCTCAATCCGAATTCCATGAATCAAGCATTAAACATCTCCATCACGTGTCCCACATTTGCCTCAACGACTTCATATTCCATGATTTTAAGGACTTAATGCAAGTGGTACGCAACAGAAGTCAAAATAGTGAAAGAAGGCAAGATATGGAAGCTCAAGGGAATTTAGGTAATTTTATAGCAACTGTTCGGAGTACCGGTCAACTGGAAAGTTGAATAGCTTGCCGCAACAAAGATACTGGAAGAAACGACACCTCAATCTGAGCTACGGTGAACAAGTTATGGCCCGTTGAAAATGGAGATAATTCCAAGAAAAAACTTTGGAATTTTGCTAAGTGTTTAAATCCCCTTGACCAGCGATTTTTCCCGAATCGAGGGCCGAACCGATTAGTGGGGCGAATCAGTTTGTGATACACCCGAACCGGTTTGGGGTACCTGATGCTGGATAGAGTTTCAGAATTTTAAAACTCTTTTTGGTTTCCCTATAAAAGCCAACTTCGAGGGAGTTATTTTAATAAGAATTGCATAGACGAATTTGAGAGTCCTATCACCTCAAGCCTTCATATTTTTGAGTTTCCAAACTCATGTTTTTATTCACATATCATTGTCATATCTTTGTGAATACTTTTTTGAAACCCAAGAACACAATTTTGTTTTTGTTCATCTTTGTGGGGAGATCTTTGCAACCGATGACTGCGTGTTATTGCTGAGGGAGTCTCTACAAAGTTTTATGACTGCGTGTCATTAAAGAGTGCTACGGTTCTTCCTTTGTTGATTGGACTGAGGTTCATGTGGGTTCGCTGCGTGTGGATTCATTGCTGACGACATCGACCGACGCCTGCGGGTATTCGTGTGTTACTGTAATTTATTGTAATCCGTGTAAGTTGCGATTTACTTATTATAGTGAAATAAAAGGTTTTGCCCTGCGGAAATTTTTCCTTAAATTTGTATCGCATGCTTTATTTATAATTTGACACACACACACACCCGTAGTTGTTTGTTTATGGGATGTTTCTAAATAGACTCTAATTAAATAAGGTTTACTTGGAACTTGCGAGTTATTTTTAATCGGTATCACACACTCATACGACTTTTCAAATTGGTATCAGATCTTATTTAAGCGATCACCACTTTTCACGACAGGCTTACACTTGAGCCTAAATAGCACGCACACTATACACATTTGTGGTCGCGTCAAGTTTTTGGCGTCATTGTCGGGGATTCAAGTAGACTTAAGTTAGATCAAGTCAATCTAAAACTTTGACCAAGAAAATCCAAAAATATAAAAAATATATATATAAAAAATCATCATCTCGCAAAAGCCTTTAATGCAAAATCCTGAACATACTCAGACTCCTCACAATACTCCAACCAGAATCCACGAAAATCCAATCGTTGAGTACCACTCTGAAAGCCCCCCCACACCTCGCGTTCCACAATTCTGGTTTCCAATTCCTATTCCTGAGCACTCTATCAGCAGCTACACCCCGAGTCAAACTTCGAGTCATACATCTAGGACACCGAGTGAGTACGCAGACTCATTTGAAGAGAGTGCAAGCGCGATGTCTGATGCAATGAGTTTCGGTACTGGAGAGGGAGATCTACCTATCGTCCTATGAAATACTTACTCTTTCCTGAGCAGACTGTCCGCATATTACTTCTGTATACTATCGGTCAATTCCACTTTCATAATGGGATGATACATATTCTCCCTACGTTTCATGGCATGGATTCAGAGAAACCATACCTACATATTCGTGAGTTCGAAGAGGCGCGTGACACATTTAGTGATCAAGATTGCACGCAAGATGTCGTTCGCCTAAAGCTTTTTCCTTTTTCCTTAAAGGATAAAGCCAATACCTGGCTATGGTCTCTATCCCCGAACTCTGTCACTTACTGTAGAGATATGCAGTTTAAGTTAGTCTCAAAATTCTATCCATAGCACAAGACCAACTCTGTCCAAACTCAAATTCAAGTTTTTCGATAACACGATAATGAGTCTTTTGGCAGATGTTGGGAACGTTTCCAAGAGTTTGTAAGCGCATGCCCCCATCATGGTTTTGACAAACACCTAGTGATATCTTTATTCCATAATGGGTTAGCAATAGCTTCCAAACAACTTGTGCAAATAATGTGTGAAAGACCCCTTTGGGATTTAAACTCATGCGATGTCATGGCCCATCTTAAGTATGCCATAGAGACTACTAAAGCATGGGACACCTCTGATCCCAACCAAGCTCGACCTAGATAACCATCTATCAATCAGACTGCATCCGATTGATACCATTTGGATAGCAATACCTTAATAGACCGTTGATTCGATCAGTTTCAGAGAGATATGAAAGAGTGGTTTGATGGTCGATTGAGAAACATCTCTGGATCTAGCCATGGTTCGAAAGAAAAGTGTGTGCTATTTGTGAGGCCAGCCACTCCACAAAGGCATGCCCGACGATTTCCGCCTATAAGGCCGTGCACACTGAGCATGTGGATGCTATAGGAGGATTCAAGGGGAATTTGAATGCCCCTCTTACAACCCTTCGTGGAGAAACCACCCTGGTTTCAACTATGGACAACCACAAGCTGCGATGAACCCACATTCACAGGTTGTCCTACGTCCTTAATACCAACAAGCACTACCACCTCTAGCTCCATATGTAGCTCCACCACGGAGGAGCCTCGAGGATACAATGAACCAATTCATAAATTCTCAAGGTGAAAATAATGCTCGATATGAATGCTTGTTCGTCGAAATAAATGCAAACATCTCTAAGATGCAATCTGCATTGAGCATCCAAGAGAAGGGCAAGTTTCCTGCCCAAGGCCAAAGACCTCCCTAAGGCCAACCTAGTGTTAGCTCCACCTCTATCGAACAGCAGGAGCACTACCAAGCGATAACCACTCTTCGTAGTGGGAGAGTTATTGATTTATCACATCCTTCACACGACATTTCAAAAGACAAGGAGAATTCGCCCGGCACGAAAGAGGCCGAAGATATCTCCTTAAACGAGAGTGAAAAGGAAAACACTAGTGAGCCCGAGGTAGTTATAAAACCACCCTCCACTGCGCCATTTCCTCAAAGATTGGTTCCTGCCTATAAAAGGACCATAAGTGAAGAAGCGTTAGAAGTACTTAAGAACGTGAAGTTGAACTTACCTTTCCTCGATGCAATAAGGCAAATTCCATCCTATGGAAAAGTCATAAAAGACTTATTGACAGTCAAGAGGAGGATGAAGGTAAAGAAGAACGTGTTTCTAGCACAACATGTGAGCTTAGTCCTTCTTAATGATCTTCCACCTAAATATAAAGATCCCAGTGCCCCCACCATTTCCTGTACCATTGGAGAGAACATATTCGAAAAATCCTTACTCGATTTGGGGGCAAGTGTCAATATCCTCCCCTATTTGATTTATAGGAAACTTGATCTGGGTGATCTTAAGACCACAAGTATCACTCTCCAATTAGCGGATCGAACCATGAAGATACCAAGGGGTATAGTTGAGGATGTGATAGTCCAAGTAGATACTTTCTACTTCCCGATAAATTTTGTCATTTGGGACACGGATCCCTCCTTTGCCTAGAAAAATCATGTTCCCATCATCCTTGGACGCCCATGCTTAGCTACGGCTAACGCAGTGATCAATACTAAAAATGTGCATATGCAACTCACTTTTGGGAATATGACTTTAGAACAAACATCGTCAACATAGCCCAACAAGCAGGGGAAGAAGATTATCTTCACGCGGTGAACTTAATTAAGGAGATCGTATAAGAACAATTTAAGGAAAATTACCGTGGAGAAGCCTTAGAAGCTTGCCTAGCTTCTAGTCATCAGAGTGAGGGATCCTACATCGAGTTTAAGATGGAGATAGAGGAGTTAAGAGGCATACTCGATGAGAGAGTGTCGGACGAGGACGCGAGAAATGTTAATTGGATTTCTCGATTCGAGGAGTTACCGCCAAGGGAAGCATGCATGGTGCCCTTTAGCGACACATTCCCGACATTATCGAGTTGAAGAAACTACCCTTTAATGTTAAATATGCTTTTCCAGGTGAAAGTGATACATTTCTTGTTATTGTCTCCTCTAGCTTAGATGAAGAGCAAGAGGGTAAATTATTAAAAAAAATTGAGGAAGCACCAAGGTGCTTTTGATTGGTGTATAGCTGATATAGAGGGGATAAGCCCTCTAATTTGCACCCATAAGATTCACCTCGAGGAGGACGTTGAACCTTCGAGAGAAATGCAAAGACGGCTAAACCCCACAGGGAAAGATGTGGTAAGGGCTAAAATTATAAAATTGTTGAATGCCGGGATTATTTACCTAATCTCGGATAGCAAGTGGGTGAGACCCATTCAAGCCGTCCCGAAGAAGTCGAGCATGACTGTGATTGAAAATGCCAAGGGAGAGTTAGTTCCCCAACGTACCACCACTGGGTGGCGCGTTTGCATTTACTACCGGAAACTTAATGCGAGAACTAGGAAACTTAATGCGAACCTTTCCCTATTATGAGTTTATAAATCAATCCGAGTTAATTGTTAACTCAATGTTCGTTTCAGCATTTTAATAAGTCGTCGAAGATCTCAATCCTTACACTTTGACCAGTTATGGGGAATGTGTGTGATGTTGCCTTGAAAAATGTGCTAAGTAAATCTCTAAATTAAATTAATCTCGAGACGCATATAGTAACGCAATTAGTATTTTGGACAATGAAGTAGGCTCTCGTTTGTCACCCAAAAATATTGGCCAGAAAAAGTAGCGAAAAATTATTCCTTTTGTAAACCAAAAATTGAGCCAAAGAAATTTTTCCCTTTCGTTTGACAACCCGAAGAACTCCAAATTGGCCCGGAATTGTGAAAATTGATAATCCCAGAAATTAAGTCCGGAAAGTGCATAAAAAGGGGCAAGAAAAGAATAGATATGCTCAAAAAAAATAACAAGAAAAGAAAAGCATAAAAAAATTAAAAAAATATAAGTAAGAAGAAAAGGCGAGCAAAGGTCCGAAAAAGCACAAATGGACATCATAAGAAATTTTTCCAGTTCCAGATTTCCCTACAATTCCCATTTTACCCAATACACCTTTAACCCGAAAAAGTCCTAACCGAGTCCAAATTACGAAATTGGTTACCGCGTGGAGAGCTAAAACACCAAAAGATAATAAACGAGATTAGATATATAATTTAGAGGCAATGTTCCCGTTTTCTTATAACCGTAATCCAATGACGAGATCCGTTTACCATAAATTTCCGTCTATCTATTTGTGTGCGTGAACTTGGTTCTAATACATTTACTCTTATAAATCGCGCATACCGAGAGAACATAACCACATTCCGAGTGATTCGTTTGTGAGAGCATTCCGTGAGATTTTGAAATCAAAACGAATTTTTGGATAAGTAATGTAATGGTCAATCGGTGGAAATTCGCGGTTAAATTTCTGGTTTCGCACACACGCACTATGATCTGAGACTCTTGAACATGAATTGATGATGACTACTTTCTGGAAAAGTTTGAGTTATATATGTTAAATGAAAATGTAATTAACCCATGAATTAATTTTAAATTAGTTTAATTGTATTTAATATTCATTTTAAGTTTATCTAATAGATTAATTTTTAATGATTCCAAACAACTATTTAAAAGGTATTTATTACATTACGTTTTATTATATGCTCAATTTAAGTTCATTAACTGAATAATTATAAAATTTACATCATATGCCTTGGTTATTTTTTTTATGACTTAATCCTTGTGTAATATTCAGAAAAGTGCTATCTTGATTGGGTCTAGCAGAGGCTATGCCAATACAGGTTGATTTGTTCTTCATATCTGGCCGGAGATCTTTTTCAGACTCACGAAATCTGTTATTACGATTTCGTATCTTCTTCATATCTGTTATATTTATTTTTTTTGTCCGAAATCAATTTTATATCTGCTAAATTTTTTTACTTCTTATGATCATTTATATTCAAGAATATTTGTTCTATACGTACATATTATAAAGATACATTCTACTGTATTAATTCTTAAGTACATATATTTTTTATCTGTGAAAAGTTTTTTTTCAGTCTCTCATTCTTACACGCCCACTCCATGGGGTTCGCCCATGGCGTCACTGTCGTCATTTAAATGGGCCAATTTAAGACTTTCAATCGTACTACATTTTATATATATACATATATATATAGATATATATTCTCCTCCATGAGAAGGTTGAAACAGTACTCGGCAACATTTTTCTAGGTAGTCTTGACAACCTACATGTTTCTAGATGGCTTTATCTGCAAAAGTCAGATTATATCTGTCCAAGAATCCTTACAACTGTTACGTTTTTTTTATCTCTTTCTTGTTTTTGTCCTTTCACGGATTGGACTCAACTGTTCATTTTTGGTTTGATCACATCTTTGTGTTAATTCATCCGCCCTTCTTTTTCTTCTTTGAAAGTATCTGTTCTGTACGAAATAGTTTCCATATCAGACTGAATTTTTTTTTATATCTGTTGGAACTGTTTGTTCGAAGTTCTCAGATATCGGGTTTCGAAAATCTCTCGTTTATCCATCTTTATCTCTTATACGTTTATATATATATACATACATATATATATACATACTTTTACATGTCAATATTTTTATCCATGATATATCCGTTTCAGATCTTGTGTTGTCATCCTTGTGCCATGTGCCAAGAAGTTATATTATATATATATATATATATATATATATATATCTTTTTCCTTGACAGCTTTGGAAGTAAACCTTGAGTTAAGTCCCATCCATGTACTTAGTCATAAAAGTGGAAGTCCTCTTGCACGCCTTGCTGTAAATTATGTGGGACGATTTTTTCTTATGCCACGTACACCTGCTTCGGCAATAATTGTCTTGGAAAACGCATATATCAGAATTGTAATCTTTCACAGATTTTTTGTTCGATCAGAGTTATTTTCTGATGGCTTAAGATCTAATGAACTGTAGCAATTTATGTACACATCATTCGTGTCATCAGCAAAGACCTGATACATTTCATTTATAATTTTTTTTATTACTGAGCCTCCCTACTTTTATGGACTGACTTATGACGTTTTGAAAAAGAGAAGCCTTCTTTTAAAGATGTCTATCTTTTATATCTCATTTATCACTAATGGTTTCTCTCTCTATCAGTCTACCATTTAATTCTTAGACAGTAAATTAAAGACAGATATGGAAATCATCTTGCCATGTATTCTTGAGCATTTATTGCTCCTTCAGCCTACAGATTTTTTAAGAAGAGCGTATCTCACTCTCCTCTCCAACGGTCATCTTATTATTGATATCTACAAATTGAAGATCAGCTGTTGTTGAAATATACACACAGAGAAAAACAAAAAAAAAGATCAAAAGAAAAAGAAAGCAACAAGAGAAGATCCTTTCTACTCTACTCAAAGTTTGAGACAGCCACATATTATTTTTGCTTGATGTTTTAGCTGTCGTTGAAGAAGAAAACAAGCACAAGATATACTACTCTACTACAAAGAATTCAAAGAAAAGTCTAGTACCAAATATTCAGATCTACTGTGAAGTCTTAAACCAGAAGAAACTCAGCTTTACATTGTAACTTTTTGAGTGTTTCATCTTCCAAATTTTGTACTCAACTTTGGGAACTATTTGAAGCTGGAACTTTAGCTTCGGTTGTACAAGTAGCAAGGTTTAGCTTCTCGATTGTACGTTGGAGGTTTGATCCTGCATTAGTGGATCACCGTATTGAAGCACAAGGAGACGGAAGTGGCTCTGGCGCGTGGACGTAGGCCGGGTTTTTGGCCGAACCACGTTAAAATCACGGTGTCATTTATTTTCTGCATTTAAGTTTATTTATTTGCTTGTGTCAATATTTAATTTCATTATCAAGCATTAGACTTGCTAACTAATTAAAACTGAAATTAATAAATCTTTTAAGACTTAAATTATTATTTTCGTAATAATTAATAAAGTCCAGAATATTAATTTTTATTAAATTCGAAAATTGATTAAAGATTTATTTGGGTATTGATTTCTGTGATTTATCTTGTCTAATTTATTTAGTTAAAATTGTTAGGTAATTTTAGTATTAATCTTTGAAGATTTATTTCTTCTGATATTTATATTAAATGATTTAAATTAAAAATATTTTTTGAAATATTAAATTAACCCCAAAAAGTTTGCTAAACTCAATTCACCCCCCCTCTTGAGTTAATATCTAGGCAACAATTGGTATCAGAGCCACGCTCTAATTTATTATCCTTGTTTTTAAACATCTTTAGAGTTTACGATTTATGGCAAACTTTAGTGTTTCATCTCTTGGTGAGGGACAATCAATTAACAAACCTCCTCTATTTTCAGGAAACAATTATAGCTATTGGAAAAATAGAATGAAAATTTTTGTTTAAATCAAATGATTATGCTTTTTGGAGAGTTATTATAAATGGTCCAAATATTCCCATGAAAGTTGTTAATAATGAAAATGTTCCTAAAAATGAAAATGAATGGAATGATGCTGATATTCAGAAAATACAAGTTAATGCCAAAGCAATGAATATTTTACATTGTTCTCTTGATGTTAATGAATATAACAGAATATGTTGTTGTGAAAGTGCAAAAGAAATTTGGGATAGATTAGAAATTACTTATGAAGGAACTAGTCAAGTAAAAGAGGATAAAATAAGCATGCTTGTTCATAACTATGAACTTTTTAAAATGAAAACAGATGAAACTATTTCTGATATGTTTACTAGATTTACAAATATTATTAATGGTTTGAAATCTCTTGGTAAAACCTATACTGATTCTGAATTAGTGAGCAAAGTTCTCAGGTCACTACCATCTACCTATATGACCAAGAAGCTAGCAATCAAATAATCCATACGAGAAAGACCCATTTCTCTTGATGAATTGCTAGGATCCTTAATTACTCATGAAATGGAACTTAAAGTACTAGCTGAAGATGAGAAGCCCAAAGTAAGCAAAACTATTGCTTTCAAATCCATTGAGGAAGAAGAAGATAGTGAAAAAGCTGATGATGATGAAGATGGTGATATAGCACTTCTCACTAGAAAATTCAAAAAAATTCTTGCCAAAAAGAAGGGTCATTCTGGAAAATTCAAGAAATTCTTTTCAAAGAAGGCACATGATGGAAAGTCATCCTCCAAGTTTGAGCAAAGATGTTACAACTACAAAGAGTTAGGCCATATCAGACCTAACTGTCTTAAAGCCAAAGAAGGAAAGAATGATAGAAAAGAGAAAAGAAATGAGAAATACAAAAAGGCCATGAAAGCTACTACTTGGAGTGATTCGGATGAAAGTAGCAATGATGAAGATTCAAGTGATGAAGAAATTTCAAATCTTTGCCTTATGGCAAATGATGATGAGGTATCTTCTAATTTTAATTCTGATAGTGAATATGAAACTTTAAATGATCATGATGAACTTCAAAATGCTTTTAATGAACTTTATTATAACTTTGATGAACTTAAAACTAAATATATTAATCTTAAAAAGATGCATTCTTCTTTATCACATAAATATGATTCTCTCTCTGAAAACATAAATGTAATGAAATCTGAAAATAAGTCTATAAAATTAGAAATCGAAAAACTTAAAGTTAATGATTCACCAAGTTATTATCTTATTTCTGAAAATGAAAAATTAAGACTTGAAGTAAAGGATTTAACTTCATGTCTTGAAAAGTTTGTGAATGGAAAGAAGAATTTAAATATGCTGCTTGGAAGCCAAAGATGGATGTATGATAAGGCTGGAATTGGTTATAATGAAAATGAAAATGAGAAAAGTTTTGAAAATTATTCTAAAAATATGGGAAATTCTTTATGTACATATTGTGGAAGACACACCCATTTCTCAGATTCTTACAAATATAGATTTTCTACTAAAGTTGCATGGATTCCTAAAGGGACTCCTATTTTTGCTAACCCCTATGGACCCAACACATTTTGGGTACCGAAAGAAAAATTATTTAAATGTCCATTGTAGGTTTGTTTTAGAGTGGGTTCACACAAATCAAAGTGGTTCTTAGATAGCGGGTGTTCAAGACACATGACGGGTGACAAAAGCAAGTTTTCGAGCTTGGTTGCCAAAGATGGAGGACTAGTGACATTTGGAGACAACTCCAAAGGCAAAATCATCGGCATAGGTAAAGTCGGTATGGATCTCCCCTTGCATTGAAAATGTTCTTTTAGTTGATGGTCTTAAGCATAATTTAATTAGTATTAGCCAATTGTGTGACAAAGGTTATGATGTTACATTTAAAGAAGATTTTTGTTTAATAACAAATGCTAAGGATAATAGTGTTTTATTTGTTGCTTCTAGACATGAAAATGTTTATACTCTTGATTTTGATAATTTGTCACAACAAAATGTTAAGTGTTTAACTGCCCTAAATAATACTTGTTGGTTATGGCATAGAAGATTAGGACATTCCAACATGGAACAACTTAATATTTTGTCCAAAAATGAGTTAGTTAGAGGGCTGCCCAAAACTAAGTTTATTAAAGATAAAATTTGTAATGCATGTCAATATGGAAAACAAACCAAAACTTCTTTTAAAAAGAAAAGAGATATTTCAACTAGTAGACCTTTAGAATTATTACACTTAGATTTATTCGGACCTAATAGAGTTGCTAGTTTAGGTGGAAAATATTATGCTCTTGTTATTGTTGATGATTTTTCTCGTTTTACATGGGTTTTCTTTCTTACTCATAAAAATGATACACACCCTATTTTTGCTAAGTTTTGTAGAAGAATTCAAAATGAAAAAAGTTGCAATATTGTCTTTATAAGAAGTGATAGAGGAAGAGAATTTGATAACAAAGATGTCGAATTATTTTGTGATGAAAATGGTTTTGAACGTAACTTTTCTGCTCCTAGGACACCCCAACAAAATGGAGTAGTAGAAAGAAAGAATAGATCATTACAAGAAATGGCTAGAACTATGTTAAATGAACATAATTTACCCGAATACTTTTGGGCGGAAGCCGTTAACACATCTTGCTATGTAATAAATAGAACTATTGTTAGAAAAGGTTTAGATAAAACTCCTTATGAGATTCTGAAAAATAAAAGACCAAATGTTAGCTATTTCAAAGTTTTTGGATGTAAATGTTTTATTTTAAATGATAAAGATAAATTGGGTAAATTTGATGGAAAATCGGATGAAGGTATTTTTCTTGGGTATGCACTTCATAGTAAAGCATATAGAGTTTTTAATAAAAGGACTTTAATAGTTCAAGAATCAATTCATGTATCTTTTGATGAATCTAACTCTTTTGCCAATAAAAATGATGATGATGATGTTTTAGTCCTAAATAAATCTGTTAATGAATTAAAATTAAATGAAAATGTTAATTCTAGTGTTGATGATTCCATTAATGTCGAAAAGACTCCAAATAAAGATAAAGAGGTTAATGATTCTAATTTACCTAAAAGTTGGAAATTTGTTAATAATCATCCTTTTGAAAATATTTTGGGTGAACCTTCTAGTGGTATTCTTACTAGATCTTCCTTAAAGAATGTTTGCAATAATTTAGCTTTTGTGTCACAAATTGAACCAAAAGATATAAATGAAGCTGAAAAATATGAATTTTGGTTATTAGCTATGCAAGAAGAATTGTTACAATTTGAACGTAATAATGTTTGGTCACTTGTACCCACACCTAAAAATAAATCTATTATTGGAACTAAATGGGTTTTTAGAAATAAAAAGGATGATGCTGGATTAATTATAAGAAATAAAGCTAGACTAGTTGCACAAGGTTATAATCAACAAGAAGGTATTGATTATGATGAAACTTATGCCCCCGTAGCTAGATTAGAAGCCATTCGCATGTTATTAGCCTATGCATGTTATAAAGACTTTAAATTATTTCAAATGGATGTCAAAAGTGCTTTCTTAAACGGTTTTATAAGTGAAAATATTTATGTTAAGCAACCTCCCGGTTTTGAAAATCACATATTTCCAAATCATGTTTATAAACTAAATAAAGCCTTATATGGATTAAAACATGCCCCTAGGGCTTGGTATGATAGATTGAGTGGATTTTTGCTTGAAAATGACTTTGTAAGAGGAAAAATGGATTCTACTTTATTTATAAAAACTCTTAACAATGATATGCTTCTTGTACAAATTTATGTTGATGATATTATTTTTGGATCCACAAATGAAAATTTATGTAAAGATTTTTCAGAATTTATGCAAAAAGAATTTGAAATGAGTATGATGGGGGAGTTAAATTTCTTTTTAGGCTTACAAATTAAGCAAACTAAAAATGGTGTTTTTATTAATCAATCTAAATATATTAAGGATCTTTTAGTAAAATATGGTTTAGAGAATTCTAAAACTCTTGGTACACCTATGAGCACATCTATATAGTTAGATGTAGATGAGAAAGAAAAATCTGTTAATTCAACTTTATATCGTGGCATGATTGGTAGTCTACTCTATTTAACCGCTAGTAGACCCGACATTATGTTTAGTGTATGTTTATGTGCTCGCTTTCAGGTCAATCCTAAAGAATCTCATTTGTGTGCCGTAAAACGCATTTTTAGATATTTAAATGGTACTAAAGACTTAGGATTATGGTATCCTAAAACTACATCATTTGAACTCATAAGTTATTCCAATGCGAATTTTGCGGGTTGTAAAGTTGATCAAAAGAGCACTAGTGGTACTTGTCACTTCCTAGGACACTCACTAGTTTCATGGTTTAGTAAAAAGCAAAATTCGGTAGCTCTTTCCATGGCAGAGGCAGAATACATTGTCGCCGGTAGTAGTTGTGCTCAAACTTTATATATGAAACAACAATTAGATGACTTTAAGATATCCTTTCAAAATACTCCAATATTTTGTGACAACACGAGTGCAATATGTCTAACTAAAAATCCAATTCTTCATTCTAGAACAAAACATATTGAAATTAGACATCACTTTTTACGCGATCACGTACAAAAGGGTGATGTTAGACTAGAATTTATTTCTACGGATCTTCAATTAGTCGATATTTTCACAAAACCACTACCCGAAGATCGTTTTACTTTTATTTGTCGCGAACTCGGTATGGCTAGTATAAATAATCTAGAATTATAATTGAATATTTTTTTATTACATTATTGACATGAATAGTGTATTCACATCTTTCCAAAATACTGTACCAACTAGTAGACGAACCATCATCTCCTATATATATATGTGTGTTATTGCCTTTCACTATATCTTCACACACACCATGCAGTCCTTCTATGTTGTTTGGGTAGGAAAACAACCCGGGATCTACACCTCTTGGGGAGAGTGTGAGCTTCAAACCAAAAGTGTAAGTAATGCAAAATTCAAAAAATATTCTTCTTACTCCGAAGCTCTTAACGCCATAGCTCTCTCTCCTCCATTTGCTCCTTGGGTAAGTCCACCTCCTTGGCCTTTTGTCCTACCACCTCATATGGCTACTCCCTCACAAGCAAACACTTCTACCAAATCTGAATCTTCCTCAACCAACTCCTACACCGGAAATACTATCAAACTTATGGTCAAAGATAATGGGAAAGAAATCCTTCTTGAAGGACATCCCAATGATGTATGTCATATGATAAATAATCTGAAAATGTAATTTCCTTTTACTATCAATAAAATCTGCAGTTATCTTTTCTTTGCATCTCACCTTTTGTATCACCCATTCCTATTCCTATTTGTTTATGACAAACAGGGGGAGAAGAGTGCAAATTTTTTTTCATATATTTCTTTAGTTGTTTGTCATCATCAAAAAGGGGGAGATTGTTAAATGAAAATGTAATTAACCCATGAATTAATTTTAAATTAGTTTAATTGTATTTAATATTCATTTTAAGTTTATCTAATAGATTAATTTTTAAAGATTCCAAACAACTATTTAAAAGGTATTTATTACATTACGTTTTATTATATGCTCAGTTTAAGTTCATTAACTGAATAATTATAAAATTTACATCATATGCCTTGGTTATTTTTTTATGACTTAATCCTTGTGTAATATTCAGAAAAGTGCTATCTTGATTGGGTCTAGCAGAGGCTATGCCAATACAGGTTGAATTGTTCTTCATATCTGGCCGGAGATCTTTTTCAGACTCACGAAATCTGTTATTACGATTTCGTATCTTCTTCATATTTGTTATATTTATTTTTTTTGTCCGAAATCAATTTTATATCTGCTAAATTTTTTTACTTCTTATGATCATTTATATTCAAGAATATCTGTTCTATACGTACATATTATAAAGATACATTCTACTGTATTAATTCTTAAGTACATATATTTTTTATCTGTGAAAAGTTTTTTTTCAGTCTCTCATTCTTACACGCCCACTCCATGGGGTTCGCCCATGGCGTCACTGTCGTCATTTAAATGGGCCAATTTAAGACTTTCAATCGTACTACATTTTATATATATACATATATATAGATATAGATATATATTCTCCTCCATGAGAAGGTTGAAACAGTACTCGACAACATTTTTCTAGGTAGTCTTGACAGCCTACATGTTTCTAGATGGCTTTATCTGCAAAAGTCAGATTATATCTGTCCAAGAATCCTTACAACTGTTACGTTTTTTTTATCTCTTTCTTGTTTTTGTCCTTTCACGGATTGGACTCAACTGTTCATTTTTAGTTTGATCACATCTTTGTGTTAATTCATCCGTCCTTCTTTTTCTTCTTTGAAAGTATTTGTTCTGTACGAAATAGTTTCCATATCAGACTGAATTTTTTTTTATATCTGTTGGAACTGTTTGTTCGAAGTTCTCAGATATCGGGTTTCGAAAATCTCTCGTTTATCCGTCTTTATCTCTTATACGTTTATATATATATATATATATACATACATATATATATACATACTTTTACATGTCAATATTTGTATCCATGATATATCCGTTTCAGATCTTGTGTTGTCATCCTTGTGCCATGTGCCAAGAAGTTATATTATATATATATATATATCTTTTTCCTTGACAACTTTGGAAGTAAACCTTGAGTTAAATCCCATCCATGTACTTAGTCATAAAAGTGGAAGTCCTCTTGCACGCCTTGCTGTAAATTATGTGGGACGATTTTTTCTTATGCCACGTACACCTGCTTCGGCAGTAATTGTCTTGGAAAACGCATATATTAGAATTGTAATCTTTCACAGATTTTTTGTTCGATCAGAGTTATTTTCTGATGGCTTAAGATCTAATGAACTGTAGCAATTTATGTACACATCATTCGTGTCATCAGCAAAGACCTGATACATTTCATTTATAATTTTTTTTATTACTGAGCCTCCCTACTTTTATGGACTGACTTATGACGTTTTGAAAAAAAGAAGCCTTCTTTTAAAGATGTCTATCTTTTATATCTCATTTATCACTAATGGTTTCTCTCTCTATCAGTCTACCATTTAATTCTTAGACAGTAAATTAAAGACAAATATGGAAATCATCTTGCCATGTATTTTTGAGCATTTATTGCTCCTTCAGCCTACAGATTTTTTAAGAAGAGCGTATCTCACTCTCCTCTCCAACGGTCATCTTATTATTGATATCTACAAATTGAAGATCAGCTGTTGTTGAAATATACACACAGAGAAAAACAAAAAAAAATATCAAAAGAAAAAGAAAGCAACAAGAGAAGATCCTTTCTACTCTACTCAAAGTTTGAGACAGCCACATATTATTTTTGCTTGATGTTTTAGCTGTCGTTGAAGAAGAAAACAAGCACAAGATATACTACTCTACTACAAAGAATTCAAAGAAAAGTCTAGTACCAAATATTCAGATCTACTGTGAAGTCTTAAACCAGAAGAAACTCAGCTTTACATTGTAACTTTTTGAGAGTTTCATCTTCCAAAATTTGTACTCAACTTTGGGAACTGTTTGAAGCTGGAACTTTAGCTTCGGTTGTACAAGTAGCAAGGTTTAGCTGCTCGATTGTACGTTGGAGGTTTGATCCTGCCTTAGTGGATCACCGTATTGAAGCGCAAGGAGACGGAAGCGGCTCTGGCGCGTGGACGTAGGCCGGGTTTTTGGCCGAACCACGTTAAAATCACGGTGTCATTTATTTTCTGCATTTAAGTTTATTTATTTGCTTGTGTCAATATTTAATTTCATTATCAAGCATTAGACTTGCTAATTAATTAAAACTGAAATTAATAAATCTTTTAAGACTTAAATTATTATTTTCGTAATAATTAATAAAGTCCAGAATATTAATTTTTATTAAATTCGAAAATTGATTAAAGATTTATTTGGGTATTGATTTATGTGATTTATCTTGTCTAATTTATTTAGTTAAAATTGTTAGGTAATTTTAGTATTAATCTTTGAAGATTTATTTCTTCTGATATTTATATTAAATGATTTAAATTAAAAATATTTTCTGAAATATTAAATTAACCCCAAAAAGTTTGCTAAACTCAATTCACCCCCCCCTCTTGAGTTAATATCTGGGAAACAATATAATTTTTGTGTTTTTGAGTTTTCTTCGAGTCAAATTTTGTGGGTATATTCACTGCAAACCCTCACGAGACACAACTCGTCCTACTAGGGTAACCTGGGGATTTAAAGGCTTGTTGCATATGCTAAATGCAATCGCTCACCTGCGAAAGAGGTATTTTATCCCATTTTAGAGTTGAATCGTGTTTTGATTCTTTTACATTTCTCGGGACAATAAAGTTCTAAGTTAAGGGGGTTTGATTAAGCATAAATTCTTCCTATTTATCCCCATAATTTATAGGCTTTTATCGTTCTGCAAAGTGTAAATCGAGAGGATTTATCTAATATCATTGCTATTGGCATTTTCTAATTAGTATGCCAAGTTTCGTGTATCTCCTATCTATTTTGCAGGTATTCAGTGCTCATAAGGAATTAGATAATCAAAATGAAAGTCGAAGACCTCGCGCCTACAAGTGCTTAGGAAGAATCGACATCCTAATTCGAGCTCCAGATCAAAAGTTACAACTCTTTAAAAATTACAAGGAGGAAAATTTCCTGAAAAGATGGAACCGAACCGAACGTCTTGAAAAACGAATCGATGCTATCCTGGGAAAACTTCCTGTGAAGCACAAAGATTAGGGGTGTTCGCAGTCCGGTCCGATCCGATTTTTAATGAATTTAAGGACCGAATCGATCAAATCGGTTTTCCGAGCTTAGTCGGTCCGATTTTTTATATGGTCGGTCCGGTCAAACTTGTCGGTCCTACTCTTATTGAAATAATCTTTTTAAAAATAAAAACTGCCCAAATTTTATCATAAAAACTGCTCAAATATCATAAAAACTGCCCAAATTTATCCAAAAATAATGGGAGGGAATGATGAATGTCAATGAGAATATATACAGTTGACTTGTTTTGAACAAAAAATAATGAAACAAATTATTAATTTCTAATTTATATTAATTATTAAACAAAAAACAAAAAACAATCTTCCACACACACTGACTGTCACTGAGCAGCGGAGTTCATTTTTTTTAATTTATATTCATTTATTTTTTGAAATAAGATTTTGAAAACAAAAAATAACTGATGTGATCAATTTCAGTTCTATTTTTGAAAGATTTGAAACAAATAATGAACAAAAGTAAAAAGATTTTGAAATAAGATTTTGAAAACAAAAAATAACTGATGTGATTTTAACTAGCGTCGAATGTTTTTAAGCTACAAAAAATGACTGATGTTTTTAAGCTACAAAAAATAACAGATGTGAATCTGATCTTACCATCAGTAGCGAGCGACGACGCGGCAGAGCAGCAAGAAAAGCGAAGCAAGGATCAGAGGAGAGGAGAAGAGAAGCGATGACGCGGCGCCGGAAGAGAAGTGACGGCAGGGAAGATAAGCTATGGCGCGGCGCGGCGCTGCATAGCGCAGAGGAGAGGAGAGAAGAAGCTGTCGGTGTTTGTTACCCTGGGCGTAGCCACACAGTACACAGTCTCACATGGAGAGCAGCAAAGCAAAGAGAAATAAAAAATACACAAAACGGCATGTGTTTGTTGTTTAGATTTGATTAGGATTCCTTCTTTCCTTCCTTTATTTTTTGGACCAGCGTACCCCTCCTTAATAGTATGCTTGGGCATGTGTGTTGTGCGGCTTGTGCCTGTACGTGTGTTATTAACTTATTTATATTATATATGTATAAATATAATTAAATGCATATATAATATAGTTACCGGTCCGGGTAGGTCAAGACCGAGTTTTTATTAAGGGAGACCGAGGACCGGATCGGTTAGACCGATTTGTAAAAAAAAAAACTGGACCGGACAGATTAAAAAAAATCGAAAAAATTATGACGGTCCGGTTCGGTTCGGTCTGCCGGTCCATTCGATTTTCTGAACACCCCTAACGAAGATATGGAACCGAACCGAAGAGGGAATAAATGAACCAAACCAGTTCAAGGAAAAACTTCTATCAAAGATGGAACCGAATTGAATCACCTTAACAGGATCGATTCGGGTATCGAAGATTTGGATTTATCCACTTGAAAAATAAGAGTCTTGTATGGTTGAAACTCTTAGAAATTCGTAGAGTATATATTTTAAACACCTCACAGACATTGAGATAGGCTTCTAATTCGTTAGAGAAGCATTGTAATTAATTTAGAGAAGACAACAATAAGAAACCCTAGTTTGAGTCCAGTTTTGCAGTTCAAGTAAATTTGTTTCAATTCTTTCTTTCATTATTGTAGTAGTTATTTCTTTAGTTAGTAATTTCATTCTTCTTCATCTTAAGTTTGTAGTTAAAATGTTTTCTTTCATTCAAAACATGTTTTCTTCTAGTTTTAAAATGTCCGGCTAAGTTTTCAAGGGTTGGGGTGCATGAACCCCACCCGATGTAATGCATGATAGTGGAAATAGAAGTTGGAATTAAAACCTTAGATGAATTGTATTGTAGTTAATACGATACTGCTTTAGTTCATCCTTTGCTTACATACTGTGCGGGTTACGATCCCTCATATATGTAATACTTAGGAGCATTAAAAATCGGAATCATTTAAAGCTTTAATTCTGAATCTAGTATCATACGAAGTGAATTACTAAGGTGTGGGGGATTGTAACCCGACCTATCTTTCTCATATCATAGTTAAAGTTTTAGTTAAATCATCATTAGTCTTTTCATTAATTTAGAGTAATTTCATTTCATTTTTTCATAATTTCATTAATTAATCATTTTTAAAAATTTCATCCAGATGTAGTTGTTTCACAATTCAAATCACCTTTTCGTTCTTTTGAGAGTCAAAGTTAGGTTACCTTCGCCTTTCCAACGTCGTTATGACTTCGTTCGTCTTGTTTCCCTCAGGATCTATACCCCGATTTATCGAATTATTACTTGAGCGACAGGCTTGCACTTGAGCCTAAATAGCACGCACACTAGACACATTTGTGGTCGCATCACTAGTAATCTTGCTTAAAACTGAATCTGACCATATATGCAATTTTAAACCTGGAAATCTAATCAAAATAGGAAATTCCATCATTCCCTCCTTCTCCAGATTAACCTCTACACTCCAAGGCTTCACAATAAGTGGTCTATGATCAAAAGTCCATGGTCCCAATTCCATAACTTGTAATTGAGCCTCCATATCTTCAAAAGCGACTACAAATACTCCTCTTTTAAGCATAAAGACTTGATTGTTGCTAAATTTACTCCATGTACTCAACACATAACTTCTCATATCCCCAAAAGAAAATTTTAAACCAAACACACAAACCACTAATGCATATATACACCTATTAATTTCATTCTCCACTTCAACCTTCTCAATTTTAACATATTCACCACCATTAACATCTTTACTACCAGGAATAAATTGTAATTTTGTGCCTACATTACTAACCTGATTTGATGCTGCTATACTTGCCCATGACTTTTGATATTCATAACAACGTGTGATTTGATTTGAATTTGCAGATTCACATTTGCATTTACATCCTTTGCTTCCATTATTTTTGGAAATTGATCATCAACCTCACATTCAACAATTAAAGGTTCTTTTCCCTCCCTATGTTCAGGTATGGCATTAACATCTAAATTAATAGATCTAGGATTTTCATTATCAACAGACTTCAACATTTCAATTGTCGTACCTTTATTACCTTTTAAGACTCGACTGATTTCTTCCACCATCCTTTGTTTAACAGCAGATGGCCCAATTGTTTTATCCAAAATTTGCACCTAATCAAAGGAAAGATATGATATTTGGACTCTACTGATTGTACTCCCAGCCTACTTCTTTCCAGAATTATGATTAACTATAACAGGAATCATGAATTTTTTCTCTTTCACCACCTGTAACTTGTCTTCTCATAATTTTCCAACCTTCACTAGTAAATTCATTTGCAAAATTATCTAACAGTCTTACCTTGTTAGATCTCCTCATGTTTTCATGGAGATCTCTCAGATCTAGAGAATCGATCAGTTAGGGACCGATAAAGATAGGAGAAAATGAGAGAGAAACCCTATAGAGAGAAAACGTTTTATGGATTAACCCCTATTTCATTGCCTTCTATACAATCTAAAGAAAAGGTAAACCCGAAATTCAAGAGTACGTTTGTAATACCCCGTATTTTTATGACTTTTAATTTGGGGGATTTATTAAATTTAATTAGAGATATTAATTTAATATTAACCCCAAAAATCATTTAAATACTTACTAGCGTGATAAGAGTTAGTAATTATTCAAATTTTGTTGTAAGTTATTTTATGGGTAAAGTAAGAGGTGTAATTGTATTTAGTAAAATTATCATGAGAATCTAATTTGATAATTTTGGAAATTTATCGGGACGCGCTTGTGTCGTATCGGGATTAAATTCAAACTATTAAAAGTGAATAAATTATAAGTCACCCGTATGGTCATTTTGAGTGCGTCAATGTGTTCGGAAGGGTCGAGATAGTCAAAATAATGTACCCGGGGGTTTAGTTTAGGTCTCGGGACGTTTCTAGGCCTAATTAACATCCCGGGAGGGCGTTTTAGACATTTTATATTTTTGGGCATGGAAACCCAAGAAATTTCTAAGGTTATATCAGATGGTAGGAGTCATCTTCTAAGGTTAGAAGAACCATAAACCAAATACGACCATTGGAGAGGAAGAGGAGAAGCTTTCCAAGGAGTTCTAGGCCAAGAACTCCACCGTTTGCATCGCCGTCGCCGCCAAACTTTAGATCGCGCAACGAGGATCACAACCACGCCAATCTTTTCCACAAATTTGAGCCAAGAATTCCTAGGCAAGTATCTATCTTTCTCTATATTAGTTAATGCTTCAATGATATTAGTCTAGGATTGATTATAACTAGTTTTTGTGAAAGAAAACATATTTTGGAGACTCGAATTTGCATGATGTATAGATAAAAGACATGTTCTGGAAATCTAATTCATATGTAGAGGTTGAACCACGAAATTCATTGAGTTAGGAGTAGAAAATCTGGGAAAAGAATGGGAAGAACTAAGTTAAAAAAATTATTAGGGTTATTGAATTTTTTTTGGATTTTAACCCTTTTAATTCGTTATAATTGATGAAAACTCACATGTCTTACGTAGAATATTCATTATTTGGGTATATAACACTTGTGGTATAATTTGTTGGAAGTTTAGAAATCAAATATGATGATTTGAATGATTTTGGAATAGCATTCCTGTAGCTAGAAATTCTGCAGTTTCGTCATACCTGCTTGATCGATCGATCGACCCAGTAGCATCAATCGATCGACGTATCGATCGATCGAACACCTGCCATGGATCAATCGACCCCTCATGGAAGACTCAAATTCTCCTTTTTAAATAGGTTGTTCCAACATAAATGAATATAAATTCTTGGACATTATTATTAGAACATTTTGGGATATAAAGAAGACGAGTAGGACTTTATAAAAATGGAAGCTTTAATGTAAGACGAGATTAACATTTAACGGAGGTGTTTTACACTTAAGGAACAACTGGAACGTGTGTCTAAAGGGTGATACTCGTAAGGAAGTTACGTCATAAAGTAAAAGAGTACCTACTAAAATTACACTTAGGGAGATAGTATTTCACTAGTGTTACGAAGAAGGTTTGGATACTCAACTCAACTCAACAAAGCCTTTTCCCAATTATTTGGGGTCGGCTACATGAATCCTATTTTTCCATTCCATTCTGTCCAGTGCAATATCTTCGGTTACACCACATGATATCATGTCCTTTTTTATAATATCCCACCAAGTTAATTTAGGCCTACCTCTACCCCTTGGGTTACCATCAATACTAACTAAATCACTCTTCCTTACAGGAGCATCCATTGGTCTACGCTTGACGTGTCCAAACCATCGAAGTCGATTTTCTCTCAATTTATCTTCTATAGGAGCTACTTTCACCGTTTTACGAATTTGTTCATTTTTAATTTTATCCTTTCGAGTTTTACCACAAATCCATCTTAGCATTCGCATCTCCGCCACACTCATTTTCTGCACATTTTGTTTCTTGGTTGCCCAACACTCTGTCCCATATAACATGGCGGGTCTAATGGCCGTCCTATAAAATTTTCCTTTTAACTTCAAAGGTATACGCCTATCACACAGAACGCCGGTCGCACTTCTCCACTTAACCCAGCCTGCTCTAATCCTATGCGTAACATCATCACTAATATCCCCATCTTTTTGTATAATCGATCCTAAATAACGAAAATGATCATTTATAGGTATTTCTTGACCCTCCAATTTCACCACATCTCCATTTGTCCTCCTATTACTACTAAAATTACACTCCACATATTCTGTTTTAGTTCTGCTTATTTTAAATCCTCTTGTTTCTAAAGTTTCTCTCCACAATTCCAACCTAGCGTTTATCCCCATCTTAGTCTCATCGACTAAAACAATATCATCTGCAAATAGCATACACCATGGCACCTCATCTTGTATTTGTCCAGTCAACTCATCCATAACAAGAGCAAAGAGATAAGGACTTAATGTTGAACCTTGGTGTAGCCCTACCGTAATTAAAAATTCACTACTTTCTCCAGCTGATGTTCTTACTGTAGTCATCGCACCATCATACATATCCTTGATCACGTCAATATATTATGCGAGTCACTCCTCTTTTATGTAGAACCCACCATATTATATCTCTGGGTATCCTATCATACGCCTTCTCCAAATCTATAAAAATCATATGAAGATCCTTCTTTTTCTCTCTATACCTCTCCATTAATCTCCTCAATAAATAGATTGCTTCCATTGTTGACCTCCGAGGCATAAACCCAAATTGATTCTCAGATACTGTTGTCTTCAATCTCAATCTATATTCAATCACTCTCTCCCAAAGTTTCATTGTATGACTCATTAACTTAATACCACGATAATTTGAACAACTTTGTATGTCCCCTTTATTTTTATTTTTATAATGGTAGTCCTATTAAACGAAGAAGGTTTGGATAAATCCCATAAATAAGAATAAGAGACGAACCGTTATACGGGATAATCTAGTAATGTGCAATAAGAATGAATATCATAAGTATGGATCGTGGGTGTACCTAAATTTGAAATGGGAATGGTAGTATACATATATGACTGTGTTTGTGCATATACTATATATGTGTAAAAATCATGCCCACGCTACTTGTTATCCCTGAGGTTACCGCGCTGGGACAGTCTTATCTCGATGAGACCTTTATGGGGGATATTGACTTGTACCCTAGAACATAGGAATCCTTGGAACAGACTACCGGATCGATAGTGAGACGGTCCTAAGAGACGTGAGGGTATGTGCTGACCTCTTAGTGACTTGGAACTATGCTTCGCCTCAATTTGTATGTGTTTTGTGTTCATACAGTTCGAGAGTGATTCCGAACTAGTATTTCCCTTAGTATGAGTGATACGGGGACTTGATAGCAGAGTATGCCAGCACCATAAATTTTATGTGGGGTGCAGATAACATATATATATATATATATATATATATATATATATATATATATATATTATATGAGTGATTAATATATATATATATAAACTTGAAATTTGGGAACTATCTACTTTGACTAAAGGTAGGTAAGTAATGAATAATTATTTCAACTGTGATATAAGTGTTTGAAAAGTTTGAGGCAATACTGAGAAACTTTATAATCAAATGAGGCTTATGTGAGAACTTGGCTTCTAAATAAAATTAATTTTCTTAACAACAAAAATTGTCGGCATGAAATCTTGTGAGTAACTTAAGATAAGATAAACTGTTGGGAGTAGTAGTGAGGTAGGTGTGCACATTAGAAGAGATGTGAGAACTTCTCAAGAGAGTGTCGCACTAATATGATTGTTGCATTAGCTGGTAAGCATTTTAAATACTTGCTAAACTAATTTTAAATTGTTTTACAATCGAGCTCTGACTCCTTTCCTATTTTCTATTCTCTCTTGTATATATATGTATATATTACAGGTGCCCAGCCACAGGGGCGTCTTGCATAGGATCCTTTGGAAGGAACATGCCGCAGCTTAGGTGGGAGTTGCATGCCTCTTGCTTAGACGACCTCATTATTGATTCCACTTCTAGTTTTATTTTATCCAGTCGGGCATGTGTCACCCTTTTCCATTATTCAGTTGGTTTTATCAGAGATTGTGATTCGTTTATTTCCAGTATTTATACTTTGGGATTGTTACTGTCACGATGTTTTTCCTTGAAGTTTTAAAGTTGGAATTATTTAGTTGAATGCTTAAATTGCTTGGATTATCTTTTTAGTCTAGTTGTTGTGTGATTTTTAAACCATGGAATATGAAAGGTTTTAAATATTGGTTTTAAATTAAATTTGGAAATTGATGTCTTAAAATGGTTTTGTCACTTAGCTTAATTATTTAGGGTGTTTAATTGTAAAAGTTATTTTTGCGATAGTTATTCTAAGAATGAACCAACAGTTCACCTTGGTTATAATTTAATAAAGGACTGATCACCCGGTATTTAATTAGGCGGGGTGTCACAGGTGGTATTAGAGCACCAGGTTCTAGTGACCTTCAGGATCAGTACAGCTTATTTCGCTTTCAGCTTAGCGTTCTTGCTATAGAGCCCTATTTTTAGGATTGTTGTACTCTTGATTTTACGATTATGTCTTCAGCTATTTGAGATTTGATAATAACTGTAGACTAATAAAATTTATATACGTTTCAGATGCCTTCGAGACACGCACCCAAGGACAGACGTGCCCAGGCCGAGCAGCCAGCACCTCCGACTCAGGGAACGATGAACGCCACAGAGGTAGCCGCTATCATTGCTCAGGCGGTGAATGCCGTGTTGGCAGTAGTGCAACAGGCTCCACCCCAAGTTCAGGCAGTGGCGCCAGTACCGGCACAGCTTCCTTCTGCTTGGGAGCGAGTTAGGGATGCCTTCCAGAAGGCGCATCCCCCAGAGTTTACGAGTAGTTTAGATATCATTATAGCTAGCCAATGGAAGAAAGATATCCAGAGGCATCTGCGCATGTACGAGTGCACGGACGTGCAGAAACAGTTGTTGGCTTCCTTCAAGCTAGTGGGGGCCGCTTTACATTGGTGGGAATCCACCACCACCTTGGAGGAGAGGGATATTATCACTATTCAGTCATTTTGGGCGCAGTTTGATAACAAATACTTTCCATCTGCCGTGCAGACTGAGATGAGGCAGAAATTACTAAATCTGAAATAGGAGAATATAACTGTTACTGAGTATGAGGAGGAGTTCACTAGACTTCTCACTATAGTGCCAGATGAGGCACACACTGAGGGAAAGAATATACTGTTGTTTGTGGACGGATTGGCCTGGAGGATCCGTCAACACCTCATAGGAAATCTGTCACTGAGTACTTATACGGATGTACTCAATACTGCTTTGTTACACTGTCAGGATCACCGCTTCCATCTGCAGGGAAGCAAACGAGCAGGAGAGTCCAGCCAGCAGGGCATGAGAGGGGGTAATAGTACTAGTGGAGCACCGACATCCCAGAGGCAGACTCGTCAGCATGAGCAGAGTTCCCATCAGGGAGACCCTACCAAGCGGTTCCAATCAGGTGACTCCAGGCAGGGAGTTGGGGGATTTAGGCAGGGCCAGTCTAATCAACAGGGCCAGCAGGGCCAATATCGTCAGCCGCAGGGTTAGCAGTAGGGCCAACAACGCTTTCAGCAGGGCCAATAGCGGGGTGGTAATGGCCAACAGGGCCGTAATCAACAGGGACAGAGGGGAGAAAATTCCAGGGGTTAATGTTTCGGGTGTGGTAAAAATGGCCACAGGCGCCATGATTGTCTAGAGGGAGATAGTACCCCACAGCAGCAGGGTGCCCGTAATGAGCCACATAGGTCACTTTTTCCAGTCGCCCTCCCAGTATCAGGCCTACCAGCCATCCCAGCAGCTCCAGTGCAGCATGGGCAATTACAGTACGAACGTGTGTATAACGTCCACTAGGCAGTAGTTCCACAGGTGCCACCCGCGATTGAGGGTATGTTTCCTATCCATGGTACTATGGGTTGGGTTTTATTTGATACTGGGGCGACACACTCTTTTATAGCTACTCATTTTATGAAGGCCTTAGGGTTATTAGCCACAGCAGAGAGCACTGTGACATGAGTAGACTCACCACTGGTAAATGGATCGTTAACTTTCTTTATATGCTGGGGTGTAGGAGTAGAGATTGGTAGCTTAATCTTACCAGCATACATGTTAGTCTTAGATATGTATGAGCACGACGTTATTATTGGCATGGATTGGCTCGCAGCATACAGAACCATGATAGATTGTTTAGTTGGGAGTATTGTCTTTGCCATTCCGGGGCAGAAGACATTTGTAGTGGCGATGCCTCGCCCAGAGGGGAGCTCTACCGCTCATTTGTATTACATAAAGGAGGACACCTCTAGGGAGGTCGTGACTCCCTTAGACTCGATCCCAGTCATTCGTGAGTATTCCGATGTATTTCAGGAGATACCAGACCTATCCCTAGTCGAGAGATAGGTTTTGTCATGGATTTATTACCGGATAATCGACTGATAACATGCGCTCCATACCGTATGGCTCCGATGAAAATACAAGAGTTACGTGATCAAATAGAGCAGCTGTTAGGTCAGGGCTTTATTCGTAGGAGTACCTCACCTTGGGGCGCTCCAATGTTATTTGTGAAAAAGAGAGATGGTTCATTGAGGCTATGTATGGACTACCGGGAGTTGAACAAGGTCACAATACGAAACAAATATCCATTACCTCGAATCGATGATCTGTTCGACCAGCTGAGGGGAGCAACCTTCTTTTCGAAGATAGATTTGAGGTCAGGATACCATCAGCTACGTATTAGGGAGCAGGATGTTTCGAAGACTGCTTTCTTGACGAGATATGGGTCTTATGACTTCAGAGTGATGCCATTTGGACTCACAAATGCTCCAGTCATATTCATGGACTTGATGAACCGGGTGTTCAGAGAGTTCTTGGATCAGTTTATCATCGTCTTCATAGATGACATCGTGATATATTCACACACTGAGGAAGAGCATGCTGAGCACTTGAGATAGGTTCTTCAGACCCTACGAGAGCATCAACTGAATGCTAAGTACGAGAAGTGCAGATTCTGGTTACGGGAAGTGAAATTCTTGGGACATGTTGTTTCTGAACTGGGGATAGTGGTTGACCCGAGTAAAGTGTCAGCTGTGAGGGAGTGGGGACAGCCCACGACACCGACTGAAGTGCGTAGTTTCTTAGGATTAGTCGGGTACTACAGGAGATTCATCCGAGGGTTCTCCAAGATAGTGGGTCCATTGACGAACCTGACTCGTAGGGGGGTACCATATATTTGGGACGATACTTGTCAATTGGCTTTCGATGAGCTGAAAGATAAGCTGGCTTCGGCACCAGTCCTTACTTTACCCAAGCTGGGAATGGAGTATCTAGTTTACACCGACGCCTCCTTACGGAGACTCGGGGGAGTACTTCAGCAACTTTTGCCTCCAGCAAGCTTAAGCCGCACTAGATGAATTACCCCACACACGACCTAGAGTTAGCAGCGGTCGTCTTCGCATTGAGGATATGGAGACACTATTTATTGGGGGAGAAATTCCACTTGTTCACAAACCACAAGTCACTGCAATACCTGTTCACTCAGCGAGAATTGAATATGCGTCAAGGCAGGTGGTTAGAGTTTGTGAAAGACTAGCAGTTCGACATACAGTACCATCCGGAGAAGGCCAAAGTAGTTGCTGATGCGTTGAGCCATAGATCGGTAGAACGGACGTTTGGAAAGCAAAGTGGAAAGAGTTGGATCACCAAGATGTGGTAGCCGTTCCTTCATATCTGTCACCCGAGATTATTACGAGGGTAATACAGGCACAGACAGTAAACTCATTTTGCCAGGAGTAAATTATACGACTTTTAGTCGAGGGTGCTAAGTCCTACTCAATTAGTTCCGATGGAGGTTTAAGGTTTAATGGGATATTGGTGGTCCCAGAAGGAGCAGACTTACGTCATGCAGTGATGACCCAGTCTCATGGGTCCCGATTTGCAGTGCATCTTGGGGGAGATAAGATGTACCAGGATATGAGGCAGAAATACTGGTGGAGTGGGATGAAAAAGGATATTGCTGAGTTCGTGTCCAAGTGTTCTACTTTCTAGATGGTAAAGGTGGACCACCAGAAACCGTCGGGGTTGCTTCAGCCATTGGAAATACCCACGTGGAAGTGGAAGAGTATTTCCATGGATTTTATTACTGGGGTGCCTACATCACAGCAGGACCACGACTCCATCCGGGTGATTGCGGACCGTTTGACCAAGGTGGCTCATTTTTTGCCAGTACGGACAGATTATACCACGGGCCAGTATGCTCAGTTATTTTATTACTGAGATTGTTAGACTACATGGGGTGCCCTTGGATATTGTGTCAGATAGAGATAAGATTTTTGTGTCGCGTTTCTGGGAGAGTTTCCAAGAGGCCATGGGTACAGAGTTGAGGTTGAGTTCAGCTTATCACCCATAGATAGATGGACAAACAAAGCATACCAACCAGATGTTAAAAGATATGCTACGCATGTGTGTCCTTGATTTTAGGGGAGGTTGGGAGCCACATCTTCCACTAGTAGAGTTTGCTTATAATAACTCTTATCAGTTCACGATTGGCATGGCTACATTTGAGGCATTATATGGCAGGCCTTGTCGTTCTCCCACTTGTTGGTTAGAGGTGGGGGACAACAAGTTACTCGGACCAAAGGTGATTCAGGAAACCTCCGCTAGGATTGAGATTATCAGGAGTCACATTCGGGTAACCCAGGACAGGCAGAAAAGCTACGCCGATGCAAAATGGTTCTTTCGAGAATTTAATGTTGGGGACCAAGTATTACTACGTGTATCTCCTATGAAAGGAGTGATCAGGTTTGGGAAGAAAGGGAAACTGGCCCCGAGATACGTGGGACCATTTCCCATTATCGAGAGAATTGGTCCGGTAGCATACAGATTGGGACTGCCAGAGCATTTACACCGCATTCACAATGTATTCCACATCTCGTCGTTGAGACGATACCTTCGGGATGACATGGACCACACCCACATCGCGATTGAGGAGATTGACTTACAGCCTGATAGCTCTTACGAGGAGAGGCCAGTGGCTATTCTAGACCATAGCGAAAGGAGATTGAGGTCGAAAGTGGTCCCACTTGTACGGGTCCAGTGGGAGCATCATAATGTGGAGGAATCCAATTGGGAGCGTGAGGCAGACATGCGTGAGAAGTACCCAGAGTTATTCTTACCAGGTACACCTTATTTTTCGAATTTCGGGACGAAATTCCATTATTAGGGGAGAAGTATGTAATACCCCGTATTTTTATGACTTTTAATTTTGGGGATTTATTAAATTTAATTAGAGATATTAATTTAATATTAATCCGAAAAATCATTTAAATACTTACTAGCGTGATGAGAGTTAGTAATTATTGGAATTTTGTTGTAAGTTACTTTAGGGTAAAGTAAGAGGTGTAATTGTATTTAGTAAAATTATCATAAGAATCTAATTTGATAATTTTGGAAATTTATCGGGACGCGCTTGTGTCGTGTCGGGATTAAATTCGAACTATTAAAAGTGAATAAATTATAAGTCACTCGTATGGTCATTTTGAGCGCGTCAATGTGTCCGGAAGGGTCGAGATAGTCAAATTAATGTACCCGGGAATTTAGTTTTGGGTCTCGGAGCGTTTCTAGGCCTAATTAACATCCCAGGAGGGTGTTTGAGACATTTTACATTTTTGGGCATGGAAACCCGCGAAATTTCTAAGGTTATATCAGATGGTAGGAGTCATCTTCTAGGGTTAGAAGAACCATAAACCAAATACGACCATTGGAGAGGAAGAGGAGAAGCTTTCCAAGGAGTTCTAGGCCAAGAACTCCACCGTTTGCATCGCCGTCGCCGCCAAACTTTAGATCGTTCCACAAATCTGAGCCAAGAATTCCCAGGCAAGTATCTATCTTGCTCTATATTAGTTAATGCTTCAATGATATTAGTCTAGGATTGATTAGAACTAGTTTTTATGAAAGAAAACATATTTTGGAGACTCGAATTTGCATGATGTATAGATAAAAGACATGTTCTGGAAATCTAATTCATATATAGAGGTTAAACCACGAAATTCATTGAGTTAGGAGTAGAAAATCTGGGAAAAGAATGGGAAGAAATAAGTTTAAAAAATTATTAGGATTCTTGAAATTTTTCTGGATTTTAATCCTTTTGATTCGTCATAATTGATGAAAACTCATATGTCTTACGTAGAATATTCATTATTTGGGGATATAACACTTGTGGTATAATTTGTTGGAAGTTTGGAAATCAAATATGATGATTTGAATGATTTTGGAATAACATTTCCGTAACTGGAAATTCTGCAGTTTCGTCATACCTGCTTTATCGATCGATCGACCCAGTAGCATCGATCGATCGACGCATCGTTTGATCGAACACCTGCCATGGATCGATCGACTCCTCCTGGAAAAATCAAACTCCCCTTTTTAAATAGGTTGTTCCAACATAAATGAATAGAAATTATTGGACATTATTATTAGAACATTTTGGGATATAAAGAAGACCAGTAGGACTTTATACAAATTGAACCTTTAATGTAAGACGAGATTAACATTTAACGGAGGTGTTTTACACTTAAGGAACAACTGGAACATGTGTCTAAAGGATGAGACTCGTTAGGAAGTTACGTCGTAAAGTAAAAGAGTACCTACTGAAATTACACTTAGGGAGATAGTATTTCACTAGTGTTACGAAGAAGGTTTGGATAAATCCCATAAATAAGAATAAGAGACGAACTGTTATACAGGATAATCTAGTAATGTGCATTAAGAATGAATATCATAAGTATGGGTTATGGGTGTACCTAAATTTGAAATGGGAATGGTAGTATACATATATGACTGTGTTTGTGCATATACTATATACGTGTAAAAATCATGCCCGCGCTACTTGCTATCCCTGAGGTTACCGCGCTGGGACAGTCTTATCTCGATGAGACCTTTATGGGGGATATTGACTTGTACCCTAGAACATAGAATTCCTTGGTGCAGGTTATCGGATCGATAGTCAGACGATCCTAAGAGACGTGAGGGTATGTGCTGACCTCTTAGTGACTTAGAACTATGCTTCGCCTCAATTTGTATGTGTTTTGTGTTAATACAGTTCGAGAGTGATTCTGAACTAGTATTTTTCTTAGTATGAGTGATACGGGGACTTGATAGCAGAGTATGCCAGCACCATAAATTTTATGTGGGGTGCCGATAGTGTATATATATATATATATATATATATATATATATATATATATATTATATGAGTGATTAATATATATATATAAACTTGAAATTTGGGAACTATCTACTTTGACTAAAGGTAGGTAAGTAATGAATAATTATTTCAACTGTGATATAAGTGTTTGAAAAGTTTGAGGCAATACTGAGAAACTTTATAATCAAATGAGGCTTATGTGAGAACTTTGCTTTTAAATAAAATTAATTTTCTTAACACTAGAAATTGTCGGCATGAAATCTTGTGAGTAACTTAAGATAAGCTAAACTGTTGGGAGTAGTAGTGCGGTAGGTGTGCACATTAGAAGAGAGGTGAGAATTTCTCAAGAGAGTGCCGCACTAATATGATTGCTGCATTAGCTGGTACGCATTTTAAATACTTGCTAAACTAATTTTAAACTGTTTTACAATCGGGCTCTGGCCCGTTTCCTATTTTCTCTTCTCTCTTGTATATATATGTATATATTACAGGTGCCCAGCCACAGGGGCGTCTTGCATAGGATCCTTTGGAAGGAACGTGATGCAGCTTAGGTGGGAGTTGCAGGCCTCTTGCTTAGACGACCTTATTATTGATTCCACTTCTAGTTTTATTTTATCCAGTTGGGCATGTGTCGCCCTTTTCCATTATTCAGTTGGTTTTATCAGAGATTGTGATTTATTTATTTCCAGTATTTATACTTTGGGATTGTTACTATCAGGATGTTTTTCCTTGACGTTTTAAAGTTGGAATTATTTAGTTGAATGCTTAAATTGCTTGAATTATCTTTTTAGTCTAGTTGTTGTGTGATTTTTAAACCATGGATTATGAAAGGTTTTAAATATTGGTTTTAAATTAAATTTGGAAATTGATGTCTTAAAATGGTTTTGTCACTTAGCTTAATTATTTAGAGTGTTTAATTGGAAACGTTATTTTTGCGACAGTGATGCTAAGAATGAACCAACTGTTCACCTTGGTTATAATTAAATAAAGGACTGATCACCTGGTATTTAATTAGGCGGGGTGTCACAATGTTACCCAAGGAATGCATAATATTTCAGTACATATCAAGTTTATTCAATATATGGAGACATTTATCAACAAGCATCTAAATTATAAGTAGCCAAAGTAGTTAATGGGAAAAAAATCTTTACACAAGCAAATGATGCTAGTATGACTAAATGATACCTACCTTATCTAAGTGTTGACCTCAAATATTTTCTCTATAAACTCATCCCTTCATAGATGATGAGGGTACAAGAAAGGCATATAAGCCAATAAACTTATTAAATCAAATTTACGAATTAATCGTGAAAAAATAGGAAATATTCATACCTCGAAGCTACTTCTTCACTCTGTTTTCAATTCAAAGATAAATTAGACAAAAAATATAAACATTATTAAGTCTAACAAAGTAAATAAAACAACCAAAGTGAAATGCCTAATGTATACCTTAAGAGCCTCTAAATCAGATCCAACTGTGTAAACCTCATCCTGGATGCGAAAACAAATCAATTCAAAATGTACATTAAGGAATACTTCAAAATAAATCATTCATTTTTGAGAAAATAGATACTCTAGGATTTGGATAGAAGTTTCATTTATGGAAAAAGGGCCATATATGTAGAAAATAGAGCCATCCAATAATTCTCAAAAAGAAAAAGGAAATTAGGATTGAAACTGATTAACTGACAATAGACTATCCAAGGATTTTACATGTTTTGAATGCTAAGGCAAAAGGAATAAACGAACAAGCAAATCAACCAATAACTCTAGAAATAGTTCCATAAATAAGAGTCCTTTTTTTATCTTCTTTAATAAATATTTTGAGGTTTTAGTATCATCACAAGTTCTAACATGTCAATGGAATCCCATAAGCAAACACTCCAAGTTCCTTGTTGTTTTTACCCGAAAATACTGTATGTCATATTAAACAGATAAAAGAGTGGGGCAAAATTCGATCATTGAAATTTAAGAATACAAAACCGTTATAGAAATGACTATCTTTGCAAAGCCCCATTCCGAAGCTACTTTTTATAATAATAAAAAATAAATAAATAAAAATTTTATTTAGCCGTATTGATCAAACACGTGGGTATAAAAAAATCATAAGACAAACATATATTTTTTAATCACATTAGTACTTGAACCGAATAAGAAAAACAAGTAAAAGTGAAAATATTACCTTAACATTCACCGAATATATATATATATATATATATATATATATATATATATGGTAAATCATTCAGTCCACCAACTGAATAAGAACTCGTTACCTTAATTGTTTACCTTAACACACACACACGCACGCACACACACAGAGATAAAGAGTAAGTATAAAATGAAAAGAAGTAGAAATGAGCTATTTATAAGGTGAAGATTAGGTCTACTCTATCCAGACTATATCAAATTCAACTTCGTAACCTTTAGGGTTGAAGATTGAGTGTGAAGTACCTTAGTAGATCCCATACCATTTCTCTTGGCAGTATCTCGAATTGCTTTTTGTATACTTTTTTCTTCTAAGCAAACCCAATAACAATCGAAAAAAATGATTTGAGAGTTCTCACATGATGACCAGAGGAATATGAGATAGCTGTTGGTTTAGGATTTTATGGAATATGAAAGGGACAAAACCCACATGGGAGACGAGGGAGGAAAAAGTTAAAGTCAAATTTTTGTGAGCACGAATTTGTTTACACTTTTTATGACTATGTTAGCTTTTAGGTTTGGGGAATAATAAATTCACAAAGATAGCAACGCTTCTGAACACTTAGAAATTTTACAGCCGTAAAAAATCGTTGTTAAGTTTGTAAGTGTTTTAAACGCTTATAAATTATATTTTATATTAGTTGCAAAATAGCCATTGTGGTATAGTAACACTTGAGATGTTTACTATAGCTATTATTATGAATCCATCTATTTTTATATTAGAAGTTTGTAGAATAATATTTAATCATAGGTTCACTTAGGTTTGGGCTTTTAGATGCATGTGATATCTATGATTGTTTGGGTTGGGACATAACTTAAAAGACATTAAAATGCAAGAGGAATATGCATAACTATGATTTATCCCAATTTCAATTATACTCTTATTCTTTATAGATTTTTTGTTAACGTTTTTATGGAATTTATATTTCAGGACCTAGGCCTCCATTTTCGCCTCAATCATAATTGTTGATATTCACATATCATCCCCATTACCGATCTTAAGATGTAGGTGTCATTGGCCTATGTGCCTATTCCTTTTCTATGGTGGACATTTCATATTAGTCCGTTATTTGTAGCACTTTTACATTATTACTGTATGGATATATGAGACATTTATTAAATGGTTTTGATGTATGAGACTTCCTTGCTTGTAGTATGATATCAGATTTATTGGGTATTCTACTTATAGTAGTTCAGCATTTCATTTGGTATATTTCAGTCTTTATTCATACTTAGAAATGATACTTAATTGTTTAGACTCCTGTACTGTTTAATTTAGACATGATAAATCTATTATTAGATTTTATGCGGTGTCATAACTTTACCGTTATGATCACTTTCTTACACGTTCGAGCATACTTAGCCTTTTATTCCACTTATCTTTTCCTTTGTTTTGTTATGATGTGGGTACCACTCGTATAACTATCTTATCATAGATGGGCTTCCTCGTCTAATTCCCTATATTAGCTGCTCACAACTCTTCTACATCTTCTATCAGGCGAACATTCCTTTCTTTATCAAACTCAGTATAAAATGTAACATTCACCATGTGAGTTGCTTCTACTGAGAAAGGCCCTTTTGTTTATTTGATAAAAATCTTTTCCTTAGATATTAAATTTTGTACATTGATGAAATGTGAAAGGCACAATCCCATGAGTGTCCATCCAAAACCTTCCGATGAGTAGTTAGTACATTATAACAGCGTTAATGACATGGAATTTGATGTAAAAAGTAAAATTCCCTAATTTTATCCCAACATTCACATATCCTTATAGAGTGCAATCCTTCATTATCAGATCCTGAAATTACCAAATATTCCTATCTCATAAAGTGTGATAATGGCTATGATATTGACCAAAGCACCTCCATCCGACAATGCCTATGGTAAGCTAATGCCATTTACTAGAGCAGTCACATATAATGGTCTGCTGTGAAAGAATAACACTTGTATACCAGCCTCTGAGAACGCTACCTCTAACATGTGCCTTTTGATGAGCCTTACAATTGGCCCATGCCAATTTATCGATCTCCCTTATCTTGAACATATTCTATAATATTCTTTTTGATTACTACCCTCATTTATTTTTCAATTCCTACTTAATCAAATAACCATTTGAAGTTTGGGATTTTAAAGATCACTATGCATCTTGAGTCCATCTCCATTTTGTAAGTCTGTGCATTGCAAATAGACTCTGCTTTTAATGTTCCTCCCTAGCGGAATCACCAAATGTAAGAGGGTAGTTGTGCTGGGGTTTGTGAATAATGATAATGGAGAGGCGTGGCCCACACTAATGAAAGTTTTATGTAAGGTAATAATAACCGAATGCTTGAAAATGAATAAAAATGAACTTTTATTTATAATAAATTGAATCTTTGCCACATGAGGATATCAATCATTTAATACAATAACTTTTAAGACAACATCAACTTTACAATAATAAAAGCTAAACAAAACCTTTTTGAGGGTGATGATTCTTTAAGAGAGGATAAGTAAGCAGTTCAATAATTATTATAGAGAAACATGGAGAGATTATCTTTACATTTATGAGATTTGTACAACATAATAGTGTCATGTTATGTTATGTTATGGCCTTTAGTGTGAAGGCGAGGTCCTATTTATAGGCAAATCTTAGGGTTGATGTGTCATTTTGCATCTCTAGAATATTTTGTGTAATAAATATCTAGGGACATTTTATCCTCCATGATTATTTGTCACTGTTAGACCGCGACTTATTTACGCGTGAGTAACCCAAGTGGTCATTCTATGCGTGTGCTATTCTTTTTTCCTCAAATTAATTAAAGCGATTGAGTCTTTAGCTTACTCAAGAAATTTTACCTCGCAGTCTCCAAACCAAAACTCTCAAAATGTTCCATACTGCTTGGTTTCTCGAGCCCTTCTTGCTTGACCAAGACTTCCTGCTAATTTAACCTATAATAAAATAAAGATAATTGGTTTATTATGAGGGTTCACTCATGTATCCCTCTACATATATGACTAGAGAATATGCAAATGTGTGAAATTAAAAGTAATTGGACACCCTTTTGTTTGTTTCTCCTATATTCAAGAAATTTGTTGTCTTCATAAACCATCATATGTTAACTTACCCTAGAATATTCCCTTTTTTTAGACACACCAACGAACAATTATAAAGTCATAGTCGCGGTAGCCTTAACTCATAATTAGTTCAATCAATTAAATAAGAATATATTGAGAAAACTCTTTTATATGGAAGCTGGGGTGGGTCGAGAAATCAGTCCTGCCGGCGACCACCATGCATAAGTGAAATGTGGAATCGAACAGGAATAAATTTTGACCACTATTGTCACGTTCTCTTTGAACTTGCAAATGAACACTGAAATTCATGATTTTCAATGGGACATTTGATTATAATAAAGATAGTAGTAACCAACGAATTATGGATTGTTCAAATTTGATTTTTTATGGAGAAACATAAAATTTCCAGCCCAATTTTTTTAAAAGAAAAATCAGCTAATTCGATACCTTATTTAATCACTAAACACCCAAATAGAGTAGCTTCTTCATTGACCTTAAAATTGAATTTATCAACATCACAAATGTATGCCGCATAATACGTAAATCATATACTGTGTGAAGGAGATTTAAGAATAATATAGAGATTCAAACGAGATGTAGTTAAAAGAGATATATAAATGATTGAGCAAAATGAATAATTAAGAGTGACACGTGACACACATTATACTAGTATTAGATTGTAGATTAGATCAAATTATATAATAAATTAAAAAAGCAATGTAATTTGGTTTGAAGCATTACTACGTAGAGAAATAATCCATTGTTAACCGGATCAAATTCAATGGTGGACGAATCGACAGGCCTATACCCGCCTATTTTCCATGTTGGGTTCTATTTCAGCCCAACCCAACCAAACCCAACCACCGACAAATTATGGGATCTCCGACTTTAAATTTCGCACCCATGACCAAGAAACGAAAACCACCACCAGGTGACACAATCAATTTCTTCCAAGTTCTAACCAAACCTAAGAAACAAAAACACTGCTCATTATCCATTTCAACTTTCACTGGACTTGCTTTATTTAACTCTTGTTCAACATAGCAGTACCATTAATCCCAATACACTCTTATTTTTTCCCCCCTCTCCAACCCATTTATTTACTGAGCATTTTAAACAATACCCAGATGATGATTGTTTAGATTATGAAGAGGTTGAACCGGAACTCTAATGACACACCAAAACCCTCGGATCCTGGAAACGACGCCGTTTGTAGGGGTCCAGAGACAAAATGTGGGTCGAATCCGTTGAAGTTGATGGGGATTTTCGTTGTTTGTTTAATGGGTCTCTCGGTTTTGTTCTCAATCTCTGTCATTCTAAGGGATTCATCTTCTGATAGCCTTTGGGCAGTTGCTGAAGCTAGGGTTCTTGATGTCAGACCTCCACAAGGTACTTAATCTTCAGACTATATTATGTTGTTACCTTATTTGTTTCTTTTTTTCATATTCAATTTTATGGTATTGTTGTTGTTTGAAAATTTCTGGCAAGCTAGGGGGCTCTTTAGTTGCGGAAAACATTGTTCTGTTTTCAGTTTTCATCTCCGTTTTCGCTTTTCATTTTCTGCGGAAAATTTTGAAAAACTAGAAAACGCGTTCATTCGTTAAAAATATAAAATTATGTTCTACATGTTAATATTTTTGCCCCCCCTCCCCACCCCCCACCCACCCACCCAAAGCATCAAGTGCATTCCATAATCTTATGAAATCATATAATCAATGCAATAAAAATAATCATGCACACACCAGAAAAAATATTATGCCAACGTATATTATTAGATTACAAATAAAAATATTTCTCGACTTGAATGATAAAGTGCTAGTACAGATAATAATATAATAATATTTGTGTCTCCTATGATTAAAATCATCCCTAAGTTAGTCAGCTATGTCCTCTCTAATAGTACACATTTGTCGTTCTTGGGACATATCTACTTGAACGCCCTTTTATACCACACCAAAGGCCCTCTTCAGAGGGAACTTCCAATCTTTCTCTACCATATTCAGTGAACAATAGGTCTGCCCTAGTCTTCCATCCTAATAAAATTGTGCAATGTACACCAACATGTTGGAATTAATCTCAGTTGTTGTAATGGGTAATTTGGTATTGACTTCAATATGAGAAATCTTGCCTTCAGCACACCAGATACCCTTTTGATCACATTTCTGAGTGATGAGTGACGGTGGTTAAATAAATCGTACTTCCTTGTGATTCTTCTTCGTCCTTGTCCTTGTAAATCATTAAAATGATACCGTTCACCACGATACGGAGCTAAAAAACTAGGAATATTTGGGTAGCCCGCATCCACTGCATAATAATAATCTACAATAGAAAAATAATCTAATTACTTAACAATGTACAATGCAAAAAATAAATTTCTAAACAATGAAAATAATTTTAATCTCTTACCATCACGAGGAAATAAGAATCCATTCTCTTGTCTCGTTAACGCATCAAGGAAAACACAAGAATCATTCCCCGTACCTTCCCAGCCGGCATAAACAAATGTGAACATCATGTCGTGAGAACACGCGGCCATGACATTTTGCGTGACGAGTGCACCTTCATTATTCAATTGACTCTTTAATTACTCGACAAATATATTATTACTAGATGCATTGTCTAAAGTTATAGAAAATAATTTCTTTTCAATCTCCCACTCGAATATCAAATTTGATATTTTTTCAGTCAAATAAACACCATTATGTGGGGGAGCCATAAATTGAAAATTTAGAATCCTCTTGTGCAATTTCCACTCATGATCGATAAAATGAGAAGTGACACAAACAAACCCAATAGTATTAATGGACGATCACAAATCTGAAGTCAAGGAGACCCTACCAAGAGCTAATTCTAGCAATTGTTTCAATTTAGCCTTCTCCTTTTTGTACAGTTTTAAAACATCATCTTTAGCGGTATTCTTGTGATTGTGGGAACATCCTCATACAAATAACTGAAAATAGCATAAATACCCTCATACTCCACAAATTGAAAAGGCAAGTCGTGCATTACAATAGCCTTACCAAGTAACTTTCGAAATTTTTCAAACTCAAATTTTGACGAACGCATTGACAAGTGACAATGAGATTGATTCATCAAAAGTTGCAATATATCTTTTTTATCCCTACTTGGGCATTTCTTCAAATGTCGTCTTAAACTACCCATTCCATTTTTAGATGCACATGCATATATCTTTCCACAATTTTTACATTTTGCTCTTTCTTTACCATCCGAAGTTTTTGGAAGAATGTAAAAAAAATCTCATACCTCAGACCAATGCTCCCTAGACTGTTTAGCCTCTTCAACACCTACCACTTGCGCCGGTACTTCAGTTACATTATCATAATCACATGGACTATCATCCTCGTTGTCCACATCCTAGAAAAAAAATAAAAAATTATAAGTATACCGACAACAAAAACAGAAATATAACTGCTTAAACAAATAACCAAATACCTGTGTTATATAACCAAATAATTGTTAAAACAAATTGATGAAATTAAGGGTGTAGAAGCGTAAAAAGAATTATTATCTACACAACAACAACATGGAAGATGAACAAGGGTTTCTTATTTCTCTCTCTAGTCTCTCAATACCAAATAGGCAAAAGTGATACAAATGAGAGCCTTCTGGCTATTTATACTAACAGTGCAAAAGGGGAAAAAATAGAAATTGCTAAAATGATGACTATATCCCTATGCTCCTGAATCATTCTCCCCCCCCCCCCATTGAGAGGAATCCATACATGACGAATATTGCGCTGGATCAACATGCTGCAACGCGGCCTCGTTAATCCAAGAATCTTCCGCTTCGGGGTGTCCAACCCAATCGATCAAGTAACGGGTGTAGTCTCCTGAAGAGAAAGAGACAAATACTGAATCAAGGATGCCTCAATAAGATCCATATGTGAACGGACCGGGTGGGTCGAGGATGAGGGAAGGGGAATGGGTGGGTGCCTCGAAATGGAGAAAGATCTGCCACGTTGAATGTGCGTTGCATGCGAAGCTCAGGCGGAAGGTCGACCTCATAGGCATTCGGCTCACAAGCTCGAATAATAGGAAGAGGGCAAATGCGGCGCATAAGAAGCTTGTTGCCTTTACCTAACCGTCACGCCTTCTGAAGATACACCATAACCAAATCTCCAAGCCGAAAGGAAACAAAACGGCGATACTCGTCGGTCGTCGCTTTGTAAGATGTATAGGTAGTTTGAAGGCGGGCACGGATGTCGGCCTGAATGGAAGTCAAGTGTGCCGCAAAAAACTCCGCGGAGGAACATGTAGGTACTGTCGGTGGAAGCTCGACGAGATCAATGGGCATAGTGGGAGACTGACCCAACATAATCTGAAAGGGAGAAAAACCAACTTAATGGTTTACGACATTGTTTAAGGCATACTCTGCCTGTGCAATCACTATATTCCACCTACATGGATGCTTCGATGTCAGACACCGTAAGAGGTTACCCACACTTCTATTGACCATCTTGGTCTGTTCGTATGTCTGGGGTGTAAGGCGGTCGAAAATTGAAGCTCGGTCCGTAATAAATGCTAGTGTCCGCCAAAAATGGCCCGTAAATCGCACATCCCGATCAGACGTAATGTTGCGGGGAACTTCATGCAAACAGACAACCTCACGGAAGTACAAGGATGCGACATGAGAAGCATCTGTTGTCCGAGTACACGGAATGAAGTGAGACATCTTGGAGAATCGATCCACGACGACGAAGTTGGCGTCGTGTCCGTTGGAAGTACGTGGGAGGCCAACAATAAAATTCATCGAGACATTCTGCCACGGGCGCTCGGGTACCGGTAGTGGAGTATATAGGCCAGCATTGGTATGTTGCCCCTTGTCCGTCTGACAAGTGTAGCAATGCCTAATGCAAGCGTTAGTATCCCGCCTCATTTTCAATCAATAAAAACGGTCTCGCAACATTGTGTGAGTGCGTGCCTGCCCAGGTGCTCTGGTAGACCGCCGCCGTGAACATTGGATATGATCTTCTCCCGTAAAGAGGAAGAATGAATACACAGAGCAGTCCCCCGATGTAAAAACCCATCCTGTAATAGGTATTCACCCGAAGCACCATTGCCCTACTGGGATGCGGTGAAAATAGGACCAACTCCACGTCAGTCGGGTAAAGGTCTCGAATCTCATCAAACCCTAAAACCTGACTTTGCAAAGTTACCAAAACATGAGCTCGCCGGCTAAGTGCATCCGCTATCAGATTCTCCTTACCGGGCTTGTACTGAAGGTGGAAAGTGTAACACTGAAGATAGGCGTGTCACTAACACGCCGTTGGCTATGAAGGAATCGCAAGGCCTCATGGTCAGACTTGATCACAAACTCCTTATGTCGGACGTAAGATGATCAAAACTTCACTGCTGTCACAAAAGTATAAAACTCCAAGTCATACGTGGAATAGTGCAATGCCGCTCTTGTCAGCTTCTGAGTGAAAAATGCAATGGGCTTCCCATTCTGACTCAACACGGCCTCTACCCCTGTCTTGCAAGCATCGCAATACAACTCAAACAAATGGTCAAGCCGGGTAAGGAGAGGATAGGAGCAGTCGTCATTAACTCCTTGATACGCATGAAGGCTCCTCGGGCCTCCACAGTCCACCTGAACTCGTTGCTCGAAGAAGTGCTCATCAAGTCCGTGATAGGGGCCATAACAGTGCTGAATCCCACTATAAATCGTCGATAAAACCCGGCGAGCCCATGGAAGCTGCGGACTTGTGATATGGAAGTGGGTGTAGGCCAATCCACTATCACCTAAATCTTGGCGTCGTCCACCCTGACGCCGTCTCCTGATACCACGTACCCCGGGAAAGTCACCGATGGAAACATGCAGGTGAACTTCCTCAATGTGAGGAAAAAACGCTCGGCTCGCAAAACCTTCAAAACCTGAGTCACGTGCCCAAGATGCTCTTCCTCGGACGGGCTATAAATCAAAATGTTGTCAAAGTAGACCACGACGAACTTGCCCAAGAAAAGGCGCAAAATCTAAGTCATCACCCTCATGAATGTGGAAGGAGTGTTGGAGTGGCCGAAATGCATCATCGTCCACTCGTAAAGTCCGTCCTTAGTCTTAAACGCTGTCTTCCACTCATCCCCTAGCCTCATGCGTATCTGATGGTAGTTACTCTTCAAATCAAGCTTGGAGAAGATCGTCGCTCCATGGAGTTGATCCAACATATCCTTGAGCCTTGGGATAGGGAACTTATACTTCACCATGATTTTATTGATGGCACGATTATCCACACACAGACACCAACTCCCATCGTTCTTGGGTGCTAATAACGCCGGCACCGCACAAGGAGACATACTCTCTCTAATATAATCCTTATCACACACCTCGGTGACTTGCCTTTGTAGCTCAGCGTGTTCCGTAGGTGACATGCTATAATGGGGTAAATTGGGGAGCTGCGCCCTGGGTACAAGATCTATAGCGTGCTGTATGTCACAGAGAGGTGGGAGATCATTAGGGGCGTGCATACATCCACGTACGAGTATAACGGAGCCTGGACAAGTGGGGGATTAGGTGCCTCCGGTGTAGACATAGGGCTGATAAGAGCGTAACCAGTCTCCGTGGCTAACTCTTCATGTGAAACCAACAAGGCAGAAGGACGTGCCATAGGAATGGATCTCATAGGCTGGAGGAGGAAATCCCTCTCCTCCTGTTTGAACGAGTAGGTATTAGCTCGTCTATCATGCACACTACGATGATCATACTGCCAAGACCTCTCCAAAAGTAAGTGGCACACCCTAATATCCACCGCGGTACATACTACCCCGTCACGGAGTAATAGTGGTACCATTGCTTAACCACCCAATTCGGCACGAGGCTAGTGACTCCGTAGGAAGCCTAAACTTGTCTACCATTTCTTGCGCCACCAAATTGTCGCTAGCTCCGCCATCAATGATCGCCGTACAAAGCCTCCCTCTCGCGGTACAACGAGTAAAGAAAATACTCGTGCGGATCCACATGTCATCACTAGGAGGAGGTATAGGGGGTCCACCGAAGTTGTGATCATGACGGTAGAAATATCGGCAAGCCTTGCTTGAGCACGACAAAAAGAATCACGGCATTGGCAAATGAATTAAGCGGTAGATAAGGTACATCGGTAGGGATGGGGAGGATGCCCAAAGAGGCGCACCCTTTAAATAACTTTTTGATGGGTTGGATATTAGGGTTTCTTGAGTTTGGGGCAAATAGGGTTTGGAGTCAAATTTTTTTTGTTGAATTTGGCAAGGGTTTGTATTCGGATGAACCTTGGATTGTTTGGAAGGGGTAGACAATGAATCTTGACTATTGTTTACACTTTCTAGAAATTCCGGTGGGTCTTGAACCGTTTAGGTGTGACTCTTGGCTTAATTGTCTGTGTTGGAGCCTTCAATCTGCACCATAACTAAAATCGGAATGTTTGGAGGCCGACCCTCATGGGTCGAGGGTTTGGAAATGCCGGCGGTGGAATCTGAATGGTCTAGGTGTTGTCCGGAGGCAGGCTGCTGGTTGCGGGTGTCAGAATCGCCGTTAGGACTCTTGGCAGCCCTGGGAGTGGCTGTGACCCTGTATTCTGGCAGATTTTGGACTTCTCCAATGGCAGGCAGGCTCGCCGACCCCCTGGTGGCAGTCGCAGGTGGTGTCTGGCCGTGATTGGTTGGGCGGATTGCAATTGGAGCGATAGCAACAGTTGATCGTCGTTCCTCGTCAAGATTGTAATCTCAGGTTCCATTGAAAGGTCGCGTATCATGCGGATGAACCCAATCCGAATCCCAATCTTCGATGAACATATTTGAGTTTCAAGAACAAACCTGACTCTGATGCCAATTTGATGAAATTAAAGGTGCGGAAGCGTAAAAGGAATTATTATCTACACAACAACAGCAACAACATGGAAGATGAACAAGGGTTTCTTATTTCTCTCCAGTCTCTCAATATCAAATAGGCATAAGTGATACAAATGCTGGCTATTTATACTAAAGGTACAAAAAGAGGAAAATAATAAAAAATACTAAAATAATGACTATATCCCTATTCTCTTGCATCACATATAACTATGGTTCAAACTGTGTTATATAACCAAATAATTGAGAAATATAACTGTTAAAAACTGTGTTATATAACTATTAAAAATAGAGAAATATCACTGTTGAAATTGTGTTTAAACCTGTTTAAAAGCAAAAATATACCTGTTTAAAAATAAAAATATACCTGTTTCTCGTTTGATTCAAGTGGTGGCACTTGAATAATCTCTGAAGTCTTTGTTTTCTTCTTCTTCTTTTGATTCAAGTCCATAATGTGCGAGGAGGGTGTCGATGATCGTTTTGACTGAAATATAATATAATGAGTAAATAGAAGTTCATGAAAACACAGACAGTATAATTCGGAAACAGATAAAGTTTATTTTGTTTTTTCCTGTTGGTTGCCATCTAACCAAAAGAAAATCAAAGAGACTCAATTGATTCCGAAAACTGAGACAACAATAATCTTGACATTCAAAAACTTATCGTATGTTCCATCCCTACATCTTTTTAACAAAAAAAAAAGTATGTCAATTACAGGGTACAGATTAAGCCCAAGGTTAACAAAAAAATAATTTGCTCTATACGTCTGCCTAACAAAAACCGCAAAACACACATTCCTAATGTTATGAGAAATGAAGTGATTACCTAGTTGAAAGATCGAGCTTCCTTATTACAGACTAAGCCCAAGGTTAACAAAAATATAATTTGCTCTATAATGAAGTGATCCATAAAAATGTAACAGCGTTCAATGGTTAGAAAAAAAAAGTAACAGGGCTGAGCACTAACAGTTACAGAGATGACCGGCGGCGTTAAGCTGAACGGAAATATGAGCAGCGGCGTGAGGGTTTTCTTGAGTTCAAGAGCAGCGGTGTGAGGTCACTCAAATAGGGTTTTCTTTTTGAGTTAGGGAGAGAGGGGAAAAATACCATTAAACCATAAAAATAAAATAACAAAGAAATATAAAATAAAACTACAAAAAAAACATCCTTGAGGACTTTCTCACATAGTTTGACATTTTTTTGTTGCCCCAAGATAACTTTTTAAAAAAAAGTAATTTGAGAAAATCAATTTTAACATATTGGTTATTTTACAATATGCCAATAAATTAATCAATGCAAAACCATATTGACAAAATCATTTTTTTAGCTTCATTCACATATTGGTTATTTTATAATATGACAATAAATTAATCTATGCAACTTAACAAGCAAATTTATTAAAAAAACATTGATTTTCAATCTAATATTAAAAAAAACAGCAACTTTATTTAAAAAAAAATTTACAAAATTATTACAAACAAAAACAGTTTTTTACAAATATATTACAAACAAAAACAGTTTTATAAAACAGGTTTTTACAAATAGATTACAAACTAAAACAATTTTTTTTTAAAATTTATAATATAAAACATATTTTTTTTATAAAACACTGACCAAACCTCCGTACAATTTTTTTTTAATTTATAATATAAAGCACTGACCAAACTACAAACGTAACACTGACCAAACAAAAAACTAAAAACGACGGCCGACCTAAAAACTAAAAACGAAGGCCAAACTAAAAATTAATAACGAAGGCCAAACAAAAAACACTGACCAAACGCAGGTCCTAAACTAAAAACGAAGGACGCAGGTCTTACCTTCAACAAACGAAGGCCGAAATTGAAGAATCAAGGCCGGAATTGCAAAAGGAAGGCCGGAACTCAAAAACCGAAGGCCGAAATTGAAGAATCAAGTTTAGGGAGGCCGTATTTGAACGCAGGGCTTACGGAATGAAGCTAGGGCTTATGTTTTTAACTTACGGTCAGTTCTTTTGTTTTAAACTTGCGGTCTTTATTTTTTTTTTTTAAGAAACTTGGCTTCTTTTTTTTTTTTGACCAAGGCAAGAGGCGTACGCCTCATAGCCTTGAGGCGGAAAGCCTTGAGGCGTAGCGCCTCAGGTACAAAAGGTGCAAGTCTCCATGAACAGTGTTGAGGCTTAAGCCTTGAGACTTTTTTTCAGCGCCTCGCCTCGAGGCGCGCCTCGAGGCGTATGCCTCATTCGCCTTTTTAAACATTGCGACACGCTAGCAGGTTAAAAAATAGCCCGAACATGACCCGAACACGAATAGTTTTGTTAGTTTTGTTAATGTCGTGCGAATTTCGTTTGGGGTCGTGTCGAAAATTGCCACCCCTAGGCTCATGTGCTCTACGCCTTAATGTCTCTGATCTGGAATGGATTACATGCTCGAAGCCCAATTTGATCACATATATGGGTTCATGCATATAGACCCTCTCAAAATTCCTCTATTCCAAATTGCAACTGGAGTAAAGTTCAACACGAATGTCAGCCCGTCTCTTGTGATCTTCAATGTCAAAAGAGAGCTGTTTTGAGTCTCATAAAAAAGGGGTAAACAGAAAGGAAATAAGACTTATGGGTCTTGAGAACACGATGACAATTGGGAAGAATCTCAAGAATCATGCAAGCCCCAGCAAAGTTGTTTGTTGCGTGACCCTTCAATAGAATGGAAGGAGGAAAATGGGAAAAAGCATGAAGAACCTCCAAGGCCTTGCTAACATCAATGGCTGAGGGTGGACACCTTAAGTGAGGTCAACTGGTAGGAAGGCCGTGATTGTCATATTTTTCCAAATCTTTGAAAGCATCCCTCTCCAGGGTATGAGGATGAGAGATGAAATCATGAAGGGGGATGGGAGACAAAATGATTATAGTAACCAGGGAGTTAAAGGCACCCAAGGTCGAAGCTATCTTCCGACAGAACAAAAGAATTATACATACCACGGGAACTCACTTGGTATGGTGGGTGGACAAAGGTGTGGGAGGAAGTGCTGATTTGACAATACCTAGGAGAACCATTAGTGGCGCAATGCCAAGCTGCCAAGACATTCAGATATTCGTTGGCAGAAGGCTGAAAGGGATAAAATGTCTTGATGAGCAAAGACCAAGCGTAATCTTTCCTAAATTCATGACTAAATGAAGAGTATGCCACTTGAGGCAAATACTTAAATGGAAAATGGGGGTGTATGACAGTACGATGAACATTCAACTCATTAAGAGGATGGGCTGGAAAAGATTGACAATTAACCAAGATAGGGTGCTTCTCATCAATAGGCATGTTAATGCCTCGAACAGTCGCCTCAATCTTAATCAGTTCCTCATCAACTTGAGGTTTGTTGATCGCAGAAAAATACTTAACGGCCTCACATGAGGCTGGAAAATTAAAAGTGCAATCATCCCATCCGTAAAAAGCCTAAAGATTGAAGGCTTGTCATACAGAATAGGTTGAGAAGGAAAATATGTGAGGGTTTAACAACTAGAATCCCAGACAATATGAGTACATGGGAAATAGCAGGTTCAGAAGAGGAAGCACATTCAGCTTGTGCATTAGTTTCCCAAGAACCCCAATCGTTAGCACTGATTCGGTCAATATTGCTGAAAGGATGAACAGTGGCAACAACTTGAGCCCAAGGGTCTTCAACCATATTAGACGTAGAGCCATATACGAAGGTGCTACCAGAATCGCCATTGTTGTCCCCAATGGAGGCATTATTGCACAAAGAGAGAAATGAGGCAAAAAGCTGAGGAGCTCAGACTGAAAAACCAAAATGAAGGTTGATTGAGTGCAATGACCTTCCCACAACCACAAGCCGCGTATTAATGCAGAGGGGTAATGATGATCAGACGTGGGATGATGGCATGAGAGCTCAACAATCCACTAATTATTTTTACTCAAAAAATCAATTAGTGCGGGGAGTATGTTTACACCATATTACCACAACCCAATGAGGTATTGCCATGTAAGTCATAAATCGGTAATAATAGCCAAACTGTGATATAAAAATTAAGGTAACTGAAAACTTGCATGCGTGACTCATGTCATAATATGGATGTGGTATAAAAAAACTGGAAGGAGGCAATTTGAATAGGGGTGTTAGTGCACCTAAAGTGGAAAAACTCAATTGGATGAATAACCACCCAGCAGTTACCAAAAGAAATTACGTTGCATGGCAAGAAACCTTATAAATAAGCAACGAGCCCACAAAGGAATAAGAGATGACCCCTTCAACAAAAAAAATGCTTTTACATACTTTTATCCTTTCCTTCCTTTTCGTTACTTACTGCATTTCCTTCAATTCGAAGTAGATTGCAACTTTCCTTAAAGTTTATTAAATGCTTCAAGTGCCTTTATATTCTTGCTCTCAATTCCGTCGTGTAATCTTTTACTTTCAAGCATTTATCTTTCTTTAATTCCAAAGCCTTACATTTTTACTTTTCTTTTAGTTTATGCAATTTACAGTTTCTTTTGTCCTTGTTAATTATCACAATTTAGCACTTTCATCAAAGTCTTCCCTAAGAGCATCCACAATGGTGTGGAGCTAAAATCCAAGAGAATTGGGAAATATGGAGAACCAGATGCTCATAGTGGTGGAAGCAGTAGTGTTGGAAAGGGTACAAATCGGGTAAGGGAAGGGTAAATGTAGAGAACCATTAACCAATCTATAAAACACTTGATACGAATTTCAATTAATCGTTTCAATTGATATGATTTAACTGTTCGTATAAACAATGTTTTTGTTTCATACGATTAACAGTTAATCTTATAAATTCATACGATTAATTGTTATTCGTATAATTGTTTTTTTAATTCGAACAAATAATAGTTTATCGTATTAAGTAAAAATGCAAATTTTAAGCTCTCCACCATTATAGAACACACTTCTCACGAATGGTAAAAACCACTTTTGAATTTGTAATTTTAGCTTTCGAGATGATCCACCATTGTGGATGCTCAAAGGGAAGCATAAGTTTTCTTAGTTAAGGCATTGAATGCAACACAATTGCTTGATATTGTCACTAGATTAAGATCTTTGGTTGACAAGACCTAGTGATGGGAATCCATTTTATTTTCATTGCATATTCTATTCTTAATTCTTTTTAGGCCTTTTCTTTCCTTAATTCCAATAATGATTGGGACTAATTAGGCATTCTTTTATTTTTAGTTGGATATTTTAGTCATTTTAGCTAATTACTTGATTAACAAGTAATTCCTCTCATATAAATACTTCTTGTATTCTCATTTGTACTAATTTTCCAATTCTTGAATATAAGACATCTTTTGAGTCCCTCTCTAAAAGTTAGAGTTTGTTTGTTTCTTTTAGCCATTGACGTGTAGTTTACGTCAAATTAGTATCGGAGCGGGTGTCACTCAAAACATTGGTGTTCGCGTGTTAGTTTGTATCGGTGAACATAGTGTACCCAAAAAATCGTACGCTACTTTCTCGATGGCTCCAAGAAAATTCAAACCTCAAGTGGAAGAGATTCAAGAATTGAAAGATCAAATGGCAAAAACGAAAGAGAAGATCGATCGAAGAATGGAGGAATGGACCGAAATTTTAAGAAAACAAGAAGTTCAATTTGAAATCCTAATGCAACAATTTTCTATGTTGCGAAACCCTAACCCTAGCCCCCAAAACATCCCCACCCACGCTTACGCAACCATTACCACCCCTTTACCCTCAAAAATGAAAATGTCAACATCAAGAAGAACCAATCTAACCCAATCCGAGACGCTTGGCAGCCAAGAACATCTAATTTTGCCCCAGAACTGTTTGGTCGAACTAGGGCAGCAACAAAGCAATTCAAATAAAAAAAACCCAGATGAACAAGAGAGCCCCGCTGACAGACCCAGCGAAAACTCGCTGACCCAGCGCTGCATTACAGCCGCTGGCGTGGCGACCTGATTATGGCCTCGACACGATTTTCGGCAGACACAGAAGATCACCATACTCCCAGACAACATCCATTTGCAGACGGCCAACCTTCTAACCTCTACTCTGATCACATTCTGGCACCAAATAAACCCGGAGAAGTCTCCTGCTGCCCTATTGACACCCGAAACTTCCAAAAACCTACTGTTCGGGTTGAAACCACTGTCCAGAAACCACACCAGTCATTCCGACCTCGAAAAACTTCATAAACCCCCGGATCCACCCAAGCGTGCCAAAAAAGCTCCGAAAACCTAGGGTTTTGACCCATTATGGCCCAAACTCCTCATGTGCTAGCTGACCACCCCTTTGCCCTAGGTGGAGCCCTCCAACAAATTCAAGAACTAGAGTTTGTCCACCAAAACTTGGTTTTTGACCTGGGTGGAAGTTAATTTTTGTTGGTTGACAAGAGAGGCAAGAGGAAGATAATGAATCTTGAAATCAAGAATTGAAAAAAAATGACCTTTCCTCAAACTCTCAAGAAAATATTTTTGGCCTCACAAGTCTTTGCATCATTTTTCACGCACATTTTTGGAACTTCTCACACGATTCTCCAATTTTGCAAGTTCTAGGACGAAGCCTGTTTGAGGGGATGAGAGTGATGGGAATCCATTTTATTTTCATTGTATTTTACATTTTTAGTTATTTTTTAGCGTTTTCTTTCCTTAATTAGTTTCCAAGCATTTTTGGGACTAATTAGGCATTCTTTTATTTTTAGTTGGGTATTTTAATCATTTTAGCTATGAAGCACGGACACTTCTCCGAAGGCCGCATACGAGTGTCGGACACTCCAAGGACACGGACACGCAAGGGACACGGCTGGGACACGTGTCCGACACGCCACGTGGCGTGTCGGGCTTAAAAGGCATTTAAAAATAGTTGGACACGGCTGGGACACGGCTGACAAAAATATATAATAACTTTAAAAAAAAGGGGCAGGAAACATATGTTTTTTTTTTCTCCTTTTTCTCACCTATTTATTCTTTTTTTTTTTAATCTCTTGTTCAATAAATTGCATTAGCCATATGCATTTTGATTGTTATTATTAGTATGGGATTTAGTATCATTGTGATGTTTAATGTGTAGAATGGATTTAATACTCTTAATGCTTATATGTTTAATGTTGTTCTTAGTATGAGATTAGTATTAATGTGATATTTCATATTTTTTATATATAAAAATAATTATAAAAAATATTTATTTAATACCGTGTCCCCGCCGTGTCGTGTCCTGATTTTTTTAAATTTGCTGTGTCGGCGTGTCCGTGTCGTGTCGGACACGACACCCGTGTCCGTGCTACATAGCATTTTAGCTAATTACCTGATTAGCAAGTAATTCCTCTCGTATAAATACCTTTTATATTCTCATTTGTACTAATTCTTCAATTCTTGAAGATAAGACATCTTTTGAGTCTCTCTCTAAAAGTTAGGGTTTGTTTCTTTCTTTTAGCTATTGACGTGTAGTTTACGTCAAATTGGTATTTTTTTAGGGTTTTATTAGTCATTTTATTTTCTTTATTTTTGTTATTTGTATTTTCCTTTATTTTTGTATTGTATTTAGAGGTAAGGAGTAGTAATGACATTTTTGTAATTAGGGCCTTAGATTGGAGCTTAAGCGACTCCTCTACTTTATATACCCACTTGTAAGCCTCATTTGAGGTAAACTTGAATTTTGAATAGTTTAGAGTATTTCACTCTTTAAAAGTGTGTTAGATATTTTTAGGAGCCTTTTGATGGTTGGTTTATGTCAAATTGGTATCAGAGCGGGTGAAGCTCCATATTGGTGTGTTGTATCGGTGTAATTTTATTATCAAATCGTACGCTACTTTCAATGGCTCCCAATAAATCCAAACAACACCACAATGAAATTCAAGAGTTGAGGCACAAAATGGATCAACAAGCCTTCGAATTTAATAAGAAGTTGATCTTCTCTTCCAACTCATCTCTTCCAAGATTCAGACCCCACCACCATTCACAACCCTAGCCTAACCGATCCAAACTCAAAAAACCTACCCAACCCGCCTTCCGGTCTCCTTTCCCACCCGATTCTGCCCATAACCCAAACCCAAACCCAACCCCTTCGCCCTGCCCCCGACTTCAGCCCCTCCTCGTCGGCCTCCAAAACCCCTCCAAACGGCCCGCCCTTGCTACTGGCTCACCCAACCCCAAAATAAACCTAACCTGACATGTTTTTGCCCCAAATCCGAACCCAGAACCCCTCGCGCCACCCAGATCTGACTGGAATTCTCCTCCGGCCGCCAAAACCCCTTCGGCCCACTTTCCCCTAGCCAAAATCCTCCCCAAGTGGTTGCCTTCCCCCTTGAGGCCCAAAACAGTGCCGACACCCTAGGTTTTTGCCATAGCCTTGCTAAAAATCAGTTTGGGTTGGCCAATCCAAGCCCTAACCCATATAAATCCACAGGAAAGTTTGTTTTCGACCTTGGAGGAAGCTTTTAGGGTTTATTTGGGTGAAGACAAAGATAAGAAGAAGAAATAAGGGTCCGTTTCGTTGACAAAATTTGCCTAGGCAAATGCCAAAAAGTTGGCAAATATGAAAATTTGCCCACATTTTGACTGTTTGGTTGCATAATTTGCCTAGGCATTATTTGCCAATGTACAACACCTCCTATGCACAATATGTGGGCAAATTTTGCTTACCTATTTGAGTGGGAAATATTTGCCCACAAATTTGCCAACTTCTTAAACGATTTTAATGTTTTAAAAAATAATTTAAAAACTGTTTTAAATAATTAAAAAACTGTTATGAATATTTAAAAATTGTTTTGCAATGTTTTAAAAATTGTTTTTAATATATAAATTTTTTTTAAGAAAATGTTTACAATTTTTTTTAAAAAACCGTATTAACAAAATATTGTAAAAACTGTTGTGAATATATTATAAAAACAGTTTTAAAGTTTTAAAAAATAATTTTAAAGACTGTTTTAAATAGTTAAAAAAAATTGTCATAAATATTTAAAAACTGTTTTGTAATGTTTTGAAAACTGTTTTTAATATTAGAAAAAATTGTTAAGAAAATGTTTTACAATTTTTTTTAAAAACCGTATTATAAAAATATTGTAAAACAGTTTTTAACATTTTTAAAAACTGTTTTGGATATATTATAAAAACTGTTTTAAAGTTTTAAAAAACATTTTTTAAAACTGTTTTAAATAGTTAAAAAAAAGGGACATATACCAAATAGTCCCTCGGACATTTTTTAATACCCATTTAGTCCAAACTTTTTTATTTTGCCTCAAAAAGTCCTTTGCCACATATTTTGGAGAGGGAGTGCCGCTGGCGCGGACCTCTAAAAATAAGAGGATATTGAGTGCTTGAGGGACTAAATGGGTTAAACTAAAAATATGTGTCTTTTTTAAAAAATATATATTTATAGTAGGGACTATTTAATAATTGACCCTAAAAAAAACTGTTGTTAATGTTTAAAATTTGTTTTGTAATATTTTAAAAACTGTTTTTCATATTATAAAAAATTGTTAAGAGAATGTTTTACAAATTTTTTGAAAAACCGTAATATAAAAATATTGTAAAACAGTTTTTAATATTTTTAAAAACTGTTTTGGATATATTATAAAAACTGTTTTAAAGTTTTAAAAAACATTTTTTAAACTGTTTTAAATAGTTTAAAAAAACTGTTGTGAATGTTTAAAATTTGTTTTGTAATATTTTAAAAACTGTTTTTAATATTATAAAAAATTGTTAAGAGAAGAATGTTTAACAAATTTTTTGAAAAACCGTAATATAAAAATATTGTAAAAATAGTTTTTAACAATTTTAAAAATTGTTTTGAATATAATATAAAAACAGTTTTAAAGTTTAAAAACAAAATTAAAAAATATTTTAAATAGTTAAAAAAACTGTTGTGAATATTTAAAAATTGTTTTGTAATATTTTGAAAATTGATTTTAATATTATAAAAAATTGTTAAGAAAACGTTTTACAATTTTTTTTAAAAACTGTAATATAAAAATATTGCAAAAACTGTTTTTAACATTTTTGAATATAATATAAAAATTGTTTTTAAATAAATTAATTGGATTGACTTTAATTTCGCCTAATGGTTGTTTGATAGCCTCAAGTGAATTTGCCTAGGCAAAATTTGCCTGCCATGCCCACGCTTTTACCCATTGACAACCAAACGGACCCTAAAGAAGAAAATTACGGGATGGGCACCCTCAAGTTTCAGAAATACTTTTTTTTTAGCCCCCACAAGTTTTTGGTACTTTTTTTTTGGAATTTCCTCATGAATCCCCAATTGTTTTGAACGCTCGAGGACAAGCTTGGTCTTAAGATGGGGAGAGTGATGGAAATGAGTCTTTTTAGGGTTTTATTAATCATTTTAGGGTCCGTTTGATAGAAAACTGGGAAAATGCAAATGATTCCAGGACATTTGATTCCAGGGCAAACAATTCCAAGGCAAATGAATATTTTCCAACTTGTGTCTGTTTGATACAAGTTGGAAAATCATCAATTTTCCACATTTTCTATCAAACGCAAAAGCTGGAAAATAGATATACATGTGGAAAATTTGAATATATATTATTAAATATATATATTAATATATAAAAATATACAAAATATATGGAATATATATATTCCGCAAATATATGAATATTATTTGCGGAATATATATATTATATATGGAATATATATATTCCGCAAATATATGAATATTATTTGTGGAATATATATATTTCGGAAATAATGCGGAATATATATATTATATATGGAATATATATATTCCGCAAATATATGAATATTATTTGTGGAATATATATATTTCGGAAATAATATAATATATATTCATATATTCCGTAAATATAATGTAACATATTTTACGGAATATATGAATATATATTATATTATATACTGAATATATATATATTCAGTATATATAATTTACATATATACAGAATATATACATATATATACATATACACATATATATACACATAACATATATATATACATATACACATATATATACACATAACATATATATATATATATATATATATATATATATATATATATATATACATGTACATATGCATACATATGCATATATATATGTATGCATACATATATATACATATGTTTATTATGCATTATACATATATACACATATATATGTATATGTATGCATACATATATATACATATGTATATATACATATGTATATACATATGCATAAACATACATATGCATATACATATATACATATGTATAGAGAGCGGATCAAGTGAGGTCCCCGAATTTGAGGTCCCTAAATGAGGTCCATTTTTTTAAAATAGTAAAACAAATATTTTGGGGCTGATTTTTTTTGTATGGTTCTTAAACATTTCAGTAGGACCATAAAAAAATAATCAGCTCAAAATGATTTTTTTTACTATTTTAAAAAAATCGGTCAAACTTTGTCAGTTTTTAACACCTTAAAAATTGACACAGTTTGATCGATTTTTTTAAAATAGCAAAAAAATTCATTTTGAGCTGATTATTTTTTTATGGTCCTACTGAAATGTTTAAGAACCATACAAAAAAAATCAGCCCCAAAATATTTGTTTTACTATTTTAAAAAAATGGACCTCATTCAGGGACCTCAAATTGGGACCTCACTTGATCCGCTCTCCATATGTATATATACATATACATATGCATATGTATATACATATACATATATGTATAGATATATAATGCATAAACATATGTATATATATATATATATATATAATTTACATTACATATATACATATATACATAAATGTTTATATATATATATATATATATATATATATATATATATATATATATATATATATATATGTATATGCATTTACATATATACAGAATATATACTTATATATACTGAATATAATATTCTGTATATATATGTATATATGTAAATATTCTGTAAATATTATAAATATACATGTATATATTCATAAATAGCATATTTATATATGTGTATATATTCATAAATACATATATATTATGTATGAATATATACATATATATAATATACATTATTCTGTACATAATATACATAATTCTGTACATAATATATATACATTATTATGTATATATATTATGTATTTTGTATATTCTGTATATTCTGTATATTCTGTATATATACACATATATATACATATATATGTATATATATGTATATATATTATATATGTATATATGGAATATATACATTATTCTGTATATTCTGTATATATACACATATATATACATATATATATGTATATATATGTATATATATTATATATGTATATATGGAATATATATTATATATATGTATGTATTTTGTAAATAATATATATTAAATATAAGAAATATATTAAATATATGAAATATACAAAATATATAAATATAAGGAATATATGAAATATACAAAATTTATGAAATATAAATATATATTAAAATATATGAATTATATAAATTATATAAATGTACGAAATATATAAATATATGAAATATATATAAATATACGAAATACACGCAATATACATTTATGTGCTAAAATATATAAAATATACGAATATATATTAAAATATATTTATATACATATATGTGCTAAAATATATAAAATATACGAATATATATTAAAATATACGAAATATATATATTTATATAGTTATTAACAATATATATTTATATATTTATGAAATATATAGAGTTATAAAAAAAAATTGGTTTTAAGTGATTTGCCACCCAAAGGTGGCAAACAAAAACCTGCTCCCCCCAAAGAATTGAATTCCACCCCAGGGTGGCAAATTGTGTTTAAGGGGTGTTGTACATAGAAAACAAATTCCAAGGCAAATTAAGGTTATCAAACAGCCTAAAAGTTGGAAAATACCATAATTTTCCAACTTTTAGGAATTTGTCTTGGAATTTTTGTGCTATCAAATGGACCCTTACTTCCTTTTGTATTTTCTTTATTTTTTATTTTTTATTTTTCTTTCTTTGCTTTGTTATTTAAAGGTAAGGAGTAGTAATGACATTTTTGTAATTAGGGTCTTAGCTTGGAGCCTAAGCTACTCCTCTGCTTTAAATACCCACTTGTAAGTCTCATTTGAGGTAGATCTGAATTTTGAATAGAAAATAGTATTTCTCTTTCTAAAAGTGTGTTAGATATTTTTAGAAGCCTTTTGACTTGTGGTTTACGTCATCTTGTCTGGCATGCTCGCAACCGTAATTATTCACCAAGCCAAGTGAAAAATACCAAACACTATTTTTTCTCCTCGGCACCACAAACATTCTTTAAAATGATTGTACATTGGGTTTCAAAAAGTTGTGCTGTTGTGCCGGGGAGAAAAATTAGGGGGGGTCTTCAATGTCTAATATGCCGCTTGCCTTGGAACGAAATATTATTTTGGGGAGCAAGATGGCACTGGAGCATTTTGGGTAAGCAAAGATGCTCCAATGCCTTGGAGATGGTCCTAGTTTGGTTAAGATATAAAGTGTGCACGACTCCATATGATTATTCTCCCATCTGTTTCTGCAATTCCACTTCAAATTGTCTTACATTTTACATATATAAAGAGTAAAAGGCCAACCCAGTGCATGAAGCTCCTACCAGTCTGGTGTATGGATGGGTTACTTACATGTACGATTTCAAGTTTTGGTGGACCACTTAAGATTGATTGACATAGTTGTGCTGAACATGTGAAAGTATGTAATGTGAATTAGGACCCATTGTTAGGACACTTTTATTATTTTTTCTTATTTTTAGTTTACTTGCATGTATTACCCTTTTTATTCTTTTATGCTATTATAAGGTGGAGAGGTGAAGCTTAGTTTTGTCCCACATTGATTGGGGAGCCTTTTAGTTCTCCACCCTCTCCTTATAAATAGCCCTTTGGACTTATTTGGAAGGGAACCGAACTTTTGAGTAAAAGATTAGTTATATTTCTCTCTCTAAATTGGTATGGTGCCTTTAGAGTTCCCATTAGATGTGTGGTTAAGTCAATTGGTATCAGAGCGAGGTGTCGCTCCCCCATTGTGCGTGAGGTATCACCACAATTTTTTTTTTTCCATTTAAATCGTTTTTCACATTTTAATGGCTCCCAAAAAGGCAATAGATTTATCCAATTGCAAAAACAAATGAGAGAAGAAATGGCTTCCCTCATGGGACAACACATGGCCACCCTCGTCCAACACATGTCATCCCTTTTTCAAAACCCTAACCCCATACCCAAACATCCCCCAATACCCATCTTCATCTTCCCCCCACCTAAACCCTAACCCTAGCTCCACCACTCACTACGCCACCGCCTTTAACTACCCACCCACCTACGAATATTTCACCACCAACCTTACACCACCCACCTGCCGTCACCAGCCCTCTGCCGCTGTCACTTTTTCGGTCGCTGGAAAATTTTCGAACTCCTCCAAATCCCTCCAAATTTCTCCGACACCCTTATCTCAACCCGATCTACAAATTCTCTTAAAGAACCTCTCCCAAAATCCCTCCGAAACAGCCTCTACCTCCCCTTTTTCCCTCGGCTCCGGTGAGGTCGAGGCCCTTCCCCCACCCCCTTTCGATGGTCCAATCAACGATCCAACTTCGGATCCATATTCCTCATCCCCGGGCGACCCAACCCCTCTATTTTCATCCCATTTGGCCAACTCCGGAACTCCGGGCAACCGGGTGGGGCAGCCCCCCAAGCCTCCCAAAACCCCGCTTTTTCCCACTTTTTAACCCGAATAACTCCTGAATTATCCCACCCACCTAATTCTAGGGCTTTACTCCTTCCCCATCCACGTACCACCTCTCTCTCACCTCTTCACTCCTTTTTTAACTCTCTTCCAACCATTAATACCCCCCAAGCTTCAAAATTTCAATCCCCACCCTATCCTAACCCATTTTTATCCCTCACCCCTCTAAAATCCCACCTCTATACCCACAACCCCACCCAACTTCACCCCCCACCCTCCATATATGCTCCCACCTGCTACCGTGACTCATTTTTGGGGTCTCGCCCTCCGTGCACCCGCGGTTGGCATGGGTTTGATCTTTTTTGGGTATGATGATGGTTTTATGGTGGAAGACTCTCATTGGATGTTTTTGGCCTCGGTGCTATGCCACTTTTCAAGCCGATATTCGGGTTGAGTTAGAGAACGACTTCCATGGCACGTGGTGGAGCCCATGGAGGATGGGTTCCTTTTGGTGGCGTTCCCCCACACGTTCGAGGACGAGGTTTTTAGAATACGGGGAGAATGATGTGAATTAGGACCCATTGTTAGGACACTTTTACTATTTTTTCCTATTTTTAGTTTACTTGCATGTATTACACTTTTTATTTCTTTTTGTTCTTTTATGCTATTATAAGGTGGAGGGGTGAAGCTTAGTTTTGTCTCACATTGATTGGGGAGCCTTTTAGTTCTCCATCCTCTCCTTATAAATAGCCTTTTGGACTCATTTGGAAGGGAACCGAACTTTTGAGTAAAAGATTAGTTATATTTCTCTCTCTCAATTGGTGTGGTGCCTTTAGAGTTGCCATTAGACGTGTGGTTACGTCAGTATGACTGTGGATCAATTATTTTGTACTATTTTCTTTTCACATTTTTCTATTTGAAATTTTGCGAGTGACTTTAAGCCTTCAAGGAAGCAAAAACTTACGCCAGCCACATTGCATGAAGAATATGTTGAATATTTTTGTCCCAAACTTCATCTCCTAGTTCCCCTCCTCCCCCACCCACCCCCCCCACCCCCCCCACCCCCAATTTTTCTTTTTTAAAGTAGCTTCTTGATTGTTAGGAAGTTTCTTTCCACATCCTAATTAATCAGGAGCTGCTGTATCTCTATTATTCTATGAAGTGATAATACCTGTTAAGATGCTATTTCATTTAGCTCATCATATTCATTAAATATTTTTTTTTGTCATATTTGTTCTTTTACTAGTTGCAGGCCTAGAAGATGGTTACTCTGAGTCTACGTCCATCGAGGTGCGTAAAGATAAACTACTTGGTGGCCTTCTCACTACTAGCTTTGACGAAAGGTCTTGTCTCAGTAGGTACCACTCTGTGCTATATCGTAAAGAATCACCATACAAGCCTTCTTCTTACCTCATCTCCAGGTTACGAAGCTACGAAGACCTTCATAAAAGATGTGGGCCCTACACAGTGTCCTACAACAAAACTTTGGAACAACTTAAATCTGGCAAACACACCAACCAGTTGGATTGTAACTATGTGGTTTGGATATCCTATAGCGGTTTAGGCAACAGGATACTCACCTTAGCTTCGGCATTTCTTTATGCTCTTCTTACAAACCGGGTCCTACTTGTTGACCGTGGTACTGACATGGCTGATCTCTTCTGTGAACCATTCCCCCAGGTTTCCTGGTTACTCCCTACGGATTTCCCCTTAACTAATCAGTTCAACAACTTTGATCAGAAATCTGCTCATTGTTACGGCCATATGCTGAAGAACAACATTTTGGGTAACTCAACTCTACCCTTTGTCTATCTCCATCTGGTCCATGATTATGACGACGACGATAAGCTTTTCTTCTGTGATCAAGACCAATCTTTTTTCCAGAAAGTGCCGTGGATGATTATGAAAACAGATAACTATTTTATCCCTTCTCTCTTCTTGATCCCATCTTTTGAGCAAGAACTAAGTAGCCTCTTTCCAGAAAAAGAAACGGTTTTCCACTTATTGGGTCGGTATCTTTTCCACCCCACAAACCCTGTTTGGGGTCTTATTACCAGATACCATCAAGCCTATTTAGCTAAAGCAGATGAAAAAATAGGCATTCAGATCAGAGTCTTTGATACCGGAGTTGGTCCATTTCAATATGTACTAGATCAGATATTAGCCTGTACCCAAACAGAGAATTTGCTACCAGAAATCAACGAGAAGGAATCGATCGTCAGTTCACCTTCGAATCAGAAGACAAAAGCTGTGCTTATGACATCTTTAAGCTCTGGCTACTTCGAGAAAGTAAGGAATACATATTGGGAATATCCAACAGTGACAGGGGAGGTGATTGGAGTTTACCAACCAAGTCATGAGGAGTATCAACAAACTGGAAAACAGATGCACAACAGGAAAGCATGGGCAGAAATGTATCTACTCAGCTTGACTGATAAGCTGGTCACGAGTTCATGGTCGACATTTGGTTATGTGGCTCAGGGTCTTGGAGGGTTAAAACCATGGATTCTGTACAAGCCCGAGAACCAAACAGTCCCTAATCCACCTTGTCAACGAGCCATGTCAATGGAACCCTGTTTTCACGGCCCTCCATTTTATGACTGCAAGAAGAAAACTGGGATAGACACTGGTGCGCTTGTCCCCCATGTGAGGCATTGTGAGGATATGAGCTGGGGACTCAAGCTGGTTGATCGTGGGGATTAGTTTAGCCAAGTATGTTTGTTGTAACTCTTATTTACTGTAATTTCTCATATTTGTCAATTAGGATTAGGAAGTTTTTTTGGAACAGAGCTGTTGGGATCCTTGATTTGAAATTTATATAAAGAATCATTAGCTAAATATACTAGTAAGATAGATTATGGATTTCAACAAGATGAATGAGTTGGTTTCATTGCCTCATCGTAACACGACTGAATGGAGTTACATGAAACCTGTATCGAATGAATATTATGTTTCGTTTTTGGCATCCCAAAGCACAAACCAAATCTCCAAAACTCGGAAATTCGTCAAATATTCAATGTGCCGTATGCAGCTAAAAACCTTTCCTTCAAGATAATTAATTGATATAATCACCAAAGAAATAACAAAGACCTGTGAAAGAAAATATACTCTGAAAAATGTGAATGAAAAAAAGAATCAAAACATACAAAAGAAGACACCGATTTACATGATTAAACAGTTGGAATTACGTCAGTGGAAGAGGGGGAACTTTCTAATCTAAGAAATCAGGGCAATAGTGATATACACTCGGATTCTCTTAAAGCAACATTGATACCCTTAGACCATCTCTGGATAGTTTTTAGGTTTTGTGACAAAAATGCATTTTGGTAAAATGCCGACATGCAAATGAGGTTTATATTTAAGACGGTCTTGGAAAGTCGGTACTAGTGTGGCATAAGTCACACTCAGACGGGTTGGTGACGGGTCTTGCAAATGAGGTTTATATTTAAGATGGTCTTGCAAATGAGGTTGATTCTCTACAGGCCTGTAAACGGGTCGGGGACGGGTCGGCATACCCTTAATTGTGTCCAGATCGCGTTTAGTTTTTGGCAAATTCGGTCCTACCCGTTTACTTGTCGTGTCCTATTTTTTTTACCACATCCGGATCCGTTAAGGACCCAAGGCTCGATCCACTTATTTGATCCATTTAGCAGTCATTAATCTTTTTGTAATTAAACCCTAAAGCACTATCCAAGAATAAGCACTCTATTAAGTGAGTAAATAATATTATTTTTTCTTTAACAAAGTAATAACACTAACCTCTTTAAAAAAAGTAAAAACAACCTCCTAATAATAACATTAAAGCTTCACTAAAAATGTATTTTTAATATAAAAATTAAAATATATTTAGAAAATATATTTTTAAGTGGGTCGGGTCCTAAGCGGGTCAGAAATGACATGTATCAACCCCGGTCCATATAATAAATGGGTAATCGTGTATGAACGGGCTAAGTCCAGGTCAAGACTCGGTCCATTGAGAGGCCTACTCTGCACTTGCGTGCTGCAGCATCCCACAATTTTGCATTGGGCGTCCATTTTGGCTCTCCATTTGTCATTTTGACTTGCAGTCCTTTTTACACTTCGAGCATGTTGCTTTAGAGATGTCTATCCAAAAAAATACTCGAAGGTACAATGAACCAACCTATATCACAAATTTTCCTTGGCTACCTCTGCTCTCATATTTTCTCAAATGTCCAACAAGGCCTACACAAGAAAATTGACCAGACTTGTCGAGGACAAATTGTCCTCAATGAAGCAGCAGTTGTGGTGTCCAACAGTGGACTCAAGGTTTGGGGCAGTTGCAAAGGGTGAGAAAATGTAACAGGAGAGAGCCAACATACAACTCTTTTAATTTAGTTCCAATAGCCACTCTTTTCTATATTAAGCATCTCTTTGACAAAACTCTAGTTTAATAATACGATAGTTGACTTAACCTCAAGTATTGAAAATAATTAGTCACAACACCAAAAAATCACACGACATTAGACTTTCGTTTTAACTTTTTTCAAATTCCCTAACCTACCCTTCCCATAAAGAAATTGATTAAAAAAAACAGATTAATAAATCAAAAGCAAAAAACACCCACAATCGTTGCAACTTGCAAGGACCCCTCCCCAAAACTTGCCCAGGACCCCCCAACCACACATGCACTTGTTGGGGATCATCCACTCTCTCTCTCTCTCTCTCTCTCTCTCTCTCTCTGTATATATATATGCTCAAATCGAGCCACCCGCCAACTGGCACCACCACCATTGCACCACCCCAACCTCTACAATCATCGAGAAATCAAAACAAAAACAATCCCTCAGTTTGATTTGAAAATCACTACACATAACAAACCCTCTACTTAACATGTCGATTTATATGTATGGATATCCTAGATTTCAATTCTTCTACAAATGGATTCTTCTCCAACCATTTTTTTTCCAATTTGAATACAAATCGATATTTGATTCTAATTTCCATTTCTCTGGTGTTGTTATTTTCTTGAGAGAGAGAGAGAAAGATGGTGGCAGGTGGCGATAGAGATAGATAGGGTAGGGTGGAGGCGTTGGTGGTAGTGGGCGTACCTCGTGTGATTTTATTAAATTTAATCAAATCTCTATACATAACCTAATTTTTGGATCACCTATTTCATAAAAAACACTTCGAGATCTATAACATCATTTTCATCTCTTTTAATAATCAAGGGAATGCCGGGTCCAAAAAAACCAAAAAAACCTTTATATGTTCACTGGTTCAAGCGTAGTGAATTTGCAAAGTGATTGATTCTCAAGAAGATTAGTGGATACTGATGACTGAATTTATTGTGAAGAAGCGGTGAATTTCATTGTTGATATAGTCAAGGTTTCATGTGAAGATTGCAAAGGGGGCTTAAGTGGCTGGAGTTAGTAAGATAAGTCGAATCTCGAGTCTTATAGTTTCTTAAACAATGAGAAATGAGACATAGGTTGCATGCAATTTTACCATTTGACTTTCTACTTTAAATTCCTCATTTTTTTTCGTGTAATTTTATTTTTAGACACTTCACTCATTGAGTTTCTTGTCAGCATTCAAATTCAAGATTAGTTAAAGGTAGGGCTATTCGCGGTACGGTAAAAACCCGTACTGTACCGTTTTGTACTGAAAATTGGTGGTAATGGTTTACATTTATTACTTACTGAAATCGAAATTATCGAAATCGAAAGTACCGAATTTTTTATGGTTGGTTTTGGTTTTAACATTTTAAAAATCGATTTACCGACTCTACCGTACCAAAATGGAATATTGAAATTAATGTACCGAAAATATCGAAATGATGTTACCAAACTTACCAAATTGAAAATATCAAAATTTAATTGACTGTTTAGTTTTAAGTGTAGGGTCAAATCCTTTCAATTTGTTTTCTTCTAACTTGTTTCATTATCCTGGTGAATTGTAGAATATCTCCTTATTTTTGAACTATAAACTGTTGGTTTCCTTGACTCAGTCACATTTGTTAGTGTAATCATTAAACTTGTTTCATTATCCGGATGAATAAACTATTTATGATCAACTTCATGTTACGTCATTTAGCCTTTAAAATATATGTAGATAGATATGACTTATTGAGTGGTGACTATTGCAAAAGATGTAGACAATTATGTTTTAGCCTTTAAAACAGATATAAACATTTATGGTTTAGCCTTTAGTTTTCTTATTATTTTTAAAAATGCGGATATAAACATGTTTACGTTAGTGGTACATTATTTACCGAGTACTACTAAAATTATCATAAAGAGAAATTTATCGAAGTTTACCATATTTTCTGAAAAATCGATTTTACCGATGTACCAAGCGGTTTGATTTTGGTTCATGGGCTGGAGTACCGGCTGGTAAGACTGATAATTTTGGTTTGATACTTTGAAAGTTGGTTTGGTATTGGTATGCCCCATTTACCCACCAAACCGACCGAAATCTAATCCTAGATAAAGGTTAATTCCAGATTAATTTTAAATTCTACCATAACCACTAGAGATAAGATCAATTACTTAATTATCATAAGTTCAGGGTCAAAAGGCAACTTTTATTATTACCTTGATGACAACACAATTTCAATTAGTATCAAAGTGAGTTGCTATAAAAAATATTCGGGACTTAATTTTTGGGTTGTCACCAACCAATGGGTGGTTTTGTTTCACGTCCATCTCTTTTTTATAGTAGTAATTAAATATAGTTACATAAAATGCAGGATGACTTTTTTCGTAAAATCACTTGATGAAAATGTCTGGTTAGCAGTCCAATGCTGTTGGGCTTCCCATGCTGTTGAGGTGAACAATTAACGTATTCCCAAGACTGTACTCTATGGGATAAGAATGACCATGAACTTTGTAATTTCAACTCAAGGTTCTGAATGAAATTATTAGTGGTGAAATCTTAGGAGTTTATCTGTACCACGACGTGTGAGATGGCTAAAAAAGCCTAGGATATTTTACAACCCAACGAAGGCACCAACATAGTCAGTCTTCAAACTCCAACAACTTACAATAAAATTTAAGGTTTTAAAGATGAAAGAAGGCGAGGCATTTAACAATTTATGTGCTAAGTTGTCTAATATAATTAATTCTTCATTTAATTTGGGAGAGAAAACTTTGAGAGTTTAAAGAAGTGCGAAAAATCTTAAGGTTGCGACCTGAAAGATTTGATGCCAAGGTAACGATTACAGACACTTTAAGCAACGTTGCTTTATGGAGAAAAAAATCGTAAGAAAACTACAAACCTACAATCTTGATAAGTGTTGCCCGCAAAAGAAGGAAATAGGAATTTTTTTCAAGTAATAAAAGAGCTATTATTAAGATTACGAGGGTTGAGATTGATGAGGATGAACTACCCATGGCTGGCTAATAAGTTTAGGAAATTTCGAAGTTGAATTAATATATCTAAACATGGTATGAAGAAATTTACAAAAAAGGGGCACTATGGTAGATAATCTTTGAAAATAAGGATAAGAAAAATTGAGATGATGATAAGGATGATGAACCTATAAGATGCCATGAATGCAAAATTTTAGGTTATAGGGTGTTCGAGTTGAACTAAGGAGAAGCTCTGGGTTATAGGGAATTCAAGTGTCCCATTAAACCAAAATAAAAGGGAAAGTAAAAGAAAGCGCCAGGGGTTTGAAATCGATGATTTAAGTGATTTATCATCAATTTAACATTAACTCCACCTTGTTCGCCTCTAGTAACGACAATGTAAACAATAAATCTTACATTACTGAAGGTGGCATTGATATTGATGACATTGCGTCCCAGTCTGGAGACTCACATGGAGATGGATAAAATGATGAGGAAGATGATGATGAACTTCAAGTGGCTTACTCTGAGCTATATTCTTTATCTCTAAAGTTGGAGAAGTCCAACCTTAAACTAAAGACCATTCTTAAGATAATATGATAAGGAAGTTTGTGTCTTAAAGGAGACTAAGGAACTTGTAAGTCAATTGAAGGCTTACCCAACAACTCTCACCGAGAAGCTTGTGTTTGTGTGGGTGGGATGGTGGGGGTATTAGAGTAATATCTTATAGATGAAGCTGCTTACATGAAACATGAACTCTTTAAGTCTTGAAAGATTTAATGCAATATTGAAAATGAACTAATAAGTCTTAAGTGACCTTGCAATTTCTAATCAAATGGAGCTTGACCTAAATGAATGATATGAAAAACTTGGGATGATGCTCCTTGCACTTGATCAAAATCTTAGTCACAAAATCGGTCTAGGCTATTCAAACTCTCTAGAGTATACATACAATGTCATACCACATTTGTCGAATGGTCAAGAAGTTCATAGACCCCCCCAAGACTTCTCTGAATCAAAGAGGAAGATTGGAACATTCCAAATAAATGTTTGCACCAATTTTCGCAAAACAAGTCACTTAAGAATTTTTGCAATTGACTTGGAGCGAATTAGTCATCGTGTACCTACACCACACCATGAACAATTAGGACATCTCAAAGCCTACCATGTAATGAGGTTTTCTACCTTCCCTTATGGTGGCCCAGTATTAAGAAAAACTAGGAAGAATAATAAAAAGAACAAGAGATATATGAAGCTTCATGCTCCTATTTAGATGGGTTGCCAAGATTTTTGTGAAGAAAAGCGACAAATGTCTTGTTTTTTACGCTTCTCCCGATGATCAGTCATATGTAGAAAATTTTGTAATATAGTTTTTTGAAAGTGATTTTATTTTGACTATTTGGTTGTGTGTACCAATGGCCATGTGCAAGCCACATACAAGAAATAAAGCCCCATACGTACAAAGTCGAATTCCAAGGGGATTAGTAAAGTTATCGATAATTAATAGTTATACATAATTTTATTGAACATGTTATGTTTAAGAGAATTCAATTAACGTAATTGAGAATTCAATTAAGAGAATTCTAGGGATCATGAACTCAATATGAAGCTTAATATAAATGGTTGATTGCATATACAGATGTATTTAATTGGGGAATCATTATGTGAATTAAAGATTAAATGTGAATGCATTAACCTTAACAATTTATTTAAGATGTAATATGAACAATTAAAACATATTTGATTAGAATTTTAGAGATTATACCCATTATATATGTTGCTTCGCAATATTGATGAATAGAAATCATTAAAATCCTAACTAAACTTCACCAAAAATACATCCTACGACCAATCTATGACTAATTATAGATGTAGAAATTCATAACGAAGTCATCAAAAGAAATATAAATAAAGATAAAGGAAGGAAAATAAACCATAAAACTTCAATGAGGTTAGGGCTTTAATCTTCAATTGATCTTTAAAAAATACTAAAATTTCTTTTTTCTCTCAATCTTCCTCTCTATAAAACTCTTTTAGTACCAAACATTACCTTTCTTTATAATAAAATGATGAGAAAAATGATTTAATCATGCTTTTATACCCTCTTCTCTCGTAATGGCATTGTTGTAAATATGTTGGGAAGGAAAATCAATTTTAATAGGGGAAAAATTTGTTTCGATAAGGCTAAAATCAATTTCCCATTGGTCAGGAATTTCACAACAACCACCAAAATTAAATTTAGTCATGCCAAAAACTCAAATAAGCTCTTTTGGGGATCTATATATGGCCTTACCAATGGTCCGAAATTTCTCCTATTCACTCGAGACATGCTCTAAAAAAAAAATTTCCCTCCATCTTGGACTGATTCCTTGACGCTGCAAAAGAACAAAGTTAAAGTCAAACACCACATCACTCGCAAAATGGATGTATGCACATAAATATATCTCAAAGGGTAGAAATTAAAGTCTTAGGGCAACTATATTGCGCATATATATGATTATACGTGCAATATTTGTCTCTAATAATTATTTAAAAAGAAATACAAACATATTTTCATTATCTAGTAAGATATGTGAGTGCAAAAATCGAAAAACTTCATTCAGAATTTCTACGTCACTAAGACTTAAAACATTGGTACATGAACTTTATAGAATTTTTCTTAATCATATGTCCATTTATGATATCCCTTGTACTGAAATGTTATATATCTGGTTACACCTTTCTTAACACCTTTTTCACCCACTATACTTGTATTTTTTAGGTGTATATTCAATATCTTAACCTATGGTCTTTTGAAGTGTCTATGTCTCAACCGGGTCGTCATTTGTTCCAAGTATAGAAATGTTGTGATGTAAGAATCACTTTATGTTATGTTTAATATTGAAATATTTAGTGAACGACAATGGAAAAAGTCTCAATGTCGTTTGTTATGGCTCTATTGAGGTAATCTTTTGATTAAGCTATGTACCTATAAGCATATGAATGCTACCATTGATAAAATGTTGCATCAAGTGCCAATAAGTGAACTCTTTTTTACACATATGTTGATTTTTCATGATTAATGTAGCATATTCCCTTGTCCGTATTCATTGAACAATATATATATTGACTTATTTTGAGGGAGTTATAAGTTAAAGAGCATTGGATTTAAGAGCAGTGGATTTGCACATACACTTTAGTTCATATTTACTTAATTGACCTTAATGGTTTGTGAATCACCAAAACTTAGGATCTTACGCAATAATATTGATTTGAACCTTGTATGAGTTTCACGCCAATCTCTTCATAAGATTTATTGCATGGCGAGTTCCAATATGTGAGTGTTATATATATATAAGAAGATCTATCTAGTTTGGAACAATATGAGAGTTCTGGTAAAAACTTTAGGGTCACGACGTGTAACGACCCTAATCATAAGAGGTCGCGACATATTGTTGAGGCCACAACCAATACTATTGAGGCTACGATCAATGCTATCAGGCGACGACCTGTGACAAGGACTTGGTCAATAGAGCCTTGGGTCGGAACCCCGTTCATTTAGTGGATTGAGGACACAATGTAACAACCTAAACCTTAGTAGGCCATGGAGTATAAGCAAGGCCACGACCATCACCTTTAACCGTGGAGAGTCACAAAAGCCACAACCACTACTACTAGGCCGCATCATGTTAATAAGGTCGTAACCTATGTTAAAGAGGTCGTAGAGTTTACACCTCAGAAGTACAAAAAAACCTAACACGTGGATGAATGACGTGGGCTAATTAGGTCCTTTCTTGAGGTCCAAGTTTTAAAGCTTATATAGACCTTTTTGAAGGGGCTTTTTGGAAAAAGTGGTGACATAATTGGAAACCTAAGGTTCCCTTCACTTTATATAAATAGAACTCTTGGGATCTATTCCCAAAGCTGTTATAACCCTTGAGAAAGTCATTACCAACACTTCTAGATTTTTTTTTTTACGTTTTTATTTTGTTAACTCCTTTCCTTTTGTTTGGGTTGTTTGTGAGAGAGAGCCGGGAGATGAGGTTAGTCCTTAATGAATCTCACTATTTTACGTGGTTCATTATCATCTTTACTTGATCATCATATTATGTAACTTGTGTTGCATTATATCATGCCTATTGATTTTGCACATACGGTGTTTGCTATATGTTCCCGCTATTATTTGATACTCTTTACATGTTTATGAATTTTCCCTTTGGGCAGTTTGGACAAAAAAAGGGAGATATTTGATAAAGGGGGATAATTTTACAAATTTTTAATTTATCTCTCTCTCTCTCTCTCTCTCTCTCTATATATATATATATATATATATATATATATATATATATATATATATATATGTATTGTGCACGTGTGTGTGTTGGGGTGATGGTGTTATGAGATGAGTTTGAAATGGAGTAGTTGCCATATATTTTTTCAAATTTGTAACCGAGAAGTTGCGCTTCCGATAGGGGTTTGAATTAAAAGTTTTTTACTCTCTTTACCACTAGATTCAAAATTTTACAATGAACAATATTAATGCTACATGCTAGAAGTAATATTGTAAAGTTCACCCCCGAACTTGAAGCCCATCTTGTTGGAAAATTAATGGTTTTACAACTTGAATTGGGTTAACTTTGTGCCTAAATAAAAGTGGAACCCATACACCTTTTGGCATGGGTCCACATACCAACACGCTCTTCTCCACAAGGAGATTAACGTGGTACATTGACATATTCAAAATCATTAAGACGTGAATGAGAAATTGGATTCATAGTACCTCAGTTGAAGTAAGTGAACTCGTGTTTAGTTGGGTAAAGTGGTAAAATCCCACGTAGTATATCTACTCATTAGTTGGGCTTAAGGCATGGATTTCCTTGGGGTATCCCAACCCTTTGAAGGAAAAATCACCTACACTATGCATGGTTTGGGATTTGCCCCAAAAACCACACACGCTCCTCCGCTCGCCCGTCCGACCCGAGTTCGTGGGCTTGGGCCTTGTGTGATTTTTTTCTTATTAAATTGAGCCCGTTGTAATTAATTTTTCAGAATTAATTGAGCCTCAATTTTTGACCCAATACACAATTTTAATGCCCATTAGGCGGATTGTTCGGCACTTCATGGCAGTTATATGTCTAAATTTCTCTTATTTATTGTCTGATTTACTTCATTTCGAAGTGTTGTGTCCATTCGTTTTTTATGTCTTTCTGAACAAATTTGCATCTATTAAAAAGACAGAATCTCTACTATTTATATCAGTGTCCTCCCTACATTTTTGGTTGATTGAAAATCTTCATAACTAGAGTCTATCACCACCATTACACTTTCGTCTTAGTCCACATTAGACCAGAGGGTTTATCACATAATATTGGTTCATAGGCAACGTTTAATGGAGTACTACTTTAACGTTGCAAGATCATTGTACCCAAGGATACAATCATCCATAGAGCCATGAGTACTGTAGCGAGAGCATAATTTTCTTAAGAAAATACTGTCCAATAGTAGCCTCGATCCCGTGTTTGTCAAGTTTGAACATTTCTTTGGTTGGAACTTCAATTTTGTAAGTTTGTATTTCATTATTGTAATACGATTCTTGTTAATAAAATTATAGTGTTATATTTATGTCAAGTTTAAATGTCTATTAAAATAGTTATGTTATTAAATTTGTTCACACAATCCAACCCATCTAACCTTGCATAACACTTCGCTTGAGAAATCATTATGATTTGACACACATATGATTTCTTTTTAATCTTTTTGAAATAAAATAATTTGAAGTGAACCCTAATGGAGTCTAAAAATTAGATAAAATCAATTACACGAGAGCAATACACTAATTAATATTTTATGTAGTAAGCAACAAACCTAACAGACTACTGTTATGTAAAAGGAGTCCACAATTTTAATTATTCTTTAGCATGCAGTATGCGCGATGTACGTACGTGTTATAAAGTTGATAAGAAAATACAAGTAAAAATTTAAAAGTAAATCAGATAAAGAACCAACTATGTGTACATATATAAAGAGAGCATGCGAATCCAAAGGTTAATAAAATATTGATTAAAAAAATTAAATGGGTCTCCTACTAAAAAAAAGAAACAACCCATAATTTAGGTTAGACCTACTTAAAATCAATCTTACCACAAAGTACAAAATAAAGGAATTGGGAGGTCTGTATAGTTTGCAGTAGGGGTGGCCATAAGCCCGAGGCCCGCCAAGCCCGCCCAATAAAAAAATAGGGCTTGGGTAAGGTAAATAGGCCCGCAAAGCGGGCTTGGCAAAATTTTATTGGCCCGATTTTTTTTCGGGCGGGCTTGGGCATGAGTTCTTAAGCCCAATGAGGCCCGGCCCGGCCCGAGGCCCGAAATATATATATATATATATATATATATATATATATATATATATATATATATGTGTGTGTGTGTGTGTGTGTGTGTGTGTGTGTGTGTGTGTGTGTGTGTGTGTGTGTGTGTTGGGGGGGGGGGACTTCTATAAATATAAAAACGTATACCAAGTCTTTTCATGTAAAGTGAGAAACTTTATATATGGACTTTGTAATATATGGAGTTTAAAACAAATTTTTAATTAAAAAAATTGGTCTTTAAATAAAAAAATTGGTATTTTAATTTTAAAAACAAATCTTTTAATTGACATAATAGGGCCCGATCGGGCGGGCCTGAGTAAAGAGCTTTCAAATCTGGGCGGGCTTGGGATTACATAATAAGGCCCGATCTAGGCCCGAGCGGGCTTGGGATAACACTTAATTTTTCAAGCCCGGCCCGAACCCGACCGGGCCTGCCCAGGCCCGACCCACGGCCACCCCTAGTTTGCAGTAATCAAGGAAAATAAAGCATAATGTGAAATAGAAAACAAAAAAATACCCACATGATTTGAGACGAACATTTACACTCGGTTAACTTTACAAAAAATCCCATCTGAGACAATCCAAACACAGTTAGTACAAATGTGATAGAAATTGATATTATTAATTATGGAGATGAAATACCAATTTGAATACCTTATTAACCATGGTAACAACAGAAGTTGTCCCCTGTTAGGTGGAGTTATTTGTAAAAAATTGTGTTAATACCTTGTAAAATAAATTTGCTCATTGCCTTAACTGTGGATGTTTAAGATCGCCATAAAAAATTCCAAATCCTAATCAATTTATTTTTTGATGGAAATAAAGAGTGAAAAAATTCCGTACCATTGGAATTAACTTTCAGCTGCCTTGAATCTTCCCGATCATATTTCTCTCCTTGAGAGCCTTCATCATTTATTTCGTATATTATGTAGTTTTTCACTCAAAAGGCATGAGTTTTTATAGCTTTTACAATAAAACAAATCGCCTCCTTATGTATGTGGCAGTTGGCAGGTGGAATGTAGAGAGACGAATGCATTAGGGCTGAATTAATTGTGTAGTCTGGGGAATTGTAGAGGAACCGAAAAGAGGAGGTATATAAGGTAATACAAAAGATAATGAGATAAAGAGTCATGGAGTAAAATAAGTAGGGCCACTTTAAATTTTGGGACACAATAAAATAATTAAAATATTTATGAAGTGTACACGTGTCATTGTGTGGGTACGACAAATGTTGACACCGAATTTCGCTGTCAATTTTAATTATATACTATAATTAGTGTTCACGGTAAAGTTACCATATTCAATATGATTATAAAAAACTAAACTAATGGAGTCATCCATATAGTGGACGTTACCCTTAATCGAAATTTTTTACTCACTTATACCTTTTAATACATAATGTCCAAAATGGGCTAAAAGCCATTTTTCAAAAGAGTGTTGATAGGGAGACCCACTTTTGGGACCCAATTTTGAAATCCACACATAAGACAAAAATGGGTACAAATTTTTAATGCACATTTTGATACCCTGGCGGGACCCACAACAATAAGATATAAGCTTTTAATGCAGTGGGTTTCAAAATTGTTTTTTTTTTCTTTTCAAAATGAAAATGAGTTTTATCAACTATAATTGGTCATCTAAAATCGACTAACCTTTTTGTTTTGGGCAAATCTATAGAGAAGATATATTGGTTGATTATTTTTAATATACTTTTTTCCAGGCATTTTAATTAGCCCGTCAACAAGTTTTCTCCATTTTTTTTGAAAATTTCTTTATTATACTTTTATTTTCTTAAGACTTTTATGAAATTATAGGATTTTGCTTCCTCAAAAAATTTTGTGAAAAATTAAGAGTTGCCACCCTAATAAAAATGAAGAATTACTTGGCATATCTATGCAACTTTACAATCAAAAGTCAATATTTGTTTGTTATTTATAGCAAAATCTACAATTCTTAGACGTATATACGTTCAAAGAACATTTATTTTTATATTTTATTAGTAAATTTTTAATTTTTGTATTTAAAAATATTTAATAGTTAACTAAAAAAATTTGGTTACCTTTCACACACGCCTTCACCTCCCCTCTCAAGATCCAAAACCTGGATCGGTCCCTGCTTTTTCAACATTCAGTCTTTCATCATCAATCTCATTTTACCAACCAAATAATGAAGAATTAAAAAAATTGTATTGTATTTGACGATTCTATTACTATGAAATAAATATCTACACAAACTTAAAAAAATAATTGCCTTAATATGAAATATACATATAGTACACAATAAACAAAAGTTAATCAAAATCATGCAGACTATCGACAGTGACGGACCCAGGAATTTATCGCGGTGTGGGCGAAACACATTCGAAAAAAAAACGCGACGTATAATCAAAATTAACATATATAGATAGTTAAATTGTCTTGCATAATTGCATTACAAAGATCAAATTACATAAGATTTCTACAATAAAACTCTTCGGGTCTTCATTTTTTGGAAACGTTGAATGATATCTTCATTGTTAACGTCGGACACTATTTCCCTCTCAATGTATGCCACCAAACAGTCATTCATCATCTCATCTCCCATTTGATTACGCAACGAAGTTTTAATGATTTTCATCGCAGAAAATACTCTCTTTACCGTCACGGTTGCAACAGGTAGGAGTAGTGCCAATTTCACAAGCAAATAAACCAATGGATATGTGCGATGTTTGTTCAATTGACACATCTTTATAGCAAGCCCGCCAATCCCATTAATTCCAACAAATTGTTCATCGGATCGCACATCCACAATATAGTTATCAAGCTAATGCCCAATAATCATTAATTCTTGACAAGAAAAGTCCGATGGATAGAACTCAGCAAATCGAAGCAACTTTATCTTATCATATGCGAAGAATGAATCTCTTGGATCAAGAGAATACATACATACTAACAACTCTGTATTCACCTCATTAAAACGATTATTCAACTCTTGAAGTTGCAAATCTATCACCGCATAAAATATTTCAACACGATAATGATGAAGATTTGTGGCTTCTTCTGGGTTGCGACGTGATCTTCCTATAACAACAAACAATTCTTCCATCTTTGGCACATGAATCTCATACTTTACACAAAATAAAGAAACCTCACCCAACAACGACTCCCATCCATCTTCTCTCATTTGTTGTAGTTGTTGCTTAGTTATTTTCACAAGATTCATGGCATTCACAATATCTTGGTCCTTTCTTTGTAAAGCTCATGACAAGTCATTTGCAATACCCAAAATAGTTTTCATCAAATACAAATGAAAAACAAATTCAAAGCATTGCATAAGTACCATGAGGTTCATCGCTTGAGCTCTATTCTTTCGATCTTTTGCATCTTCTTCAATAATGAAAAGAACATCATTCACTGAGGAAAACAAGTAAAGCAAATTCACAAGTGTGCCATAATGCGAGCCCCAACGTGTCTCACCTGCTCGCTTCATTGCTAATTCTTGATTCAATCCCCGTCTTGTCAAAATATCTCCATTACATATCCCTATTGCAGTCTTCTCAAATTGTTTCTCACGAAGAATGTCTCTTCGTTTGCATGAGGCTCCAACAATATTTGTGAGTAGTGTGACAATTTCAAAGAATGTTGCAATTTTTGTATGATGTTCTGAAATAGCAACAAGGGTTAATTGAAGTTGATGAGCAAAACAATGAACATAATAAGCAGATTCATTCTCACTTAAAATCAAACTTTTAAGCCCATTTAATTCTCCTCGCATATTGCTAGCTCCATCATAGCCTTGCCCACGTAAACGTGAAATACATAATCCATTTTTGCATAAAAGTGCCTCGATTGCTGCCTTAAGTGGCAAAGCAGAAGTATCACTAACATGTACAAGGCCAAGAAAACGCTCCATAATATACCCCTTTTCATCCACGAAACGCAAGACAACAACCATTTGCTCTTTCACTGATATGTCACGAGACTCGTCCACTAAGATAGAGAAATAATCATCTCCAAGTTCTCTAAGGATAACCTTTGTAGTCTCAACTGCAATTGAGTTAATAATATCCTTTTGAATTTTAGGCGATGTCATCATGTGATTTTGGGGAGCTTGCCTTAGTACAACTTTTTTGATTTGTGGATTGTGATCAGCAAGAAATTGTAAGAGCTCAAGAAAGTTCCCCTTATTTAGTGATTTATCGGACTCATCGTGACCACAGAATCCCAACCCTTGATGCAAAAGAAACCTAATACAATCAATTGATGCAGTCAAACGAACACGATAATCCTCTTGTGTTTGGCTAGATTGCTTAGCCAAAGAAAATTCAATGTGTTGTTTTTGTTACATAAGATCCTCACCGGCTCTTACACACTTGTTGTGTGTACTAGTTGGATCTCCAACATGCACATTAAACCTGTCTTTCTTTCTCCAATTCTTAAAACCCTCCCCAACAAAGGAATCAAGACCATTTTGCTCCGCTTTGAAAAGGTAACAATACAAACAATATGCCATATCTTTGTCTATACTGTACTCAAGCCAATTAGGGTGATCATTGAACCATAAAGGCCTAAATCTACGTTTCTCCTTAGCACAAAGACGCCAAGGAAAGTCGTAATTTTTAGGTTGAAAATGACCTTTTGCCAAGTAGTAACACCGCACCGCGTTTCTTTCATTAACATCATACTCTTGTATGGGTTTTCTCAACCCGGGATCAGCCGGGTACTCATCCAAACTAACCTCAACATTGGGTTGGGGTAGAGGAGGGGGTGGCGAGGGGGCCGATGGTGTAGGTGGCGGTTGACTTGGACTTTCTTCGCGGATCTTTTTGAAATACTTCAACATAATTGCCTAAATCTGAAACATTATATCAAATTATATTTTTAGTTACTAATTAAAATTAAAGATTAATAGTTTCACCAAAAAATTCAGCAACAATAACAATCAGCAATTAATTTCAGCATATTAATTTTAGCAACAATAATAAAAACTAAAAAAATTCAGCAGTTAATTTCAGCAATAATAACAAAAAATAAAAAATCAACAACTAATTTCAGCATATTAATTTCAACAATAATAACAATAAGTAAAAAATTGAGCAACAATAACAATAACTAAAAAAATTCAGCAACTAAACTAATTTCAACTAAAAAATTCAGCAACTAAAAAATACAACTAAACTAATTTCAAATAACAACTAAAAACTATTAAACTTTAAAATTAACAACAATAACAATAACTAAAAAAATTCAGCAATACCTTATTTGTGTCAAAACTTTTGCAGGGGAGAGGAGAGGAGGAGCGGGCAGTGCCAGCGGCAGCTCCTGCTGTGCTTGGCTGCTTCTTTGGCAGCAGCAGCACCGGGGGGGGGGGGGGGGGGGGGGGGGGAGAGAAGGGGAGGGAGAGGGAGAGGAGAGTTGTCCTGTCTGTCCGAGAGAGAGAATAGTCTATCGATGAAATCATAACGCCATTTAGCTCGAGTCCCATTTTCAACTTCTATGCCTTTCTCCCATTCTGTAATATTTCCTCACTCCTCTTTTTCCACTACTCACGCATATAAAAGAGACATGTTTAGCAAAAATTTTAAGCTGTCCACCTAAAATCAGATTCTTTCTATGGTTCTTCATTCATAGAGCTTTGCCCATGGTGGACCGTTTATTTTATTTCCATAAAATTCAGATGCCACTGTGTAGCTTATGTGAACTTGAAGATAGTACGACTCATCCTTACTTGGACTGCCCGACTTTCTTCCAGCTGCGTCTAGCTACAACTATTCCTATCCTCAACCCTATTTTTTTTTACTCAAACAACCATTAACAATCAAAACCAAGTGTCATATCTCCTACTACTTGCTTAAGTCACTATACACTCTTCGACTTCTTTGGCAAACACGTAATGAGGCAAGTTTTCAAAACAAACCTATCATCACTCTTTTGTTCAAACATTCTTTACACACTCATATACAACAGTCTTGTCCAGCGCCTGAGCTAAATCTAAACACAATCACCACCTCACATGCGACTTTCCCAATTGCTTGGACCCGACCCGACCCAATGCATCTTTCTTCAAATGTAACACTGATGGGGCAAAATCTCACATTACGGGACAGGCGGCTATCAGTGGTATCATATAAAATCTAGAAGGGGCGTTTATCTGTGCTTTGCACCCTCAGTCATTGTAGAGCTTTGGGCAATTAAATTTGGAATGGATATTGCATGTCATCATGGCACTACGTGCCTCAAAATTGAAACAGACAGTCATATTGTTTTTAACATGATTTACAGGAACCAATCATAGAGCCCAGAACACCTGAGTTTGATCTATGTGAAGGAGTACAAAGATTTCACCATGTCATACTTTGTTTATGCTTCAGGGAGGCTAACACTTGCGCGGACGATCTAGCAGCATATTCTGTATCTCCGCCGTTGTATACTAGGTTTTTCCACAATTACAGTCGTTTTTATTTTCGTTTTGGTTACGTGACTTTTGTAATATATTTACTTTATGGTTGCCGCTTGTAAAATACCTATAGTTCGAACCCTTTTACAAAAAAAAAAACAAAAAAAACAACAACATCAAGTTTAACACTAGACTTAGGCCTCGTTTGCCGGTTCTATTTTTGGAGAGAAAAGAAAGGAAACGAAGAGAAAGTGTGTTTCCTTTCCTTCGTTTGAGAGTTTAAGTAGGAAAGAAAGTGACTTTCTCTCGTTTGGGAGTTTAAAATGAGAGAAAAGAAAGGAAATTTTTTAAAAAACTTTCTCTTCCTTTCTCTCCAAAACTTTCTTTCCAAATCGGAAAGAAATGGAGAGAAAGAAAAGTTTTTTAATGAATTGTTCCTTCTTCCTCTTAAAAAAATTATTTTCCTTCCAAACTCCCAAACGCAAGAAAGAAAATTATTTTCTTTTCTCTCTCAAACTCCTTTCTCTTCTCTCCTATTAACTTTCTTTTTTTTTCTCTCCTAATAAAATTTTCCTTGCCTTTCCTTTCTCTCCCAAACTCCCAAACGAGGCCTTAGTGAAGGTTAATTAATTACGTTTTGTGGCCACAACACCTATGCAAACGAAAGTACTCTTATATTTAGCCTCCTCTAAATCTCTATCTCTTATTACTATAGATTATAAAATAAAGCATTAAAATTCCTCTCCAATCAGTCTATCCACATAGGCAAAACATTTAAGACTCTCAAACCTAAGACTATCCACGTGTCAACAAAACTTTTCTAAATGCTAAACAAGCATTTAAGACTCTCAAACCCAAGACTATCCACGTGTCAACAAAACTTTTAAAAGAAGAAAATAGTTGGTTTGCTGTAATTCATCTCCCCTCTCTCCCTTTGTCCCTTCCGTTTCTTCACCTTAATGCTTCTACCCCTTCGTATTCTCTCTCTCTCAACATAAATCTCGGGCAGACCTCACATGCGCTAACTCGGCCTCCTTTCTTGGATTTTCCTTTTTACGTTTCCTATGATGACTCGGTATATGTTGGTGTATTTGGGATTTTAAGAATAAATCTCACTCTCTTTTATTGCATTTTGCAGGGTATGATCTGCCTTTTGCAGGTGAACAGAGGTATTATTTTTAATGCATGAAGTGGATCAAACGAATAGAGGCAAATCTTAATTTTTAGTCTTTTTGTTGTTTTGTTTTCAATGTTTGTACAAATATAACAGATAGAAATTTTTTTGTCTTGGGTTTGTGATCTGGGTAGTTTACATATACGCTATGTATTGTATAATATACGATCTAGATTTTTTTCTTTCACTTGATCCAAGGTTATTTTTAAACCGATTTGGGTTTTGGTCTTCACTGATAATTTTTTTTTCAAATACCGTATCTGAATACATAACAAATCTGCTGAGTTTTTTTTCCTCCTAAAACCGATCTGCCTTTTCTGTCAAAAAAACGATTTGAATCTTTTAGATCTGGTTTTGTTTGTTTTGAATCAATCTCCTGAGTTTTGTAAACGGAACTGTAATTTATTTTCTCCCAAAATCGATTTGTGCTTTATCTGAGTTTTTGAGTTTAAACAAATCCAATATGTGTTGTCTAATCTAATATTTTTATAAAAACTAATTTTTTTAATTTATTTTTAACAATTATAAGTGCTTATATCCCTTGGTTCTTGCTTTATACTCTGCTTTAGTGCGTGATTTTTAATACTTGAATTTCACACTTTGGAGGAGCCGTTTGTTATATTATTCCTTTGTACAACTGTTGAAATGGTTAATAAGGTTCATAGTTTGGATGAGTGTTTTTTTATTGTTATAAGCCAATTAGGCTATTTGATATTTTATAATTTCATAATTTTAAGTGCCTTTTGGTAGTATAGTTTATGGAGTGTACAAGTATATTTTTTCTACTTCTAATGTATAAACAAGTATTCTTTTAACCTGTGTACACATGATTTATCAAGATTCCTTTCTCCTATATTAATTATGTCGATAAGATATTATGCATCAAGAATTATTGCCTAAATTTTGGTAGGTTATTTTATAGAATTATGTTGTAGACAAATGACATTTATATTATAGATTGTAATTCCACTTACATTTAATTATATTGTATACATAACTGTGGGTGAGGGTTAAAAATAATTTTGTATTCTAGGATTTAGATTGTTTCATGCAATTTCAAATTACCCTATAATCAATTTTTCGCTTCTCCATTACATCATTTAACAGGTTCACACGCATTGAAAGATATCCACAACTAATTGCCTGTGTTTCTTTCGTGAAATTCATATCAATAAAATTCTTAATGTAATCTATATCTTTATGTTTATAATCTTATAAAATGCTTAACACAATTTATTTCTTCTTTATATCCCTCACATGCGTCTCTTCATTTATCTCTCATCTAATAGTTTAGCATTTATGTTTTAAATTTTTTCCTTCCTCTGCAAAATCATTCACAGTTGAGAGGGGGATGGAAATGTATGGAGAACCATGTAGCAGATGCATATCAAGAGAACATGAGTTAGAAGTACATTGTAGTTCAATCTCTCTATGGTGGCAACTGAATAACTGACATAGATTTTAAGCAACTATGATGAGGATTATATGTGCTCATACATAATAGGTTAGGATATGTGGTAGTGTGGACCTAAAATTGTTGTGCTTGGTAGAGTGACTTTCTGTGTGTAGTTTCAGAAATATGTGTAGACGTATTATTTAGGCGTAGATATGGTGATGTTTTGAGTTTCAAAATAGTTGTGTTTCATTTTTTTTCAATGTGTTGAGTGTGATGTGTTTCTATAGAAGAAACAAAGTTTTTTTTTAATTATTAACTTTGGTTGCTTTGTTTCTATATAGATTGACACTTTATTTTGTTAATTTATTTATGTCAAAGAGGTAAAGATTTGGTGTTAGGTTCTTCTTCTCTTTTATCAGTTTGGAGGTTGAATAGGCTTCAATGTTTTTTTGTTATTCATCCAGACTTCAAGGTGTCGATGGCTCATCATGCAACTACCGGACTCCTTATTTTGTTTTCTTACATTTTCAGGTATGTTTTGAAGGGATTAACTCATTATCTATTCATTTTTATTGTTGTGTGAATTTAACAGAAGACAACATCCAACTTTTAATCTTGATCCATCTCTAAATTTTTGACATCTGTATTATGCTGCTTCTCATTCAGGTTCCCTCGAGTTGGTTCAGTTGTTCTGTCCCTCCATGAAGGGAGTGATTTTTTTTCTACAAATTGGGAAGATGTCCAAGTACAGTGGTTGCGAAAGAATTGCTGGCATTTCTTTTGTTGTTTTTGTTATGTCAAGGTTTATACTTCGATCGATGTATTATCCCTTCTGGATACTTTGGAGTACAAGGTCAGTTCAGTTTGTAGTATCATCATGGCTTTCATAAATTTTATATATTTGAAGGATTGATGAGTGATGGTATTTTGTCATATTTTATGTACTTTTCATAGACTAAAGCAGTAGTGAAAACAATTGTTGAAACACGAATCATTTCTCAAAAAATTGTAGATAAAATAAAATGAATTTCTAATACAAACACACACAGACTCTGTGTCTGACTTGGTAATAACCAAGCGTAACATTGAAGCTCAATTTGGAAGGATAAAATATCCTTAAAGTGCCTTCCTCTCTTTGTGACCTTTCAGACTCTCTTTGCACACAAGCCCCTCTCTCTACTACCCTTACATTTTCTCTCTTTCCCTCTCTATATTTTTTGCCTCAATACAAACCAACACATTCAAAAATTGATGTCCTTGCATCTCCTTTCACTTTTCTCTATTATATGATTGGGATGTGAAATGGACCAATTTCTCCCATTCTCTTTCTCATATCTCGCATGTTCTTCATTTATCTCTTCCAATCTATAAATGGAGAACAAGCATTTAGACCGCTGACCGCGTCATATCATAACAACCACCATAGTTAGTGACGATCCATCACATATATCTTCCACAATGACCATGTTTATCTCTCATTAAATTGAAGTAGAAAAAAGGAGAAAAATTTGAGACAATTTTTAGGATGATGTGGGTTGGAAGGAAAATATAAGTTGAAGAGATGGAGATACCTAACATTGACCATTTCATAGTTCTTCGGTTCAGTATGGGTATTTTTGTTATAGAGAGACCCGAGAGGCAACCCAAATGCTGATAATATATCATCTGTTTATGCTGAATAAGGTTTTCCCATTTTAAATGTGAGAAAGTTCCTTAAAGACTTTCAATGCATTGTAATGTTTATATGTATTTATATTTTCGCTCTTTTTCCCCCCCTTAAAAACGAGACTTAACCATAATTGCATTCTATCATCGAGTTTTTGCAATTTGATAATTCCTTTCAATATTTCATACAACAAGAGTTGAAGAATCGTTGATTGGTGCTTGGTTGAGAAAACTGCTCGACCATGATAAATTTACGGAGGGATACAATTTGAATATGATACTTTGATTTGTAGGTGGAAATGACTTTCAATGAAAAGACCTTGGTGACTAACCATAAATCCGCAAAGAGTCGGCGTCAATCGTAGGTTTGATTAAATTTGGGACTGATCAGGTGGATGGAATAATGGAAACCACTAAAGTGAGGATCTGTGGCTTATGGGCAACAATCCCAACCAATTCCACCCTTCCTTTTCTGAGCTCAGATTCTTCACCTATGTCGGCAAGCAATATTAGAGAGCATTTTTGTATTGTTGTCATTATCATTATATCTCCTCTCATACTCATAAAGATTCTCAGACTTCTTTCTAGAGTTTTCTTTGTTCAAGTAATGTGAGAGGGATACATTACCTCTCGACTGAAATCTCTCAAATACATGCAATTTCACCACCAGTCACAAACCCTGTGACCAGCTACTACAAGCCTCCTATGATCTATTCTTGCTCCCTCCTCTATTGCTGGACCCATAATAGACTTGACAAACTCGAATTTCAAATCGGCGCGATAATGGATACATAACATGGAAATCTGTTTTATTGTTAGTGAAGATTTTTCAAGTGTAGATCTGCACAATCATTCATGAGCCGGAGACTTAGTAGATAAATGGTTACAAAGTCTCTTCCACTGTGGCTTTATGCAGTCATTTTTTAGGGAAGGATTCAAGGCCCTATAACACCTGAGAACAATGAAGAATGTAATTTGAAGGTGTATTGCATTTATATATTTTTTTGGTTCAATTTTGTTGATTCCTTAGTAGTTGTTTAGTGAGAAAAAGTGCGTATAAATTTGTTTTTCTTTTCATTTCACTCATATTAATGTTTAACTACTTCAGTGTTTTAATGCAACACTGAGAACATCTATTTCTGAGAACATCTATTTCACTTCAAGCTGCTCTAATACACTTTATATAGATTTTTTCTTTCCTTTTCCTTTCTATGTTATTATGGGATATTATGTTTTCATTTATTTGGTGTTTTAACATGTATACGAGAGTAGCTCATTGGCATCCAAATAGTGTAGTATATGTTGGTAATGATTTATCTATGCTATGCTTATTTCTGTAGTGTCAATGAGTATCATATTTTAATTAACTATTTTTAATTTGTGTTCAATGTACATTCATTAGTTCGATCCATGTTTTTTTATTACTTATGTTTCTCACATTGCGACTCGCCCGCGCATCGTGCGGGTTTACAACTAGTAATACTCTAAAATGCTATACAAAGCATTTAGAGTCATCTGCAATGAAGCTATCCACGTAGGATGCCTATTAATATCCATGTTAACCACGATCCTTTCATCTCATGTCCTTTCATATCCTTTCGATGTCAATATTGAAATAGAGGAACATGTATTGAAATAGTATAACAACTGGAAATCCATGTTAACCACGGTCCTTTCATCTCCTATCATTTGCTCTCTCTCTCTCTCTCTCTCTCTCTATATATATATATATATATATATATATATATATATATATATATATATATATATATATATATATATATATATAATTTGCGTGTCACAATCCATCGATTTCTTATCATCAACACACACATTCTCTCTCTCTCTCTCTTAAAAGGTACCTGTATATTTATCTTCAACTATTGTTCCATTTTCACAGATCAAAGCCCAGTTTTCTTTTGAGCCCTTGTAATTTTCAAGTCGTTGAAATAAGATATAAAGTGAGTTACGGGTTTTGGATATGGGACGGTTTTGGATATGGGACAGTTCAGTACTCGGAAAAGTATTTTGATGATACCTATTAGTACAGGTACTCAATTTTTAGTTTTGAATTTTTTTATTTCATAAAAAAACTTTTTAATGTTATTTGGGTTTGTGGTTTTGAAAACAGGCATGTTGTTCTTACACCAGAAGTGGCGACAATTCCTCCATCTCCAATGCTTTGAAGTGTTCCATACCGCCGCTTTACTTTGTTCACCCCAACTCCTAAATTTTTGGCACTTTACAAATTTGTTTAAGATCAAAATAGATAGTCCAATTTCTTCCATCATTGTTGTTAAAATTGGTCTAAAAGTATGGGTTTTGGATATGGGACGGATATGGGTATATGGTGTTGTGTAATTTTCACATGTTTAAATCATTGTTCAATCATTTTTAAAAATATTAAATATTTTTTTTTTGTAATTTCCACTATTTTTAAATAATTTTTTTTTGATATCCACATTTTATAAACTATTAATTCAATTTTTTCAGATTTTTAAAAATGCTTATTAATTTTTTCTAATTTGTTCTTTTATGTCCCGAAATTGGTTGATATATTAATTTGTTTTTTCCTTTTTTTTGTCCAAAAAATTTAAAAATATTTATTCAATTTTTCACATATATTTTTATAAACTTTTTATTACGTTTCATTTTTTTTTGGGAATTTATAACATGATCTTTCAAATATTATAATTTATGTCATTTTCAGATTTGTTTAAAGTTTTTTACTATTGTTCTCTTTTTTTATTATTTATCTTATTTTTTTATAAACTTTTTATAATTTTCAATGTTTTTCCTATAATTTTTTTAATTTATAATATATTATGTCCTATATTATAAATATTTTTTTGTTATTTTCAAACTTTTAATTTTTTTTGTATCTTCCTATATATCTATATAATTTTTTTTTTCGAAGTTTTCCAATAGTTTTTAAAATTTATAATATTTTTCATATATTATTAATATTTCTGGTCATTTAAAAAGCTCGAAACCTCGGCCACACCAATTTGATGATCAACTCGCGGGTCATCCTATTTTAGATCAAAATCTTCGAGGGATCAAACCCACCTTCAAATTATGTTAGCCGACCTCTTCAATTTCCCAATTGGGTTCGACAAAATTAATTGAATCCAAATGAAATTTGTTGGGATGATTTGGGCGAGAAGAATCTTAGCTCCCTAAATGCGCTCTTTTACCTCCTAATTTGGTTCACTTTGCTATTTATTCATCAATCCGATCTCCATTAGAGTTGTTGAATGAACAACCCACATACGAACTCGAGTACGATCTCATATCTGAATGAGTTGGATGAAACCGGGTAAAGTAATCTATATACTCTCTATATCTATTCAATATGTTAATTCTGAATTTTCTTTTTATTAATCTCTTCTTTATTATTCATTGTATCTGACTTCTTTACTGGTTATAGGTTTTATTTGATCATCTGACTTTAATTATTGCGGGATTATTTTCCAATCAAAATGGATTGGGCAAACTATTATAACCAGAAACTACTTGTGGGAGAGAGTGTGAGGGAGTACTGTATAAAAGTTATTTTAACTTACTAAATTAGTAAAATAATTGTTTATTTTTGACAAACTATATGGTTAAAGGTAGGAGAGTCCATCTTCTCATTTTTTTCTCTCTCTTTCAAATTCCCTCATTTTTGATGTTCTAGAAATGAATTTTAGTAGCAGAAGCACGATCACATATAAATAGTAAGACAAGAACATAACATGTACAACGTGTTGCACGTGTATTAAATAAGATAATTATGTATCAATTTCAATATGTGCAATTTCTACACCAAAAGTGGCATAATCTGGAAGTTGAAGCCTGTCATATATGGCAAAATGGAGTCCAAATAATAAATCAATCCATATTAGTCCATACATTCAAATATGGAACCCATATTTAAAAGCTATGAACTAGATATGATGCCTATATTTAAAAACTATAATTCAAATATAGAGCTCATTAACAAAAAAAAAATTGAGTCAAATATAGAACCCGTCTTTAAAGATTATGAGTAAAATATATTTTTTTACATCTACTTGAAATTGTAATACTTACTTGGATAGAAAAAAAATGAGTTATTTGGTTCGCCCATATTTGGCCCAACACATGGTTTTGCCACTACTACATCCATGTGTTATGTATCTATCATGCGTACTATTCTCTTATTGTTTTTCTGTTAATATTTTATCTGCATGGAAGGCATAAAGGAGTTGAAACCGAGCTTTTGAGGATGGGAAAACTGGAGGAACATAGGAAATTAAAGCTTTAGAGGAAGAGAAGACCAAATTTAGGGAAAAAATTTGCCTTCTCAAAAAAGAGTTCTGAGGCAGAGGCAAAGACAAAAGATGCAAGAACAACTGAGTCCAACGCAAATGCCTTGAAAAAGCAATCCGAAGGGTTTCTCCTTAAGTAGGACCAACTGCTTGAGAACAACCAAAATCTTCGCAGTCAGTTGGAATCGTTAAACAAGAGAATTTATCATTGATTCATTTTTTTTTGGTCTTAATTTTAATGGTATTTTCGGGTGAGTATGATGATCAAATTGTTTTAAATATACTTATTAGTTGGCTAAGAGAGAAAGTGTTAAAAGTAAAAGTGATTTTAAGCATTTTGAGTTTATGATTGTGTGGTTTTAGTAGAGCTATAATGGACAAATATTTTCTTCTTGCAAAAAAATAATAGTTTTTAATGCATCTCTCCCTAAAACAATGGAAAAAAATTAATTTTTGTGCAAGTGCCACGAGTGGTCGATCCGGTAAAAACCCCGCAACCCATAAGCTGAGTTAATCGGTCACGTTGGGATGGAACACTACTTTCAAGCCCTCAAAATAGATGACAAATAAACAGTACCTCCCATTACGTTTCTTTGGGATGTGAAGTAAATAGTTGTTAAATTTGATATATTTAGAATCCGGCCAAATGAAATCTCCATTTTGGAAAGATAGTGGTAAAATATAGTTGTTATAACTATCTTTATAACAATGCCTATATATAACTTGCCACTATGTATTTTAAGGTGTGTTAAATAAGACCAATCACAAATGTAAGTTATATAGTCACTTCTTATTTTGTGATTTTTTTCTTCATAAAATGTCTTAAAAAAATATTCTAGTTTCATAGTTTGCCCTTCTTTCGCCACATGGAAAATCTTTAGTTGAGGAGCTCAAAGTTGAAGTTTTAATATATTTCTTAGTTGCGTAAAATGTACGAATTTGGTTTGGTCAAAATTTTGGCTATATGGTTAGTGTTGAAATCTTGCACTTTCATGTCTTTTAAGTTCATAAAGGTTAGTACTCCCGCTATTCATTCTATGTTGAATGTTGTTACGTCCATTCGAGTTCCTATTTTGATTTATCTTATTTTATGTGCTTGTAATTTCTCTGGTGTATATCCTATTCTAACATATAACCCGCGCATCGCGCGGGTTTTTAACTAGTATATACATATTTTGTCAAAACTCGATTTTTAGTATATGGCTCAGAGTTGGTGTCTGCTATTATTCACTAAAAGAAGTTGGTAATATTTTTTTTTTACAAATTGATATGATGTGAAATTAACGATGGAGAGAAGATAATATTAAAAGCATGATTCCACGTAATCATAGATTAATTAACAATGGAGAGAAGATATCATTAAAAGCACGATTCCACGTAATCATAGATTAATGACACATCAATTTATATAAAAAAATCTACAAAAATTTATTTAAAGTGTAATATTAAATAAGGTATAATTCATTTGCGGGTCTCTTAGACCTGTTCATGTTAATTTTGAGGGTAATTTAACCCAATAGATTTAATCCAAATAGGAAAGTCATGGACAGTTTTGATTGGTGGCCAACCCTCCAAAATAAAGAGAGAGCACAATAATTTTGTTTTCATATGTGAAGACAATATGCAGATTTAACCGAATTCGGATAGGACAAAGAAAGAGTCACATTCATGAGCATTTTAAGGTTCGTTCCGTGAAGGGTTCATTCTTTCCCAAGTTTATAAAAAAAGGGGTTTGGTATGAACAAAATATCTGCATATTCTTACATCATTAGTAGTAGAAGGAGAAGGGAGGAGTTGAATGAATGAATAGAGTTAGCAAGCAAGCTTTTGGCCCTTATTTGTCAATTTACACGTTGAGAGTCATTATTCTTCATAATATTGGGTTAATCCAAAAAAAATGAAAATCATTTAGTAAAAACTTTGACTATTAATTGACCTCATAATCTAATATATAAATATAAATATGGTATCTCCAATTGTGAATTTGTCACATAGCATCAATTAATATCTACCCATTAGTGATATTTGTTTCTTCTATCTCCTAAATACGAATCGTCTCTATTCTTCTCTCTTTAAACTATGTCTTTTCGCTTAACCATAGTTCACCCTATGCATTCAATTTCTTACCCTTCACTAGGCCTGTCAATCGCGCTCTATGAGCCGAGCCTATAGTTGATCAAGTTCGGCCCGATTTTGATTTACTTGGCTCAAGCTCAAGCTCAAGCTTGCCCTGAACGAGCTTGAGAGTGCTTGGCTCAAGCTCGACTCACAAAGTAAATCGGGCTTCGGATCCTATTTGAGTTGACCCGAATTAAATATTTCAATACATATTTATTTATTATAGTAATAAATATTGATATTTCAGTAATAAAAAACACATTTTAGCAATAAAAAAATAAATTTCAGCACTAAACAAATAGAATTCATCACTAATATTGACATTTCAACATTAGTACAACACATTTCAGCACTAAAAAAAAAATAGATTTCAATACTAAAAGAATAGACTTCAACACTAATATTGACATTTCAGCATTAAAATACCATAGGTTTCAATACTAAAAGAACACATTTCAACATTAAAAAACAAAGTTCAACACTAATATTGACATTTCAGCATTAAAAAACCAAATTTCAACATTAAAATAACATATTTTAGCACTAAAAAAAACCAGATTTCAGCACTAATATTGACAAGTCCCGTAAGATTAAGTAAATTAATAAATGATCCACCTTATTTTTGTTTCTTTAATATTAAGTCCAATAGTTTATTTGCATAAGGATAAAATTATAAAAATTATTTTGTTTAAAAATATTTTTTACATATCATAGAAAAAAAAAAAAAAGTTTATATATATATATATATATATATATATATATATATATATATATATATATATATATATTATTTCGGGCCGCGCCTAGTTCGGCTTGAAAGTGCTTCGCTCACTCTCGGCTCAAATTGAATTCGGGCTTAATACCTCGGCTCAAACTCGGCTCGGTTCAAACTCAATAAAAGCTCCGCCCAAATTTAACGCGCCGAGCAAGCGGGGTTCGGACCTGCTCGGCTCAATTGACAAACCTACCCTTCACCTATTTCCCCCCAATTTAAATCATATTCCTAACTCTCTGTCTTATCATCTCTAGCAAAACGTATTTTGAATAACAGCCTCCAACTGAGAGCAATCAACGTAAGAAGATACTATGTAAAGCACCGGGCGTCACATCCAAACATAACTATTTGCATTTTCGAATTTAGATTTCAACCAAACCCTTTGTTTGTGATGGCTAACTCGATAATGTACTTTCCGACATATTTATGAAAATTAAGGTTATTCTTTAATTATTGTAAGAGATAACTAACTATTGATGATGTATAAGATAATGAAAATGATTTATGCATTTTTTCCTATTCATTTGTTTCTTTGGCCAAATGTCCAAGTGAGTGTTTTAATTTACAATTACTTTTACGTTTTTCGAAATGATCCCCTGAGAGAGAATTTGTTGTGGTGCTTAGGTATTTGACAAATTGCCTATCACGTATGTTCATGAGCCATGCTTCATTTGTTAACCAGGTTTCTAAGGTAACCCCCTTTCTCTATCATTTTGGTTGCGTAAATTTTAGGATAATATTTACAGTGAGGTTTTAGACTAAAAATAAGTTCCCCCTGTTTCTTATATGGAAACTCATATCCATGGAGTAATTGTGTTTGTATGGAATACATTTCTTAATTATTATGTCTTTGTTTAAAGGTTCTTTATTTTTCAGCAGTAGTTTCTAAAGTTTATAAGTATAGCATCCACATTCTTTACTTTCTCCCACCTTTAATTTATGTATTTCTGATTTCTGTGTTCAATTAACATGAATATCATGTTGGGATGATATAGGAAATGAGAAAAACAATCTCTTAATTATTGATCCATGTGTGTTTCACGTACGCATTTTCATTCTTTTTTTCAATTCCTATATTGTGTTGGATTTCAAGCTCTTTGTGTAGATTTTTTCTTTGAATAGTATGATTAATTGCCTTCATCAGAATTCACATTGTGCATATATTATTTGACAAAATGTACTTTTACCAAGTTGTTTATTTAAGGTTCATTTCTTTTAGTGAATTTTCATGCTAAAATATATCTATTACTTGGTATGGAAAACCTGTTACATATAAGTTGTTTGCTATTTATTAGATCCCGTTTTTACGGATATGACTTTCTCTTCTCATTAGACTTGCTGATAACCAATACGACATGGAAGAACAAGTAATTGTTGTAATGAAAACCCATTGAATTTAAATAAATCAATGGCTATGGTGTCACCGAGCCGTCGATTCGCGATTATCCATTTTTTATATGTTTAACCATGTATATATCAAAACATTGGATTAATACGTATTAGTCAGTCTTCCACACAAGATTTGTAATTAACTCGCGCATCGCTCGGGGCTAAAATCTAGTAACCCCTAAAACCAGGGCCGGTCCCGAGATTTTAGGGGCCCGAGGCGAACTCTTGAATTGGGGGTTCCATATTTAACAAGAGATTTTTTTTTTATTAATTTAGTTTTTGTATTTTTTTAAGTGAAAGGATGCCGACTTATTTTTCGGGAGTTGTGACAAATTTAAACGTTTGTTCGTTTAGTTTTTAACAAATTGTTTTTAGGATGATTGGAAAATGACATTATGGATATATATACACACATAAAATTTTGAGCCCCTAAAATGCGTCGAAAATCAGGGGCTCAAGGCGGCCGCCTCCCTGACCTTCCCTCAAAATTGGCCCTGCCTAAAACTTGAGTGTTCGTATTAATGTATCTCATTGTGTTTCATAATATAGTCATGTCCCCTTTTAGATTTAAGTTTTCTAAACTCTATCTTTTTGGTAAGTTATAATTATACACGAAAATTTTGCAAATACACTTATCGTTTAATAATAAATCTATTAATACTATAGGACTATCACAAACTATATTAAATCAAAAATAATTTTTTGGAACTATTAATAAATAATATCACTTCTTTTATGCTAAAACATACCAATAAAATCTATATGTCAATTAATATATATATATATATATGTGTGTGTGTGTGTGTGTGTGTGTGTGTGTGTGTGTGTGTGTGTGTGTGTGTCTTATTTTTAATTTTTTTTAGTTGTTTTGAAAACTTGTACATATTCTGAAATATATTCATCAGTTTTAAGTCTTGTCCTTTTGTTCGAACTTTTTGAAAACGCAACTAAAAAAAGTTTTTAAAGCCACAATATATATTCATTATTTCCTAAGCCACAATGAAAGCTTTTAAAAACCCAACTAATAAAAGTTTGAGATAATAATGTAACTTAAAAATAAAAGAACTTTGTAAAATATTTGATGGTAAATTTACAAATACGAATTATGATAAAATGATAACAATTACAATTAATGAAAATGTTTCATAAAATGCACAAAATTAAAAAAAAAAATCTAAAAATCTAAAAAAATGAAGGTTATCTCTGTTATGAATTATAAAAGCTATTTGTTATATACATTTATTTGTAATGTTTTAGCTTAAAAGGGTGTTTTATATTATTATTACTATCATTATTATTTATTAATGATTTTGATTTTATAATATGATATACATCTTAGTTATATATAAATAAAGATTATTATATTCATACATAATATTAGTAAATTTATCAAAACAAAAGTATATTTGTAAAATTTTATGGTATAATTTATAATTTACAAAAAACATTCGGTTTAAAAAGCTTAAAGCGAATTGGGGCTAGAAATATATTGTGACATCTAGCCTAATTAAATACCGGGTGATCAGTCCTTTATTAAATTATAATCAAGGTGAACGGTTGGATCATTCTTAGCATCACTGTCGAAAAAAGTAACTTTTTCAATTTAAACACCCTAAATAATTAAGCTAAGTATCAAAACCATTTTAGACATTTCTTTCCAAATTTTATTTTAAAAACTAACATTTAATACTTTACATAATTCATAGTTAAAGAATCACACAACAACTATTCTGGAACATATAATCCAACCAATTAAACATCCAACTGATTGAATCCAACATTTAAAACTTAAAGGAAAAACATCCTGACAATAATAAATCCCAAAGTGTAAATACTGGAAATAAACGAATTACAATATCCAATAAAACAACTGAATAATGGAAAAGGGCGACACATGCCCAACTGGATAAAATAATGCTAGGAGTGGAATCAAAGATGAGATCGTCTATGCAAGAGGCCTGCAACTCCCACCTAAGCTGCAGCGCGTTCCTTCTAAAGGATCCTATGCAAGACGCCCCTGTGGCTGGGCACCTGTAATATAAACATATATATACAAGAGAGGAGAGATAACAGTAAACGGGTCAGATCCCGATGGTAAAACAGTTTAAAGATTTAGTTTAACAAGTATTTAAAATGTTTACTGGCTAATGCAACAACATATTAGTAACGAAACTCTCTTGAGAACGTCTCACCTCTCTTCTAGTGTGCACACCTATCACACTAATCTTCCCAACAATTTAATTTATCTTATCTTAAGTTGCTCTTGAGGTTTCAAACCGACAAGTTCAAATGTTTAAGAGGCTAATTTTTATTTAAAAGCAAGGTTCTCAATTAAACCTTATTCAATGATAACGCTTCTCAGTAATAAATCATGCTTTTCAAACACTTATACCCAAGTTGAAATAATTATTCCTTTCTTACTTACCATAGACACAGTAAGTAGTTCCCAAATTCCAGATATAAATATATATATTTTAAATACTCATATCATATATATATTCTGACGGCACCCCACATAACAATTATGGTGCGGGCATACTCTGCTATCCAGTCCCCGTATCACTCGTACTAAGGGAAATACAAGTTCAGAATCACTCTCGAACTGTATTAACATAAAACACATACAATATTGAGGTGAAGTATAGTTTTCAAGTCTCTAAGAGGTCAGCACATGTCCTCACGTCTCTTAGGACCGTCTGACTATCCTTCCGATAGCCTGTACCAAGGATTCCTATCTTCTAGGGTACGAGTCAATATCCCCCATAAAGGTCCCATCGAGATAAGACTGTCTCAGCGCGGTAACCTCAGGGATAGCAAGTAGCGCGGGCATGATTTTTACACATATATAAAATATATGATCAATCACAGAGTCATATAGATATATAACTATTCACATTCATAAGTTAGGTACGCTCACGACCCAACATTATATTATTCCACCCTTAGTACATTTTTATCCGATTATTTCTTATAACGGACTTATTCATTTTTATTTTTGAAATTTAATTTATTCCAACTCACTTCTCATCTCTCGAAGTATTCTCTTTACCTAAGTACAAATTCAGTAGGCCCTCTGACACACCCCAACCCAGTTACTTATAATTAAGTTTGAAAGTCAAAGTGAGTCAAACCATAATTAATCTAACCAAACCATAATCACGAGTTTTGATTTCAGAGTCATCATTGTAAATTCATATAACTGAAAACCTTTTTACAACATCAGAGTAATCATGCCCATAAAAACTTTCTTGAAGGATAAGTTAACTTAATTACATCATTTACATTTACACAAAATCGTAGTTTCTCCCATTCCTGGCTAACCCAACCCGACCTCCTAGATTTGGCAGTGACATCGCGTTACCTGAAAAATGTGAACATAGGAACCGTGAGCAAAATAGCCCAGTGAATGCATCACTACTATACTACTGCATGAATTTAAATGCAATAAATCATGTCCATATACTTATGTATTAACTTATACGGATCATTCATAATGAATGACCAACATTTCCGAATCATGATTCACATATCCTGTCTAAATAGACAATTCTCCCCCATTCCTGGTCGAGGAGTAACCCCTTGTCATTAATAGACAAATCTCCCCCATTCCTGGTCGAGGAGTAACCCCTCATTTCGATAAACCGAAATGAACAATTTCATATTCATTTTATTATGATCATACCAACAACACGATACAAATATCTCTTTCCAGTGAGTACACTCACCTTGGTTGACAACTAAGTATTCAGGTTTCCTTCTGGTGGAGCTGAACTGGGTTGATTAGGCCTTACACCTGTCAATCCAACTAAATCAGTACTGACCCTCAATCATAAATATTATCCAAACATAATTATGTAACTTTCCATGGCTATACATCAACAATATAATTCCAATTAAGTCACATTCCATAAAACATAGGTAAAGGCAAACATTGATGTACGTATTGATAAAGTTACGCACATTCAACCGTAGGAAATACCTTATGAGGAATTTATAACCAAAGTCAAGTAAACATGAAATTATACTCCTCAATGTATATACACATGAAACATTTACTCAAAGTACCCTTTGTAAGGACGAAATACAAACATTCATTCAAGGGGTACCCAGTATGGCCTGAAATTATGGCCTTACATACTTACCCATCCTATATTCCTAAATTGTACAAATACAGGGGTCCAAACTCATCAATATGAAAACATATATGAATATACTATCCAGTACAAGTGACGGTGTAATTTTTCAAGCTTCCTAGGGCAAGTTATGACCATTTCTCTACAACACAAGAAATCTGCCCTACAAGCTCCTCTATTGTTCCTTCAACTTCCAAGAATTTTCATAATTTTTCTCCAGCATAACTTTCCATGATTTTCAACCCATTTTCAGTACACATACTGAATCGTACAGAATTAAAGTTTCATAATTGTTTGACTTCATTTGCTATCTCAAAAGCTTGACTAAACTCACGGTATACCGAAATGAATTATAAAAATAGAAACCATGTACCAACTTGAAATCATCATTACGGCCTAACCACAAGGAGATAAATTCTAATTTTCAGATATGATATGAATATATGAGTCTACTTTCATATCCAATTGGAATTTCTCAATTACAGTAAGTACACAAATAGATATGCAAGTTTGAATACAAGGGGTTTCAATACAAAGCAATTTTAAGGGTTTCTACATTCAACTTAACATAAGCTTGCATATAACCATACATACATATAAAGGGCTAAAACTTTCGTAAACCTATGATGATTTAGATCATATAAATCAGTAATATAAGATAAATAACTAGAATTGTAATTAGGATTACCTTCAGGGTTTTTTACGTAATTTCTATGGATTTTTCTACACCTTTTCTCCTCACTTTTCCTTCCTAAACTTCTACCTCTCTTTCCTCAAGCTAATAACACCTCAAACTGAACCTAGAGACTTATTTGCTGAAGAAATAAGGTTAAGGGAGAGTTTTAAGTCGTCCAAGGCTGCCTCCCAATCCATCCAATCAAATTAAAACATTTGATTTAATAAAAGACAATTTACCACTTAAGGGAATTGACAGATTCGCCCCTTCTTGTAATTTCGACCTAACTTCTTACTCGAACATCCGTTTGATGCACCGTTTATTGTGTTACAACCCTAACTCACATATCTACAACTATGTAGTTTTCACCTCAAGTCAATTGTAATGTTACAAGGGTCAAAACTAGTCTTAAACAGGAACATTTCTATTGAAAATAAGCAAATCTTGTGTTCGTAAATAATTCGACATTTCATGATTTATGAAAGTAGAATTATACTAACCATAATCACTTAACATTAGATATACTAATAACACATTATTCATATCACATAAGATAAGTATAATTTAAATACAATTTATCATAATTATATACGGGTTGTCACACCCTCGCTTACCTTCTAATCCAACTCCTAGACATTTCGATTATTAAGTCTACACACATTAAATTTCTTAGGTACGAATCTTTCCCGTTTACCCTTCCTTTTTTCCATTTCATTAAAGTTCCACTAAACGGGGTTCACCTTGACCCTACTGGTCCCTTTTATGTTTCATTATATCCTAATAACATTAGTTAAGATTTATTACGCATTTAATCGGATTAAGTCAATGTAAGGAAAAATCTAGTTTTTCCCAGGATGGGTCGATCGATCGATAGAAACGGGTCGATCGATTGAACCGTCGATCGATCGAAGCTCTTGGCTCGATCGATCGATCAAGCAGGTAGGGCGAAAACTGCAGAATACCAGTTATGGTAATTATCATCCAAAATCATCCAAATCCCAGTTTTTAACTCCCAAACTCCCAGAAATTTATACCACAATCATTATAAACCTAAATGAACAATATTCTACGTAAGGCATGCGAGTTTTCATCAAGTATCATGGATTAAATGGGCCAAAATTTATATAATTCTCATGAACCCTAAAAATTTCTTTAACTTAATTCTTCTCATTCTTTTTCCAGAATTTCTACTTATAATTCAATGTAAATTCGTGGTTCAACCTCTACATGTGAAGGGAATTTCCAGAATGATGTTTATATCTCTACAACATGTGATTTCTAACCTCCAACATAGGTTTTCTTTCATAAAAACTCATCCTAATCAACCCTAAACTAATATGAATGAAGCATTAACTAAATTAAGCAAGATAAATACTTGCCTGGGAATTTTTATTTCTGATTTGTGGATGAAATCAGTGTGGTGGTGATCCTTGTTGCGCGATCTAACGTTTGGCGGTGACGGCGGTGCAAACGGAGGAGTTCTTGGCCTAGAACTCCTTAGTAAGCTCTTCCTTTCCTTCTCCAATGTCCGTCTTTTATTTTTGGTTGTGTTAACCCTAGAAGACAACCCTAAGCATCTGATATAACCTAGAAAATTCGTAGGTTTCCAAGCCCAAAAATACAAAATGCCTAAAACGCCCTCCCGGGTGTTAATTAAGCCTAAAAATGCCCCGAGACCCAAACTAAAACCCCCGTACATTATTTTGACTATCTCGACCCTTCCGGACACTTTGGCGCACTCGAAATGACCATACGGGTGACTTATAATTTATTCACTTTTATTAATCAAAATTTAGTCCTGACACGACACGGGCGCGTCCCGACTTAAATTTCTAAATTTATCATTTTATTCACTCGTGACATTTAATAGAACCAATATTATATATTACTTTGCTCATTAGTAATATTCAACAAGTTTCCAATAATTACTAACTCTCGTCACGTTAGTAATTAAAAACAATTAATTTTCGGATTTATATTAAATTAATAACTCACATCAAATTTAATAAATTCCCAAATTTAGAAAGCATAAAAATACGGGGTATTACATACTCCCCCCCTAATAATGGAATTTCGTCCCGAAATTTGAAAAATAAGGTGTACCTGGTAAGAATAACTCTTGGTACTTCTCACGCATGTCCGCCTCACGCTCCCAAGTGGATTCCTCCAAATTATAATGTTCCCACTGGACCCGGACAAGTGGGACTACCTTTGACCTCAATCTTCTTTCGCTATGGTCTAGGATAGCCACTGGACTCTCCTCATAAGAGCTGTCTGGCTGTAAGTCAATCTCCTCAATCGCGATATGGGTATGGGCCATGTCATCCTGAAGGTATCGTCTCAACGACGAGATGTGGAATACATCGTGAATGCGATGTAATGCTCTGGCAATCCCAATCTGTATGCTACCGGCCCAATCCTCTCAATAATGGGAAATGGTCCCACGTACCTCGGGGCCAATTTCCCTTTCTTCCCGAATCTCATCACTCCTTTCATAGGAGATACACGTAGTAATACTTGGTCCCCCACGTTAAACTATCGGAAGAACCGTTTTGCATCGGCGTAGCTTTTCTGCCTGTCCTGGGCTACCCGAATGCGACTCCTGATAATCTCAATCCTCACGGAGGTTTCCTGAATCACCTCTGGTCCGAGCAACTTGTTATCCCCCACCTTTAGCCAACACGTTGGGGAACGACAAGGTCTGCCATACAAAGCCTCGAATGGAGCCATGCCAATCGTGAACTGATAAGAGTTATTATAAGCGAACTCTACCAGTGGAAGATGTGGCTCCCAACCTCCTCCAAAATCAAGGACACACATGCGTAGCATATCCTCCAACATCTGATTAGTACGCTCTGTTTGTCCATCCGTCTGTGGGTGATAAGCTGAACTCAACCTCAACTCTGTACCCATGGACTCCTGAAAACTCTCCCAGAAACGTGACACGAAGATCTTATCTCTATCTGACACAATATTCAGGGGCACCCCATGTAATCTGACAATCTCAGCAATGAACAACTGAGCATACTGACCCGTGGTATAGTCTGTCTGTACCGACAAAAAATGAGCCACCTTGGTCAAACGGTCCACAATCACTCAGATGGAGTCGTGGCCCCGCTGTGATGTAGGCAACCCAGTAATAAAATCCATAGAAATACTCTCCCATTTCCACGCGGGTATTTCCAATGGCTGTAGCAACCCTGACGGTTTCTGGTGGTCCACCTTTACCAGCTGGCAGGTAGAACATTTGGACACGAACTCAACAATGTCCCTTTTCATCCCACTCCACCAGTATTGCCGCCTCATATCCTGGTACATCTTATCTCCCCTAGGATGTACTGCAAATCGGGACCCGTGAGACTGGGTCATCACTGTATGACGTAAGTCTGCTGCTTCTGGGACCACCAATCTCCCATTAAACCTCAAACCCCCATCATAACTAACAGAATAGGACTCAGCACCCTCAGCTAAAAGTCGTACAATCTGCTCCTGGAAAAATGGGTCTGCGGTCTGCGCCTGTATCACCCTTGTAACAATATCGGGTGTCACTGTCATGACAGATATGAAGGAACGGGCTACTGCGTCCTGGTGACCCAACTCTTTCCACTTTGCTTTCCAGATGTCCGTCACATCGTCTACCGGTCTATGGCTCAACGCATCGACAACTACGTTGGCCTTCCCCGAATGGTACTGTATGTCAAACTATTAGTCTTTCACAAACTCTAACCACCTGCACTGACGCATATTCAGCTCTCGCTGAGTGAACAGGTACTGCAGTGACTTGTGGTTTGTGAACAAGCAAAATTTCTCCCCCAATAAATAGTGCCTCCATATCCTCAATGCAAAAATGACCGCTGCTAGCTCTAGGTCGTGTGTGGGGTAATTCATCTCGTGCGATTTAAGATTGCGGGAGGCAAAAGCTATAGCCTTCTCCTCCTGCTGAAGTACTCCCCCAAGTCCCTGTAAAGAGGCTTCGGTGTAAACCAGATACTCCACACCCAGCTTATGTAAAGCAAGGACCGGTGCTGAAGTAAGCTTGTCTTTCAGCTCGTCGAAAGCCAATTGACAAGCATCGTCCTAAACATATGGTACCCCCTTGCGAGTCAGGTTCGTCAATGGACCCACTATTTTGGAGAACCTTTGAATGAATCTCCTGTAGTATCCGAGTAATCCCAAGAAACTACGCACTTTCGTCGGTGTCGTGGGCTATCCCCACTCCCTCACCGCTGACACTTTACTCGGGTCAACTGCCATCCCTTGTTCAGAAACAACATGTCCCAAGAACTGCACTTCCCGTAACCAGAACCCGTACTTCTCGTACTTAGCATACAGCTGATGCTCTCGTAGAGTCTGAAGAACCTGCCTCAAGTGCTCGGCATGCTATTCCTCGGTGTGTGAATATATCAAGATGTCATCTATAAAGACGATGACAAACTGATCCAAGAACTCTCTGAACACTCAGTTCATCAAGTCCATGAATACGGCTGGAGCATTAGTGAGCCCAAATGGCATCACTCTGAACTCATAGGACCCATATCTCGTCAAGAAAGCAGTCTTTGAAACATCCTGCTCCCTAATACGTAGCTGATGGTACCCTGACCTCATCTCTATCTTTGAAAAGAAAGTTTCTCCCCTCTGCTGGTCGAACAGATCATCGATTCGAGGCAATGGATACTTGTTCCGTATCGTGACCTTGTTCATTTCCCGGTAGTCCACACATAGCCTCAGTGAACCATCTCTCTTTTTCACAAACAAAACTGGAGCTCCCCAAGGTGAGGTACTCCTGCGAATGAAGTCCTGACTTAACAGCTGCTCTATCTGATCTCGTAACTCTCGCATCTCTACCGGAGCCATACGGTATGGAGCGCGTTCTATAGGTCGAGTATCCGATAATAAATCTATGACAAAATCTATCTCTCGACTGTGGGGTAGGCCTGGTATCTCCTGAAATACATCAGAATACTCACTAACAACTGGGATTGAGCCTAAGGGAATCACGACCTCCTTAGGGGTATCCTCCTCTATGTAATACAAATGAGCGATCGAGCCTCCCTCTGGGCGAGGCATTGCCACTACAAACATCTCTTACCCGGAATGGCAAAGACAGTACTCCCACAGAAACAATCTATCATGGCTCTGTAAGCTGCGAGCCAATCCATACCAATAATAACGTCGTGCTCATGCATATCTAAGACTAACATGTCTACTGGTAATACCAAGCTACCAATCTCTACTCCCACACCCCGGCATATAAAGAAAATTAACGATCCATTTCCCAGTGGGGAGTCTACACATGTTATATTGCTCTCTGCTGTGGCTAATAACCCTAAGGCCTTCGCAAAATGGGTAGCTATAAAATAGTGTGTCGCCCCAGTATCAAATAAAACCCGACCCATAGTACCATGGATAGGAAACATACCCTCAATCGCGGGTGGTGCCTGTGGAGCTACTGCCTGGTGGACGTTATAGACACGTCCGTACTGTAACTGCCCCTGCTATATTGGAGCGACTGGAATGGCTGGTAGGGCTGGTACCTGAGCTGGTGCTGGGAGGGCAGCTGGAAAAGTGGCCTCTATGGCTCATTACGGGCACCCTGCTGCTGTGGGTCCCTATCACCCTCTGGACAATCTTGGCACTTGTGGCCATTTTTACCACACCCGAAGCATCAGCCCCTGAAATTACCCTCCCCCTGTCCCTACTGATTACGGCCCAGCTGGCCGTTACCACCCCGCCATTGGCCCTGCTGAAATCGCTGTTGGCCCTGCTGCTGCCCCTCCGGCTGACGATGTTGGCCCTGCTGGCCTTGCTGATTAGGCTGGCCCTGCTGACCCTACCTAAATCCCCCAAATCCCTGCCTGGAATCACCTGATCGGAACCGCTTGGTTGGGTCCCCCTGATGAAAACTCTGCTCATGCTGATGAGTCTGCCCCTGAGATGTCGATGCTCCACTAGCACCACTACCCCCTGTACTGCCCTGCTGGCCGGACTTTCCTGCTCACTTGCTCCCCTGTAGATGGAAGCGATGATCCTGGTAGTGTAGCAAAGCAGCATTGAGTACATCTGTGTAGGTACTCAGAGACAGATTCCCTATAAGGTGCTGACGGATCCTCCAAGCTAATTCGTCCACAAACAATAGTATCTTCTTGCCCTCAGTGGGTGCCTCATCTGGCACTACAGTAAGAAGTCTTGTGAACTCCTCTTCATACTCAGCAACAGTAGAATTTTCCTGTTTCAAGTTCAGTAACTTTCGCCTCATCTCAGTTTGCACGACGGATGGAAAATACTTATGGTCAAACCGCTCCCAGAATGACTGAATCGGGATAATATCCCTCTCCTCCAAGGTGGTGGTCGACTCCCACCACTGCAAAGCGACCCCCACTAGCTTAAAGGAAGCCAACAACTGTTTCTGTATGTCTGTGCACTCATACATACGTAGATGCCTCTTGATATCTTTCTTTCACTGGATGACAATGATGATATCTGAACTACCCGAGAACTCAGGGGGATGCGCCTTCTGAAAGGCATCCCTAACCCGCTCCCATGCAGATGGAAGCTGTGCAGGTACTGGCTCCACTACCTGAGCTTGGGGTGGAGCCTGTTGTACTATCGCTAGCGCGACATTCACCGCTTGAGCAACGATGGCGGCTACCTCATTTGCGTTCATTGTTCCCTGAGCCGGAGCTACTGGCTGCTCGGCTTGGGCACGCCTATCCTTTGGTGCATGTCTCGGAGGCATCTGAAACGTGAAGAAATTTATTAGTCTACAGTTATTATCAAATCTCAAATAGCTGAAGACGTAATCGTAAAAGCAAGAATACAACAATCCTAAAATAGGGCTCTATAACAAGAACGCTAAGCTGAAAGCGAAATAAGCCGTACAGATCCTAATGACACTAGAACCTGATGCTCTGATACCACCTGTGACACCCCGCCTAATTAAATACCGGGTGATCAGTCCTTTATTAAATTATAATCAAGGTGAACGTTTGGATCATTCTTAGCATCACTGTAAAAAAAAAAAATAACTTTTCCAATTTAAACACCCTAAATAATTAAGCTAAGTGTCAAAACCATTTTAGACATTTCTTTCCAAATTTTATTTTAAAAACCAACATTTAATACTTTACATAATTCATAGTTAAAGAATCACACAATAACTATTCTGGAACATATAATCCAACCATTTAAACATCCAACTGATTGAATCCAATATTTAAAATTTAAGGAAAAACATCCTGGCAATAATAAATCCCAAAGTGTAAATACTGGAAATAAACGAATCACAATATCCAACAAAACAACTGAATAATGGAAAAGGGCGACACATGCCCAACTGGATAAAATAATGCTAGGAGTGGAATCAAAGATGAGATCGTCTACATAAGAGGCCTGCAACTCCCACCTAAGCTGCAGCGCGTTCCTTCTAAAGGATCCTATGCAAGACGCCCCTGTGACTGGGCACCTGTAATATATACATATATATACAAGAGAGGAGAGATAACAGTAAACGGGTCAGAGCCCGATGGTAAAACAGTTTAAAGATTTAGTTTAGCAAGTATTTAAAATGTTTACTGGCTAATGCAACAACATATTAGTAATGACACACTCTTGAGAACGTCTCACCTCTCTTCTAGTGTGCACACCTATCGCACTAATCTTCCCAACAATTTAATTTATCTTATCTTAAGTTGCTCATGAGGTTTCAAACCGACAAGTTCAAATGTTTAAGAGGTTAATTTTTATTTAAAAGCAAAGTTCTCAATTAAACCTTATTCAATGATAACGCTTCTCAGTAATAAATCATGCTTTTCAAACACTTATACCCAAGTTGAAATAATTATTCCTTTCTTACTTACCATAGACACAGTAGGTAGTTCCCAAATTCCAGATTTAAATATATATATATATATATATATATATATATATTAAATACTCATATCATATATATATTCTGACGGCACCCCACATAACAATTATGGTGCGGGCATACTCTGCTATCCAGTCCCCGTATCACTCGTACTAAGGGAAATACAAGTTCGGAATCACTCTCAAACTGTATTAACATAAAACACATACAATATTGAGACGAAGTATAGTTTCCAAGTCTCTAAGAGGTCAGCACATGCCCTCACGTCTCTTAGGACCGTCTGACTATCCTTCCGATAGTCTGTACCAAGGATTCCTATCTTCTAGGGTACGAGTCAATATCCCCCATAAAGGTCCCATCGAGATAAGACTGTCCCAGCGCGGTAACCTCAGGGATAGCAAGTACCGCGGGCATGATTTTTACACATATATAAAATATATGATCAATCACAGAGTCATATAGATATATAACTATTCACATTCATAAGTTAGGTACGCTCACGACCCAACATTATATTATTCCACCCTTAGTACATTTTTATCCGATTATTTCTTATAACGGACTTATTCATTTTTATTTTTGAAATTTAATTTATTCCAACTCACTTCTCATCTCTCGAAGTATTCTCTTTACCTAAGTACAAATTCAGTAGGCCCTCGCTTACCTTCTAATCCAACTCCTAGACATTTCGATTATTAAGTCTCCACACGTTAAATTTCTTAGGTGCGAATCTTTCCCGTTTACCCTTCCATTTTCCCATTTCATTAAAGTTCCACTAAACGGGGTTCACCTTGACCCTACTGGTCCCTTTTACGTTTCATTATGTCCTAATAACATTAGTCAAGATTTATTACGCATTTAATCGGATTAAGTCAATGTAAGGAAAAATCTTGTTTTTCCCAGGAGGGGTCGATCGATCGATAGAAAGGGGTCGATCGATCGAACCGTCGATCGATCGAAGCTCTTGGCTCGATCGATCGATCAAGCAGGTAGGGCGAAAACTGCAGAATACCAGTTACGCGAATTATCATCCAAAATCATCCAAATCCCAGTTTTTAACTCCCAAACTCCCATAAATTTATACCACAATCATTATAAACCTAAATGAACAATATTCTACGTAAGGCATGCGAGTTTTCATCAAGTATCATGGATTAAATGGGCCAAAATTTATATAATTCTCATGAACCCTAAAAATTTCGTTAACTTAATTATTCTCATTCTTTTTCCAGAATTTCTACTTATAATTCAATATAATTCGTGGTTCAACCTCTACATGTGAAGGGAATTTCCAGAATGATGTTTATATCTCTACAACATGCGATTTCTAACCTCCAACATATGTTTTCTGTCATAAAAACTCATCCTAATCAACCCTAAACTAATATGAATGAAGCATTAACTAAATTAAGCAAGATAAATACTTGTCTGGGAATTTTTATTTCTGATTTGTGGATGAAATCAGTGTGGTGGTGATCCTTGTTGCGCGATCTAACGTTTGGCGGTGACGGCGGTGCAAACGGAGGAGTTCTTGGCCTAGAACTCCTTGGTAAGCTCTTCCTTTCCTTCTCCAATGGTCGTCTTTTGTTTTTGGTTGTGTTAACCCTAGAAGACAACCCTAAGCATCTGATATAATCTAGAAAATTCGTAGGTTTCCAAGCCCAAAAATACAAAATGCCTAAAACGCCCTCCCGGGTATTAATTAAGCCTAAAAATGCCCCGAGACCCAAACTAAACCCCCCGTACATTATTTTGACTATCTCGACCCTTTCGGACACTTTGGCGCACTCGAAATGACCATACAGGTGACTTATAATTTATTCACTTTTATTAATCAAAATTTAGTGCTGACACGACACAGGCGCATCCCGACTTAAATTTCCAAAATTGTCATTTTATTCACTCGTGACATTTAATAGAACCAATATTATATATTACTTTGCTCATTAGTAATATTCAACAAGTTTCCAATAATTACTAACTCTTGTCACGTTAGTAATTAAAAATAATTAATTTTCGAATTTATATTAAATTAATAACTCACATCAAATTTAATAAATCCTCAAATTGAGAAAGCATAAAAATACAGGGTATTACATATATTATGAAAAAAATGAGACATATTAAGAAGGGAATTTTTGAGAGTTAGGTGATTTTATGATGTCACTTAAAATGTTGTATAAAATCCTTGAATAATGTGGGAGTGGATAGCTAGACTTGCGTGTTTAGGGATAAGATTTTGGATACTCTGAGTATGTACACTAGACCTACGGATCTCGATGACTCACAAGTCTAGGTAGTAGTGTATCAGGAGGGTTCCTTGTTTGAATTTCGCTTGCGAGACATCCTACGCATGAATCCCAACGAATGTCGAGAGATGTATTGGTCATTAGAGTATGAATTTATCACTTTAGTTATTATACGTGCATGTTGATGAAAACTTGATTTGAGAGCTAATTTATGATGTAAAGTCTGTAGATTCGAGTAGTGCTATATGGGGAGCATGGGACATTTTTACCACTAGTTGATAGGTGGGGTCGTTTTGAGGAGAATCAAATTATATTTGCAGGGTAACTAAAGTTAGTCTTATGGCATAACCACGTTAAAAAAGGCAGGGGAAAATTTGATATAAGTATGTTACGTGTGAAAGTTAGAGACGATTCTACAATTGTGCACAGGATATAGGGTGTATGGGCGCCCTAAATATTTTGCTTTTTGGTACCCTTAGTGGTAAAAAGGATTAGAAAGATAGTATGAATATGTCTATGGAACAGTAAGAAAAATAAGTGAAAATGTAAGAGAGGTTAAACGTCGTTTGAGGAAAGGAGATAGTCTGACTGTGTGCATTTCTTTAGAAAACTCCCATAGTTGAGGTGAGTCGAAAGTTGAGTCGAAATACATTAAGAATAATGTGAGTGTCGCCTAGTTCAACGCGTAGTATTCTAATAGCTGGAAAAAGGGCCTAGGAAATACGTAAGTTTGGAGAAAACGCACGGGCCACAATTTTTGTCTATTTCAGAATAAGTGGAGTAAGATGTTCCACGTGACATGAGATGATAAGTGAGTGAATTTCGAGTTAAGAGAGACATAGTGAAGTGTCCATGTATGCCACCCGTATGATAAAAAGGTTGCTGTGATACTACTAACTAGAATGATGAGACAGATTGATAACCCATTGACAGGATAACAACACAAGATGATAAAGTTCATCATCGAATTATCAAAATCACGGTCTGGATAGGATTTGCTTTGGGTTACGAAGTAAATTGTTCAAGAACAAAGTAACTGTTATTATATTGAGGTGTGTTATATTACTAGGCAGTGTGTTCATCATACTATGAAACGAGACAAAATAAACCGACACAAAGTGCCGCCCAATTTCGATGTAAATTAGAATGAGACCTTAGAGTCCCACCTTGGATAGGAAGTATCAGGAGGCGATAGGAACGTGATTTCTCCCTAAGCTAGTTATGTCAATCATATGATGATGTATATTTGGAAAGGGTGATATAAAATGTGGAAAAATGCGAGGATGCATGTTTTGAACTTTTGGAGTAATTATAAATACAAATTACAACTGGTACGACGATATGTGATTAGAAGAATAATAATGACTTAGTGATTTTGTGGCTTAATAGAAGAAAATTTCCCGCCTCCCTTTGGATAGTTCTAAAAAGGGAACTAATTAGTTTCTCGGACCCGAGGTGATTCATGTCCCATAATAGAAGATTTTTGCGAGTAACTTTGGCTCGTGTCTGAACGTAATTGTGTACAAGAATTTGTGGTGCTATTATGGGACATCACGATGCCGACGTGTATATATACGATCACGAGAATGAGATGTGTGATAGATATCTAGAATAATTTTATCTGGTATACTTTATTTCTGAATTTCGGGACGAAATTTCGTTATTAGCGGGGAAGTCTGTAATAACCCGTAATTTTAATGATTTTTAAATGTGGGATGAATTTAAATAATGGGAAATTTAAATTGGAGATTAATCCGGATCAAAATAAATATTAATTAGCGAGACAAGGGTTAATGTTTATTTATATTGAATATTACTTAGTGAATGAGTAATAATAATGATGTGATAAGATTAAACTTGTCATGAGTGAAAAATATGATAGTTATGATGAATTTAGTCGGGACGCGCGTGTCAGTCGTGTCTGGACTTAAATTGGGAAATAAAATGTAATTTCATTTTTGTAATTCTTATGGTAATTTTGAGTGCGTCAGTATGTCCGAGAGGGTTAAAATAGTCAGGATTGAGTACCCGGGGGGTTATGCTTGGGTCTCGGGGGCTTTTTAGATTAATTGAGACTTATTTAGATGATTTTTGAGCTTCTTAAGGGTATATGAAAAGGCAAAAAAGGGATTACACTTATAAAATGAAAGGTTTGGGCTTAGGGAAGAGTCATTTTTACAAAACCAAAGGTTATGAGAGTTATATAAAGAGTTAGAGAGACAGTGAAGAGAATTGAGAATGAATTTCAAGAGTCTAAGGAAAGATTTGAAGAATTTGTGCAAGAACATACATGGAGTATCATCATCGAAGTGTAAATCAAAGAGTGGGGACTACAACCATATATTTCTTCTTCAATGGATCATACCTACATTATAAGGCAAGTGTTTATCTTACCGAGTTTTAGTTGAATGTCATATTCATGTTAGAATAGGATGTTTACTATTTTGGAATCCATGAAAGTTTATGATAAATTAGGGAATTGAAAATTATATTTTTGGGTGAATTGATAGTAGTATATGATTCTTATGTTAGAAGATGAATATTGGTGAAATTCTAACAAGTAAAATTGGCAGAAATATGGGTTTTACATGTGTTCTTGATGATAAATGGTAAAATTATGTTTTAGAGAACAACCATGAATTAATCCAATTTAAGTTGAGTTTTTGATAATTTGATGAATATAAAAAATTCGAAATCATGTATATAGAATAGTATATTACTGGGGATATTCGTTTGGGAGTTTGGAGTTGTATAATTAAAGACTGAACATAAAAAATAATGGAGAAAGCGCATGAAAAATTATTTTAGGAAAAATGACGAACATTGTATGATAATTTTAGGACTGTTTTAAGCGAAAATTGTTAGTGTGCTCGAGAGTTCTTGTATAAAATCATGTTCTGCACAACTTTGTAATTTCATGTTCTTTCAAAATCGGATCATAAAGCCTCAAATTGTAATTTTATATTTCTGGGCAGAATGTAACTTTATTGAGAAAAAAGATTATTGGGAATTAAAATACAATTCGAGCTTGTTATAATGAGTTTGGGTTTTGAACCAATAAGTATGGGTTAAAGGTAGTTATTGGAATAATTAATTAAATTATTTATATCCTTTCGGTTAATAAGAGATGTTTGGAGTAATGGGAGATGTAAATAAAATGTGAATTATTAGTTTATGAGATAAACTTGAAATAGACTCTATGTATGTATAGGATGAGTGTATGCATATATTATGTTGATTGTGATATTATGTGTATGACATACCTACTTTGCTTGCTATCACGGGAGATTTCCGCGTCGGGACAGTCATATCTTGATGAGCCATCGGGGGGATTTTTAACTTGTATTTCAGAACATAGAACCTAGGCACGGGCTATCTGTGAGAAAGATAGTGTTAACAGTCATATGGGTGCATAGGTATGTGCGTATCCCATAGGCTTGGAACTATGTTCGCCTCCAATATGTGATTTGTATTTATGGTTCGAGTGAGAAACTGAACCAATAGTCCTTTATTTAGTACGTGAGGTACTGGGACATGATAGCAGAGTATGCATGCACCACAGGTCTCAGTCTAGGGGTGCTGTAGTAGTATATATATAGTGAGAATGATATATATATATATATACATACTTGTGATTTATGATACTGTGTGTATTTAGTAGATGATAAAATGGTAACATTTAACATGATCTTAATGCGGGAAAGATTAAATATAAAACAAGAAATTTATGCTTGACTATTGGATATAAATTACTTGGTAACGTATTTTATGGGCGATACGGGTAAGAGTAAAGAATTAGTTGGTATCAAAATAGACTTGGATTGAAATAGTTAGACGGGGTAGTATAACCAGGACGGGATAGATATATACGTTAGGCTTGCACATTTGATGAGAGGTGAGTATCTCAAGTGAGAGCACGTGAACCTAAAATGAATATAGTATTTGAAAATTTTGCATTTAAACACTTGCTAAAATTTTTAAACTGCTTTACTCGGGTTCTGGCCCATTTTTCTCCAAATCTCTATTCTTTTTGAAAAACATTTTAGGTGCCCATCCATAAGGACACCATGATTAACAGTTTCTATCTTTTAGCATGCTGCAGCTGCGATGGAAGTTGCAGGTTATTGATATTAGATGCCTCAATATTGAATCAGTCCTTCGTTATGATTTTTTTTTTCAGTCGGGCATGTTGTACATTTTATTCTATTGTTATTCAAAGATGTTGAGTTCCATTATGATGTATTAGACTGTGGAGTTAATTTTATTTCAGAATATTGTATGGATATTTTAGACTGGATTGTTTAATTCAGATATAATTATTATTATGTCATTATTCATTATGAGTTTGATATTTAAATGGTGGAATGTGATATTATTTGTCATTTGGTTTTATGTTAATTAAAAACATAAAATTTTAACAACAACTTTTTAAATATTAGCTGGTTAGTAAATAAAAGGTTTTCGACAGTGATGCTAAGAATAAACCGAATGTATATTATGTTATAATTTAATAAAGGACTGATCACCCGGAATTTAATTAGGCAGGGTGTTATAGGGGGTCACTTTATGATGGGAGCTGGTTCGGCAGGTTGTAGTTAGCCTAAGCGATATGCCTCTCACCTTCCATTGGTCAAGTACCTTCGACGTATATCGAACGGTTCCCCCCGCATCGTACCACTTGACCAAAGTCGTGGCAGGTGGTATATATTAGGGAACTTATTCACATACGTCGAGTATATCGAATTCGCTCTCACACATACTGTCCCCATGAGGTATATAATGAGGCCATTCACATACACTTAGGTATATCAAATGGCTTTTCCACACGTACGTATTTCCCTCAAAAGAAAGACGTATATTGTGGAAGTCATGCCAAAAGGGGGAACCTTTCCACTAACCCAATAACTGCATACTCTCATATAGGCGTCAAACCAAGGGCACTCATATTTAGTTTTTCGGTTACTACCCGAAACTCTATCGGAATGACGAGTCAGCATGCCGCCCAAATTTTCACGCGATTTCATCTTTTTTCAAAACGAGACACTGTCCATGAGCCTGGCAACAAGTCAAATCGTGTTTCATATATTTTTCAATCCCAATTTTGCCCAGGCTCGGGTCCCGTCCGATATTTCTTTTGCATTTAGGTAATCTTAATACAAGTGAAAACATAATAATAATAATAATAATAACAATAATAATAATAAATATCATGCTGAGACTCTTCTCTCGTCTTTCCCGCTTTCCTTACCAAAAGTGTCAAAAACGTTTTTTTCCCTCTTTTAAAAAATACCCAAAATATTTTGTCCTTCCCTTTCCAAAAAAAGATATCAAAAATATTTTCCTCCTTTTTTTAATAAAAGTTTTTCCCTCCTCTCTTTTAAAAATAAATTCGAATCATTTTCCTTCTCCAGTCGATCGCATACCTGACCCTTGGCTTGGCTTCTTATTGGCTTCGGTCTTTCATCAAATCGCCTTGAAGCTCCGTCAGTTCTCTTACTACTTCCTCCGAGTTCAGAATCCACCTTCACCCACTTTTCATGGAGAATGCAAACTAAGTACCTAATGTGCAGCCTGATTTGATGATGGTTCTAGCTCAACTTACTGACAAGATTGACAACTTTCAAATCGAGGTTCATGAGATGCAGCGAAATCGGGCCCCTATTCCCAAAGAGACCAAGGTCTTCTTCCGTCATGCACTTGAGCCTATTTGGGTACCAAAAGAATATCATGCTCCACACTCCCCTCCTGCCAATGTGCCACAACCAACTTAACTTCCTATGTCGAATCTTGCCCAACCAGGGGCTAACCTGCCCATGACCATTGATTAGAAGGAATAAGAATTGAAAAAGGTCAAGGAGGACCTTAAGCTGTTGACCAAGAAGTTTGACCAAGTCCGAATCTCCGGGAACTACATGAATTACACCCATTGTCTCCCTACCCGCAGGCAAGGTTATCGAAAAAGTTCAAGAATCCCAACATTGAGAAATTCGGGGGTAGCGAGCCCCTAATTGCTCATCTCCAAAGTTACCTCTAATTCATGACTCTCCTAGGTAGCTCCGAGGAAATAATGACCCAGATGCTCCAACAAACTTTGAAGGACAACGCTCTTCGCTTGTTTTCATCTCTCTAGGAGTCCAGAATTCGTAATTAGGAGGATGTTGCCCATGAATTCATGTCAAAGTACTAGTACAATGAGGGTTTAGAGGTTATCCGCCATGATTTATAACTTCTCAAAAATAATCCCAGGGAAATTGTCGATAATTTCATAGTAAGGTGGAGAGAGAAAGCAACCACTATGACCAACCGACCTTCCGAAGGGGAATAAGTCAGTATTGTGAAGAAGAACTTCTTACCCCATGTCCGAGCAATGATGGGAGGATAATATTAGCCCCATTTTCGAGGCCTCTGGGAAGCAAGAGTGGAGATTGAAGAAATTTTTGCCAAGACAAAAGTTAAGCCAAAGAAAGTGTCCGGACAATTCACTCCCAGAAAGTATGAGAAGCCTGCCAATATAACTGTTTCAACCATCAATAACATCTCTCAACATGCCACTTTATGGGCACCAGAAAGTCGCCCTTACCCAGTGCATACGGAATACACCGAGCTTCATGCTCCCCTCTCCAAAGTTTACCAAGCCTCTTTGAGCTAAAATCATATTAAGCCTTGGATCCTCGTCCATTACTAAACCCGCTTCTTAAAAATTTTAAACCAGATGCCCATTGTGATTTCCATCAAAATGCCGACCATACCATTGATTAGTGTTTCCATCTCCAAAATGTAATCCAAGGTCTGATTGATCGGGGTATCATCGCCCCACCAGCTAAGCCTAAGTTAAACACTACCTACAATCCACTCCTAAATCATGCAATTGCTATCTTCCTAGAGGAAGACCCAAAATTTGACCTATTTACCCAGATTGTACATAGTAACTGGCCTACCATACCCTTTTATTCACCCAAACCCCTTAAATTTGCCCATATTTTCTCCTGCATCCTACCTATTTCACCGATCAGGCCCTCTCACTTCTTACAAGAGCATGCATTGCTGTTTGTACTCATTTTGAAGGAAAAGATATGGAATTGCTAGCGGTATCGAATCAACTCGTAGAGTTCATGTTAAAATTGCCCTTAGAGATGACCATTGACTGCCAAAATTCAACACATTATTTTTGGAATCTTTAAAGTGGGCTCGAGAGTCAAATAGTTGTGTGGTACCCACCAATGAAGCCAGCTTAGATGATGTCATCCAGACCATGGAAGACTTATTCCGACAGACCAGTGAAATTTATAGTATGTCCAAGCTACTCAATGCTTTAAAATTACAAGGGTACTTGGTCCCTTCGCTTCTACATCTCATTGTTGAATGGGAGGATCTATACGAAGAAGATGTTGAGGTTGTAGAATGCATTGACTTCTCGTGGAAGGATGACATCATTTCAATTGGATGGGGAGACGAATTCCATTCAGATAAAGAGCAAAGCCCAAAAAAGATTAGCCAAATAATCAGTATATGTGGAATAATATGGTTTGAGGATCTACTAGGAGATATTAATAAAATGAATGAACAACTCGAGATAGATAAAGAAAATTTTCCCCTTTTTTGTGAACCATATGACTAAATCTGGGAGGCATTACCAGGTTTTAAACTCTCAATCAGCAACGACAGATAAGGAAAAAGGTGTTGAGAAAATCCCTATGTAAAAAATGACCCTCGAGGAGATCAAGATCCTCGATCAATTAAAGACAACTCAGGATAACATCACTTTATGGGGAATCTTTAGGTCTTTCTAACTAGATCATAATGCCTTGATTAGATTACTTATCGGGCCCACAGTCCCTCCTTCCACTACGCTAGAACAAGTAGTGAGTCTGGTCGGATCTCTATCCTATTATAGAATACTCTCCTTCTCCGAAGAGGAAATCCCTAAGTTTGTTCCAAATCACAACTATGCTCTCAATATCTCTATTGAGGTCATGGGAAAGATCGTCCCATTTTTGCTCGTCGACAATGGATCATTATTTAATGTTTGCCCTTTAAGAATCATCAACTGCTTGGGACTAAAAGTAAGTGACCTTACTCCAAATTTTATCGCGCTGCATACTTTTGAAAATACTCACCGGGAAGTGATGGGATCTATAAAGCTTACAATAAGGTATAACCCTATAAATCCCATTACTGAATTCCATGTCATCGACATACCGACTTGTTTTAACTTATTTCTAGGACGACCGTGGCTCCATCTTAGGCGATGACGATAACACTGAGAGTGCAAGCAGCAGTAATCTGGTGATAGAGATACAACATGTGGCGAATGATATGCTTGTATCAGGTTTTTGAGTCGAACTACTTCCACTCCCAGCAAGGGATGGTTTTAGAGATAACGTTTGTCCAGAACACGGTCCTCACGGCAATGTCAATATGATATAGATGTTTAAGAACATGAACTTCATGCACGAACTGGGGATAGGACGATGACGATAAGGAATACTAGAACTATAGTGTTAAAGAAGGCCTTTCCTCCTTGTGTCCTAGGTTATCAACCATTAACAGTACAACTTAGAATGCTCCTCCAACCTCGGTTGAAGAGAAGGCTAAAAAGCACCAAGACTGTTTAAGGGGATTCCTTGAACGAATGATTCATCAAAGAGGGTGAAGATTTACCCTTTTATGGATTTCTTAAACCATTGTATGATCATGTGGACAAGAAGATGAAGCCAGGAATGGAGATCTTCTTCCAAGACAGCTACTTATGGGATAAAAGTTCCTTACTTCATGTGCAACCACTCACTGAGAAGACTATAGATGCTATCGAAAATTTCGAGGGAAGTGACTTCGAGGATTCATTCAATCTTCAGACACTGGAACTGACATTCTGCATGATCCACTCAGGTGCCACATCATTAGATCCATCCCTCCCGATCAAAGTTGTTGATGCACCTCTCCTCAGTTGGCATGCTATACTAGTTCTGCCCGCTGAAATGCAATTCAACTCTGATGTTTGTCCCATTTCCTCTTATTTTTTTGTTCCTCTCCGTTCTGATCACAATATAATCGAGACCTCCTTCGATGAGGTTCTCAACGCTGTATTTCCTAAGAATGAAATAAACAAATATTTTGAGTATCTTGTTGTGCTTTACATTAATTGTCTTAATTATAACCAAAGCTCTTGATAATGATGATTTTTAAAAGAATAATTCTTTACTGATCTTGAAAAGGTTAATAATAAATAACATAACTTTGTTCAATTTAATGAAGATGAAACTATTGTTGTAATCTCAGTTCTAGTAGCCAATTGAGGGAGATTAGGACTGGGTCCACCCTCGATGAGCAAGAGCGCACGCAACTCGAATAACTGCTGAAGGAATTTGTGGATGTCTTCGCATGGTCCTATAATGACATGCCCTATATTAATCCTAAGATAGCTCAACACGAAATTCCAACTCTCCCAGAATGCAAACCGATCAAATAGAAACTGCAAAAGCTCTGTACCGAATGGTCTCTCCAGGTTAAGGAAGAGGTGGTCAAACAGTGGAACGTAGGCTTTATCCGGGTGATCAAATATTCAACATGGCTAGCCAACATCGTACATGTGATAAAATTCAGAGTAAAGGTTTGCATGTGCGTTGATTACTGAGATTTGAATAAGGCCTCTCTAAAATATGATTACCCACTACCCAATATCGACATCATTGTGGACAATACATCCAATCACGCTCTCGAGTCATTTGTTAATGGTTTTTCCTGATACAAATAGATTAAAATGCACCCGAATGATCAAGAGAAAATCACATTCATTACCCCCTGGGGAACCTTTCGTTACATAGTTATGCCATTCAGTGTAAAAAATGTAGAGGCTACCTACTAGAGGGCTGTCACAACCATCTTGCGTGATCTGATACACAAAGAGGCCGAGGTCTACGTTGATGATATGATTATGAAGTTTAAGACATGGGAAGGTTATGTTCCCGCTCTCCGAAAGTTCTTCGAGCAACTGAGGAGATTCCATATGCGACTTAACTCACATAATGTGTTTTTGGCGTTACCAAGGGAAAGCTCTTGGGATTCATGGTTGGAGAAAAGGGGATTAAAGAAGATCCTGCCAAACTGAAAGCCATACTTGAAATGCCACCACCCCGAACAGAGAAGGACGTCCTGGGATTCCTTGGAAAATTACAGTATGTCAGTCGGTTCATTATCCAGTTGCCTTCTATTTATGAACCCATATTCAAACTCTTCTGGAAGAATTCAACAAAGGTTTGGAACAAAGTTTTTCCGTAAGCCTTTTACCAAATCAAGTAATATCTAACTCAACCTCCAGTACTAATGCCACCACAACCTGGTCTACCCCTACTCCTATATTTAATCGTAACAGACACCGCAATTAGGGCTTTATTGGCCTAATACCTTAAAGAATTCGACAAAGAGAGGTCCATCTACTATTCCAGTTGCAAATTGGTCGAGTAAGAAGTCAAATACACTGCCTTGGAGAAAGAATTTGTCACCCTTGTCTGGGTCACCCCAAAATTATGGCACTACAAGCTCGCTTTTCCCATCAGACTTATATCCTGAATAGATCCTATCAAATACCTTCTCGAGAAAATTGCCTTGTCTATTCGAATGTCCCGATGGTTAATACTGCTAGCCGAATTTGATATTGTGCATGCCACACAGAAAGCCATTAAAGGAAGAGCCATATATGACTACCTTGCTCACCACCCTATGGAAGAAGTCGATGCTTGGATTTATAAGTTCCCAGATGAAGAAATTCTTTTCACATTCCAGGAAAACCTCTGGTGGCAAATGTTCTTTGATGGAGCCACCAATAAGAAAGGACATTGCACTGTGATACTCTTAATCACCCTAGATGAATCTCACACTCCCATTGCCAACAGGCTAGATTTTCACTACACCAATAACATGGCCGAATATGAGGCATGCACTATAGGCCTCAAAGTTGATCTCAAGAAAGTAATCCAATGCCCATATGTCTACAAGGATTATGCTCTCATCATCGGTTCGGTCCTCAGAAGATGGAAAGTCAAGGGCGGAAAACTCTTACCCTTCCACGGCCACCTAGAAGAATTAGTCTCCTAAATCCAAGATATTATCTTCCATTACCCGCCTTGAGCAAGGAACAGTTTAGCCGACGCCCTTGATAACTTAGCCTCCATGGTTGACATGCTCGAAGGAATAACGATGGCCCCTTTTTAGTCAAAAAATAAGCAAAACCAACCCATTGCTACCATATCGATCTCATCACAGAAGAAGATCCTAATATGACGGAGTGCTGGTATTACGATGTTTGGCTCCTCCTCAAACACGGTAGGTACCCCCAAGATTCTAACAAGAATGATCGAGCAATGCTCAACAAACTGGCTGCCCAGTACATTGTCTGTGATAAATCACTGTTAAAGAGAAACTTAGTTGTAACCCACTTACACAACATCGCAGGGGTTGACATTGAAGAGATGATGCATAAGATCCATAGTGGGGAATGCGTACCCCATATGAATGGCCATATGCTTGCCTAGAAGATTATTTGACAGGGATACTATTGAACCACCATAGTTCAGGATTGCACTACCTATGTTCGGAGATACCTTAAATGCCAATAGTTTTCCAATCTCCAGCACTTGCCTCCTTGAGAATTATACAATATAACCTTTTTCTGGCCATTTTCCACACGGGCATTGATATTATAAGGAAAGTTACAACCAAAACCTCCAATGGGCATGAGTTCATCTTGGTTGCCATTGATTACTTCACCAAATGGGTTGAAGCAGAGTCATATGCAGTGCTGAATGCCAAAAAGGTAGCCAAGTTCATCCGAAAGAATGTCATCTACCGATACGGGGTCTCGCATGAGTTAGCGTCAGACAACGGGTTACATTTTGAGGCAGAAGTCACAAAATTGGTCGACGAGTATTGGATCCATAGGCACAAATCTTCTCCATATCGACCTCAAGCCAATAGTGAAGTTGAAGCTGCCAATAAGAACCTCAAAGCAATCATTAGCAAGATGACCGAGAATTATCGAGATTGGGAAGATCGGATCCCTTACATTCTCTGGGGCTATCGCACTTCAGTTCGAGCATCTACTGGGGCTACCCCTTACTCTCTGGGATACGACATAAAAGCAGTACTACCCGTTGAGCTATAAATACCTTCATTACCCCTCATGTTTGAAAGTAAAGTCAGTGAAAAAGAATGGCATCAGAGCCGTCTTGACAAGTTTTTACTCTTGAACGAAAGAAGTCTAAAGTCTCTATATCATATATAAGGGTACCATCACCGAATAGCGCGATCTTTCAACAAGAGATCTAAGGACCGCGGTGTTCGAGAAGGGGACTTATCCCTTAAAGAAAATGTAAAACCCTTTTGGGTCCCTAGAGGGGGATTTAATCCAAATTGGAGTGTCCCCTACATAGTGAAGAAGATACTATCTAGTGACACTGCTATGCTCATTGACCTCGATGGAAAAGAGATGGCCCATCCAGTCAACCTGAACCCTCTAAAAAAATTCTACCCTTAGTCCAAAATCTCGGCCTGCTACGACTCCTATCATCTCCCTTCTATTCTTAAAAAAAATTCTTCATTTCCCTCTTCTCAGAACTATGTAGGGCCCGATCCTCTAAAAATATTTTCACTTTTAAAAATGAAACTCAGAAAATTTTCAAAACCCCTAGAGGTACGTAGGCAGCTCATACGGGTTACATGAGCATGACCCCCTTCTTTTTCACAAAATGCTATTTTTTTCTTATCCCTGAGGACGATAACTCATTTTATCATTTACATGAATAAATGGATTATGTATGCCTTAGCGATTGATATATATAATTCAAATGTAAAACTCATTAAGAGGAACAATAATTTAATTAAAATTATCTTTTATTCCATTATCGGGAAAACCCTGCACAATTACACGAAATATCAGCGTAGGGAGTGAAACAACTTCCCCCGCCAACTTTATTAACCTAAAAACAAAAACAAACTAAGATACTCCTAAACAACCTTCTTACAAAAATTATTCCTACCAATAACCAAACACAACCAAAACCATCATGAAAGCTTCTCAAATATCACTAGCTTCACAAATAATCACCAGCTACATAAAAGGCCCTACCTGTAGCTACCAGAAGAACCAACGCTATCGTTATCTACATCTTGGGGTCCCCAAACTTCCCCTATTTGGTTGGAATACTGTAGGCGCTCCATGGAACGGTAAGCCCGGACCAACCTGAGAAAAACCACTACGCCTCCCTCTATGGTGTCAAACATGGCAAGCCATATCTGCTCGATATCTTGGGCCAACATCTTAGCCACTACCCTCCTCCACAATCACTTCATGTAGTCCCCAGAAATATAACAAACTCTTACAATCGACTCGGAAGGACGGTTCGACGACTGGAGACTCTCCCATAAAGAGCCCAATCGCATGCGCATGCCTTCCGTTAAATCCTCCACAGGGAAGAAGTCCAAAATATGGGATGACACGATCTATTCCCATCCAACTTGACACATAAACTGCTAAGGAAAGTGGAATGAAGTCTGTCGGAGGCTAACGAACCGAATGTACTAGTATTCCCCCAGTTCTAGAATGGGCTGCAATTCCCACCACTAGGGTACTGACCAACGCAGACATCGAGCTCCGTGCTCCACAAATAAATATTCCCAGTTCTCGATAGTCGGACCAAAGCTGATGAAATAGCGAGTGAAGAAATTCGGCACAGCTGCTAAGGGATATTGAAGGGGGGATCGCTAAACGGAATCTCTCAAATAGCCACATGAAATGCATAACTGGGCCACCTCTTAGAAAATTAGAGCGAACTTCTCGCCAAGCATCCAGACCATTCAGGGTCTTTGCTAATACCACCACCACAGGATTGCGACGATATGACACCCATGCCATATTATCAACCAGTTGAGGGTAGGGTCCACCATCAGGTCCCCGATCACCTGCAAAAGCCTTGAAGTTAGGGCCAAAATAACAACTCCAACAAAATCAGCATCAGTACAGCCTGTTCAACACACCAGATTCAACACAATCCAATGAAGGCGACAAACCCCACTTTACAACCTACCTTTCTTTCTCCTCATCCATATACCAACCAAGCCTCCAAGGTCTTCCTCTACTCAAAAATTTCAGAAAACTCATTTTTCCTACTCAAAATAAATCCCTTCAAAAGGGAAACTCTTTTTCAACCAAGCCTCTGAGGTCATCTGCTACTAAAACATATTCAAAAATTTCTAAAAAACACACTTTTATACCCTTTCTCAAAGCAAAAAACTCGCAGCAAATTATAGTGCATGTAGAGTAAGCCTAATCAAACAAAATATGCATCTCTTTTTGCCTTTTTTTGAGTATTTTCAGGTACAATGCACCTACATCAAGCATGAAAAATGCGAAGCTCCCACAATTAACTATGAATCTAGAGGAAAATCCGAAAGGGAAAGAACCAGAATTAAATGTCACCTCATCTGCCCCACAACCCTCTATGCTAGGTACCAGACGTATCTAAACTTATGCATCATCAAGCGTAGTATCCCAAGGAGCCATCTCTTTAGGTCACCTACATCCCCAACATAGATTTAACAATCCTATCCAAAGCTGCCTGCATCACCTCCAACGTCTACAGTCCATCTGAAAACCCTCACAATCAATCCCCAACAGTTGCTGAACCTCATACCGATCGACACCCACCTTTTTCGCTGCTGAAGGAATCCCAGAAGACCGTGCCACTTCCATTTGGAAACTCCCATTACCTGTCGGTTGGCACTCACCTGAAATTTCGTACAAAAAATCCCGAAAAAAATAAAAAATCTCAAAAATTCCCCCAAAAATTCCTGAAATGACCCGATGAATTTTAGAACACTTGTTCATCAAGAAAATCATTTTTAATCTCATAAAATACCCAATCATATTAATATCACATTTTCCCCAGCTTAGAACCCTAAAATTCGATACACCCGCATCTCAAAAACTTGCTTCCACTCCCCAATGGAATCCTAAAACTTCATCTTTAGCAGAAATCAAGTGCTTCCTCATCAGAGCTACCCATTTCCCCAGCGAAATCCCGAAACTTCCTTAGTAAAAATCAAATTCTTCCTCTATAGAGCTACCCAAAATTCCTGAAATAAACTTTTCCCCAGAAAAATTCTAAATTTCCCCAAGCTGAGGTAGAATCCTTAACCGAGCATCTCTCCCCATCAACACATTCCTCAACGGTATCCCCAAACCTCAAGTTATCAGTTGGACTAACATTTTCACTCCTTCTTAAAAGGACGTAATCCCCAGATGAATGTCTCCTCCACAATAGAGTTTCAAATCGAAATCCTCAGGAGAGTTACTCCCTACCAACATTAAGGTCCTCAAAATTGACCTTGACCCTCAGAAAATATCGTTCCCACTTAAGGTCCTCAGAATTGACCTCGACCGTCAGAATTGGTCGCTCCCACTTAAGGTCCTCAAAATTTACCTCGACCCTCAAAATGGGTCACTCCAAATTAAGGTCCTCAGAATTGACCTTGGCCCTCAGAATTGGTCGTCCCACTTAAAGTCCTCATAATTGACCTCGACCCTCAGAATTGGTCGCTCCCACTTAAGGTCCTCAAAATCGACCTCGACCCTCAGAATTGGTTGCTCCCGTGTTTAGATCCTTAAAATTGAGCCCGGTTCGCAGAACCGTCCATCCCCAGCATTACCATAGGTCCCCAACATTGACCTCGACCCTCTAAATCGGTCGTCCTCGTCACTTTAGGTCTGCAAAATCGACCTCCTTCCCAAAACATCATGTGGTGTCTATTCGTCAACTTTTACTTGGTCCAAGATCACCCGTCGAGGGGATTTATAGAAACCACATTCTAGGACTCCCTAAGTCTCTCTTTAGGTCCCTGTCACCTTCCCATTTCGCTATAAACCCTAGGTCATACTCCCAGTACCAATCTAGAGGCCATCGGGTGCTCTCGAGACCCATTTGACTTCGATCAATTCTATTGTTAGATTGAAAGATTAATGAATCTTTGAAGGGCTCTGAATCCCCTTTTCCATGGTCCGTCCCATTCACAAATCGGCATAACTATATAGACGAATGAACCATTACTACTGAAAATCGATCTAGAGGCCACCGGATACTCTTGGGCTCTGGTTTGACCCAAATCAGCTCCATTGTCAGAGATAAATCTTAATGAATCATTAAAGGGAACTGAAACCCCTTTCTAACGGTCTTTCCCGTGCATGAATCAGCTTTACGGTATGGACGAATGACCTGTTTTACTTCGAAAGGTCAATGGGAGCTTTCAGGCCCCGATTGACCAAAGTCAACTCTCCGAACTGAGTGAAGCTCTTTAGAACCTTTCCAGCGGTCCGCCCCTTGCACGATTTTGACTTACGATTTTGATGAATGATCCATTATCGTCCGACGATCTCCCGTCCAAAGGACTGACAAGCACTTTCGATACCCATTTGACCTAAAGTCAACTCCCGGACCTGAGAGTGGCCCAGAAGACTCTTAAAGGTCTCTAAGTTACCTTTCTAACAATATGTCCCGTGCACGATTTAGATTTATGAATTGCATTCTATAACCATTGTTTCAAAAAAATTTACACGAGAGTGCTGATTGGCAGGTCCATTTCCCTACCTATCGGTAGTGTGTCTAGGGTCACTTACTGATTGGTAGGTCTAGGGGTATGCCGATCGACAGTCTCCATACCCTATAAAAGTGGGCATGATCTCACTCTAAAGGCACACCTTAAATCCATCAAGATCAGTGATCTCAACAACATTCTCTTGCAACGATTGAAGTTTCCTTGTGTGAAATTCCTTTTAATCTTTCATTCCCATCATTTTCATACCCAATTTAATAAAATCTCCTACTATCTCATCCAACATTCATCTCAACATCCAGGGGAGCTCATCAAGGATTAAGATCAAATCTCAATTCTCCAAAGAAGGTCCAAATATCCTCCTCTCTCTTTAAAAATATTTATTTTCACAGTAGTTACATAAATTCTTAATCTAGTTTTTACTATAGTTCATATACATTAACATCTCACCCTTTATTAGTTATATTTCACATAGTTTATTTTCTATAACAAACCCAAAACAAAGAAAAAGAGGGTTTATGCCGATAAATTCCAACGGGATTATCCACCATAATTTCTGAAAACTAAAATATCTTTTCTACACACACACACATATAATAAACTCCCATTTGAATCTATGGGATAAACTCCACCCTTATGCCGGATGTGAACTACGTGAACTTTGATCCCTTTATAGGCTACGTAGGCGTTTCGGGATAAAACCCGAGACTCGAGTCCTATTTTCTAATTTTCTAATTTTCACGTTTTCAATTTATTTATATATTACTCATATATATCATACTTGAGATTCATATTTGCGTTTTATCTAACAAATATTATCGTTCCGTCACAGCGATCAATATATAGATAAGCACACACATCATATTTTCTAATTATTACTTTGGGAACATTCCTTTGGATGATATCACTCTATCTTTTTCATGATATGAGTCAGGCGATTCATATTTCCATTTATATATACACGCACATACACTTCACGAAGTAATTAAGGAAAATAGTAACAAAAGCCCATGAGAGACCGAAAGGGCGGGATGGGTGCCTAACACCTTCCCATTCCGTAACTTAGACCCTGAAACTTTGAACTATTGGTTTCGTAAGCATCAGTTTGTCTTTGATGCAACTCTCTTGAGGCGGCGCAGTGACATGTTTTTTACCTGTTTTGTGAGAAATAGGCTGGAAACTCCATCTTTTTTCATTTACCCCACATCGACGACGGCCGAAGTGCTCCTAAGAGAAAAGGGTTCGATACCTTCACCCCCCCTCGAGATGGGAGGAAGGAGAGGACCCATGGAAAAGGGAAGGGATGGACACAGATGCCAATTAAGGCTAGACCTCCACAAATAAATGAGGATAACCATCAATCACCTAATAGTCATTATAGTCCAATGCAGACTCAAATTTGGCTGTGAAGATAGACTCACTCAAATTTGTCTGTGAAGATAGACTCAAGAGAAAACCAAATATAGTGAAAATCATCCTCTAAGTTGTTACAATTAGACAGGACTATAAAAATGTATAAATAAGATCCCCCCCATCAGGAGGGAAGACATTGTTGACAATCTGTTAACACTCGCACCTTGTACCCAGAGCTTATACTCTTAGCTAGAATTTTCCATATCTCCAAGTCGCTTCTTTCTTTTCTTGTAAAACAATGCCCATCTTTCACTGTTGATGTAGGGCGATCTCAAATGAACCACGTATATTCTGTGTTATTTACTTTATTGTACAACACTATGGGTCAATTTAGATAACTTGTGCTATTATAGATCTAATTCTCCTATAATTTATCGCCGTTGTTTGAATGTTCTTATTCCCCACCCGTCGAATTACCAAGTTTTCCGCCATGAGTTCTTAGCATTCACATTGCTATCAAGGACGGATATATGGGGGAAAACAAATTGGGATTGTCATTTAAAATGTGAAAAAATTTCAGCCCTAAGATATTTGATGAATCATGCATTGGAAAGAAAATAAAAACTAGGTTTAAAGAATAAAACTAGGGTTTCAAGAAACAATGCCATAACGAATCTTGTTGTGATTCATATGAGGAGAAATAGGTTGAAGAGAATGAAGATCTTGCTACCCTCCAAGGTATCCAAAAACCTTGCTAGAATACGCTGACATCTCGAATCTTCTAGTATATGATTTACGGAAAGTAAGCCTTATGTGTGGACACCCTTGGAGATGATACCATGGTGAAATATGAGAGAATTTACTTTCTCTCTCCTTACCCCTTCACAAAAACATGAATAGTGTTTTTTCTTTCCCTCTTTAGCCCTCCACAATTAATCATTAACATAAAACCCTAGCTTACACCAATATAAATCGGTATAAGTATTGGTCTTTTGTTAAACTAGGTTTCCAAAGAGTTTCTGACCTACCACTTGGGTATTGGACTATACTAGGGTCCCAATCTAATATATATATATATATATATATATATATATATATATATATATATATATACATATATGGCGTCTCCTCATATGGTTCGACCACGTGTCATATATTAGTCTCTCATAAGTATCTCTAGAAACTAAAAAGTCTATCTACCCATATTTCTTGCTTCTTCTTTTCATTTGGCGTGCATCTCACTCAATTCATATCCCTATCTAAAAAATAAAAAGTTTCTCTCTTAATTGTTAATATGAACCATTTCATGAAATGATATAACCTAGATTTATTTCAAAGTTTTGTTGGGTTGTTGCTCTTTATTAATATCCATCTCCAGGTTTGTTTCTTGCTATCTCTATATATACCATTATTTGTTAAATTGTCTAATTGTTTTTAATTAACTTATTATTATTTTAATTTCTTTTGTATTTGGACGCAATTTGTTTGTTAAAATTGTTTGATAGGTATAAGGTCGTATGAACACATATTTGTCTAATGATAAATTTAAAAGGTGTTGTATATACAAATTTTATTATGTGATATGTATGATGTCAAATGAGCATATATTTGTGCAATGATAGATTTAAAAGGTAGTGTATATACACATTATATTCAATTGTTGTAAACTTAGTTTACAATAACATTACCCTCGGGTTTTCATCGTTTTAACATTTTACTTTCTTGAATTTTTTTCCGATTATACCTTTTGATTGTGAACACTGTGAGAATAATTTGGTTAAACAAGTAACAATTTATGTTGGAGTGTGAATCAATTAAATGAACATTGATATCTAATTTGGTAAAATACTATCCATATTTAGCATATATTTCCATATTCTACAAGAAAACATAATCATTTGAGATTTGAATTGTACTAAAAAGTGTTCTGAAAGGTTGTTTATTGATTTAATAGTTATGATATAAAAAAATTATTTGATAGGTATGAGGTTAGACAATGAATAACAGAATAAATACTAAATCAACAAAAAATTGAATATTTTGGTACTAGATACATAGAATATTTTTAATTGCCTGATACATTATGTTTTCATTAGTTTTGGTTAGTAGTTGTACTTTAATTCCACTAGATTGCACCACTTTGTGTGTATACAAACTCCCACGCATCGCTCGAGGCTAAAATCTAGTAATATAAAAACGAAGGCTGGAAACCTAAGCTCTCGAGGTGTCAATCCTATCAATGCAACCATTTCTCTTTAGGCTTCAGAATGTCCCTTCCTCCCCCACCCCTAAAAGTCTATACCTCCATTTCTCCTGCCTTTCCATCTATCCGACCCTTAATGCATTCTATAACTTCTCATTTACCTGAGTAAATTTCTTATAACTGAAGAGTATCAGAGAGTAATTAAGTAATTTACAGATTTATAGATAAGGTTATTTTACACCAATTAAGCAAGAACTATTTCTCAATGAAGGCAGAACAAAAACATACATATACCCATTCTATATTTCATTATACAGTTTGTTAGGGTTTTAGATAAGATTTTTTAGGCATTTTTGAGATTTGGGTTATTATATTGAAAAAATGGGATTTTTTTAATCTCCGGGATCACTCATTATTTGAAATAATATATTTAGTTTATTTTATTTTGTACATTTCTTATTAGATTGAGTAGTTTCCAGTCTCTGTATCTAAGCTTGTCCATCCCCTTTCTCCCTCTATGTAGGTCGCCGACCCTTTCCTATTAAGTGTAACAAGGTTTTCTTTCTCACATATGGCATCTTTTTCCAATCAAATGCAACAAACAAATTCTCTTTTTTGGCATCAAAGAGATTGACATGGGCCCTACCACAATTGTATTAAACTGTTAAACCAAGGTTAGTATTTAATGTTTCAATATTTTCTCACTTTGTATTTTTATTTTATCACCGTGTTCACTTTTTTTTTCTTTCATAAAGTGATATAAAGTTCAATTTAGAGTTTGGAAAGGGGTTTGATCCAAAGGGATCATATACCCCTTAAGAAAACTATGTAACCATTGATTCTTAATTCTCAGGTCTTATTTTTTTAATCAAAACATACATTTTATGTCTATAATTATTTCAAAACGAAACATTCTATCAAAATCTTAAATAATTCACAATTAACCCTTAAAATTTAAGCATCATCACATTATTAATTATAGATCACTACAAATACATAAATTAACATGATGTCCATAATTAGGTGAACAAGCCCGAAACTATCAAATGTTACAAAACAAAAAATGTTCATATCTTCCAAAAAATCACAAAATCATTAATCTCTCAATGGTAAGGATGCAATCTAAGATGGAAATATAATAAAATATGGTCACAAAAGGCTATTGAGCAACATCTAAAACAATTTAAACAAATATATTAAGGATATATAGATGCGTAACCGTCAAAATGGAATACATTACAAACTTTTCTTTTGATCCGAGTTTCTCTATTTTAATATATTTACTTAGAAATTCGTGAAATTAGTTTGATAAGTACAATGGTATATAATTTCTGAAAGTTATTAGTATGAATTTGATAAGAATTGGCCAAACTACACCACCACTACGCAACTAATTTGACATGCTATATGTGGTCATCCCCTGATCCTCGCAGCGGGTGAGAGAGGAGGATCCTAGGTCCCACGCGTCCCTCTCGGAAGAGCTTTGGTCGGCGTCGTTGATGAGGTGAAAAATGTAGAGAGATGGAGTCTCCAGTCTATTTTACTCAAAATAGACAAAATAAAGGGAGCCATACCGAAGGACAACATCCAAATACATACTGATACATACGAAACCAAAATGATTCAAAAAGGGTCCGGCGGCTAAGTTACGAAATGGGAAGGTGTTAGGCACCCATTCCGCCCTTACGGTCTCTCAAGAGTTTTTTGCTATTTTCCTTTATTTTCCCCGTGATATGTGTGCATGTGTATATTTAGTGGAGATAGGAATCATCGACTTGTATTATGGAAGAGATAAAATGAGTCATCCGTAGGAATGTTCATAAATATAATATTAGAAAATAGGATTTACGCGATTATCCTTGCATTGATCGTTATAATGGAACGATAATGCAGGTGGAATAATACGCCACTAAGAACATATATATATATATATATATGTGTGTGTGTGTGTGTGTGCGTGTGTGTGTGTGTGTGTAAATGTATAGAATCTAAGAAAATTGAGTTTAGAGAAAATAGAAAATGAGAGAAAAAGTAAGAATAGGACTCGAGTCGCAGGTTTTACCCCGAGATGCCTACGTAGCCTAAGGAGGCATCAAAGTCCACATAAATCGCATGCAAAACGAGGGGTAGGGTTTATCCCATAAATACAACCGGGGCTTCTCTTATGTGTGTGTAATAAAAAGTGTTTTATTTGTGAGAAAAGTGTGAGAATTCTCGTTTGGAATTTATGAGCAAACCCTCTTTTTCTTATTTTTTTGAGTTTTTATTTATATGAAAATAAGAGATGTGCTATAATACTAAATAAAAAGTATATTAGGATATGTGAGATTAGAGAATAAAAGTTCTAAGTAATAAAACAAGTGAATGCTAATTTATGAGAATTTAAGGAGAGAATTGAGAAAATTGGACCTTCTTGTAGATCTTGAGCTTGATCTTGAATGTTGGAGAGCAGACCTTGCACTTGGATGGTGATGAAGGGTAGTTAATTCACAAAGTTTGATGAAAATGATGATGAAAAGTGAAGGTTGGAAAGGGATTTGGATGTGAAAATCATGCTGACTTCGAGAGAGGTTTTCTAGATTCACTGAGAGTGAGGTATTTTAGATCTAGGCTCCCTTTACAATGAGGTCAGGCCCTCCTTTTTATAGGCCCAGGGCATTGCCGATCAGCATAGCCCTGGTCCTACCAATCGACAGGTGCGTTTAGGGACACTACCGATATGTAGGGTCTGGAACGTTCCGTTTGGCAGTCTCTTTTAGGCTCCTTCGAAAAATCGATCGTAGAGCACAAACCGTTGATCTGAATCGAGCACGGGGCAAACCATTGGAAAGGTAATTCAGATACCTTCGAAAGTCCATTGGAATGCTCCTGGGTTTGGGAGATGACTTTGGGTGAAATGTGGCTCTGAAGTGCTCATCGATCCTTTGGACGGGGAAACTTCGGACGCAAACGGATCGTTCGTCCGTATGGTAAGTCAGAATCACGCATGGGGAAAACTGTTGGAAAGGTTAGGAGATTTAATTAGACATTCCAATGAGTTTGACCTGGATTGGGGAGTTGACTTTGGTCAACTGGGCCCCGAAAGCATTTGATGACCTCTCAGAGTAAAATAAATCGTTCGTCCGTACCGTAAGTCAGAATCGTACACGGGGTGGCCCGTTGGAAAGGGGTTTCAGTGACCTTCGAATATTCATTCATTCTTGGTCAAGATGAGGAGTTTGAATTTTTGGGTAAAAGGAGCTTGGGAGCGTCCGATGGCCTCTAGGTCAGTACTTAGGGTATGACTTGGGTTGGTAGTAATGACGGGAGGTGCTAGGGACCTAAGGAGAGTTTAGGGGGTAATAGAATGGGGTGTCTATAGAGCCCCTCGACGGGTGAGTTTGGAACAAATGATAGCTGTTGAATAGACACCGTATGATGCCTTTTGAAAGAGGTCGATTTTAGGGACCTAAGGAAACAAGGATGACCAATTCAGAGGGTAGAGATTGATTCTGAGGACTTAAGGAGTGTGCTGGGGATGACCAATTCTGCGAGTCGAGGTCGATTCTGAGGACCTAAGGAAACAAGGATGACCAATTCTGCGGGTCGAAGCCAATTCTGAGGGCTTAAGTGGAGATGACCAATTCTGCGTGTCGAAGCCAATTCTGCGGGCTTAGGTTGAGATGACCAGTTCTACGGGTCGAAGCCAATTCTGAGGGCTTATGTTGAGATGACGAATTCTGCGGGTCGAAGCCAATTCTGAGGGCTTAAGTGGAGATGACCAATTCTGCGAGTCGAAGCCAATTCTGTGGGCTTAAGTGGAGATAACCAATTCTGTGGGTCGAAGCCAATTCTGAGGGCTTAAATGGAGATGACCAATTCTACGGGTTGAAGCCAATTCTGCGAGCTTAAATGGAGATGACCAATTTTGCAGGTCGAAGCCAATTCTGTGGGCTTAAATGGAGATGACCAATTCCGCGAGTCGAAGCCAATTCTGCGGGTCAAAGCCAATTCTGAGGGATTAAGTGGAGATGAACAATTCTGCTGGCTTAAGTGGAGATGACTAATTCTGTGCGTCAAAGCCAATTCTACGGGTTTAGGTTGAGATGACGAATTCTGCGGGTCGAAGCCAATTCTGAGGGTTTAAGTGGAGATAACCAACTCTATAAGTCGAAGCCAATTCTGCAGGTCAAAGCTAATTCTATGAGATTATGTGGAGATGACCAATTCTGAGGGTCGAAGCTAATTCTACGGGCTTAAATAGAGATAATCAATTCTACGGGTCGAAGCCAATTTTGCAGGCTTACGTGGAGATGACCAATTCTGTGGGTCGAAGCCAATTCTGCGGGCTTAGGTTGAGATGACCAATTCTGCGGGTCGAAGCCAATTCTAAGGGCTTAAGTGGAGATGACCAATTCTGCGGGTCGAAGCCAATTCTACGGGCTTCTGTGGAGGTGACCAATTCTGCAGGTCGAAGCCAATTCTGAGGGCTTAAGTGGAGATAACCAATTCTGCGCGCTTATGTGGAGGTGACCAATTCTACGGGTCGAAGTCAATTCTGAGGGCTTAAGTAGAGGTGACCAATTCTGTGGGTTGAAGCCAATTTTGCGGGCTTAAGTAGAGATGTTCTCGGGGAACTCTATCGGGGAAATTACTTTGTGTTGCTGGGGAGCCGATTGCTAGGGAAATCTTTGTGATTTTGGAGATCTTACGGAGGAAAGGCAAATTTGATGCTATAAACCCACTGGGGAAGTGATTAGGTGGTCCAGGTATTGGACGTATTGCTCGGGGAGGTTTGAGGCATTTGGGGTATAAGAGGCGATCCTTAGAGATCCTCTTGGGACGTCGCCGGGAGAAGATTCACTTGGGTTTTGAGAGTTCCGCTGGGGAAATAGGGGTTCCGCTTGAGGGAGTGCGAAATTTCCTTGGTGAAGATGTTCTAAATCTTTCTTGGGGTTTTTAGGAATTTTTTGAGGGATTTTCATTATTTTCTGATATTTTTGTACTAAATTTTAAGGGGGGTGCTGGTCGGCATAGTGGAGAGGGTGCCATTCGACAGTGGCACGATCTTTTGGACTGCCTTGGGAAGGTAAAGGGGAAGTTCCGATCGGTAGATGGGGGGTCAGTGCCGATAGGCATGACCCTTGGCTTCATATATAAGGGGGAGAATTCCTTTTTTCACAGCTTCTTGCCTTCTCTCTTTCTGCGATTTTCCTTTGCGAATCGTTCTAGCATTTCGTAATCTGAAAAATGGCCACTTTTGTGAGCACTTCTATACACAGGGAGTGGTTGACTGTTGATGACTGGGCGAACGTTGAATGGAGGGCCAGGGCGCCTCTTTCTTTGGGGAGCGAGAACTCCTTTGATGTGTTCAAGCCGGTTGCGGATGAGCAGACCCTGCTACGGGAGCCTTCGCATCATCGCTCTTCGAGGGTGGTGAACCCTGGCGGTTATCTAAGTAAAAAAAAGCCTTTGGCATTCCTTTTTTGTGTTTTCCTCTTTTCTTGGATTTTAACAAGAATTTTTCTTTTTGACCGTCCGATGTCTCTTTAAAGAACGTGGGTGCCCGAGGGACGACGGGGATTAAGGATGTCTGGGAGCATCTTCCACCTGTGGTGCGTTGGGTGGTATCATTAGCGGGTTTTGGGAGGTTGGCGTCTGCGCTAGATGAGACTCCTCATTCGACAGCGGTCTTGTGCGCTCTGGGGGAGAGATGGTTAGACACTACCCATACCTTCCATTTTGGCTTCGGGGAGATAACTATGACTCCCATAGATGTGCAGCAGCTGCTGGGGATGGATTGCGATGGGGAGTAGATAGAGGTGGATCGCTCCTCTGGTAGATGTGGGTAGGACTCTTGGAGAGTTTGTTTTGTAATGGGGAATAAATTTGGGAATTTTGTTTGGCTTTTTAGGAAGGTAGGGGAAGGGATTTATTCGTTACTTTTCATATGTAATTGCACTGTAATCTCTTATTAGTGAAATAAGCAAGTTTTTGATCATCTAGCTGTGCCTTTTGATGAATTTTGTATTTTGAATTATCTATACCGATCGCTAAGGCATGCATAATCCTTTTGTTCAAGTATATGTTAGAATGAACTGTCGTTCTCGGAGATAAGAAAATGATAGTTTTTTGTGAAGAAGAAAGGGCCGTGCTCATGTAAGATGTATGAGCTGCCTACGTACCTCTGGGGGTTTTTGAAATTTTTTAATATTTTGAGAATGATTTTTACAGAGGATCAGGTCCACGTAATTCTGGGTAGAGGGAAATGAAGATTTTTTTTAGAATAGAAGGGAGATGAGAAGAGTCGTAGCGCGTCGAGATTTTGAACTAGGGGTAGAATTTCTTGCGACGGTCGAGGTTGACTGGACGAGCCATCTCTTCTTCATCTAGGTCAGTGAGCATGGCGGCACTGTCGGATAAGATCTTCTTGACAATGTATGGGTCGCTCCAATTGGGCTTGAATTTCCCTCTGGGGTCCCAGATGGGTTCTATTATTTCTTTGAGGGCTAAATCCCCCTCTCGGACACTGCGGTCCTTGACTCTCTTATTGAATGATTGGGCTATTCGGCGATGGTATCCTTGTATATGGTGTAAGATTTTAATCTCCTTTCATCTAAGAGGGTCAGCTCGTCAAGACGGCTTTGGTACCAGTCTTCTTCACTGACCTTGCTTTCAAGCATGATGGGCAACGAGGGTATTTCTAGCTCCACGGGTAAGATTGCTTCCATGTCGTATACTAGTGAGTAAATGGAAGCCCCAGTAGAGGTTCGGATTGAGGTCTGGTAGCCCCAGAGGGCGTCAGGGATTCGGTCAGCCCAATCTCGACAGCTTTCGGTCATCTTACTGATGATGGCTTTGAGGTTCTTGTTGGCATCTTCGACTGCACCATTGGTCTGAGGTCGGTAGGGAGAAGATTTGTGTCTCTGAATTCCATACTCGCTGACCACTTCTGTAACTTTTGCCTCGAAATTCAACCCGTTGTCTGATATTAGCTCGTGCGGGACCCCATATCGGCAGATGATGTTTTCTTGATGAATTTGCCACTTTCTTGGCATTCAGCACTGCGTATGACTCAGCTTCGACCCATTTAGCGAAGTAATCAATGGAAACTAGGATGAACTCATGCCCATTCAAAGCCTTCGGTGTAACCTTCCCTATGATGTCGGTACCCCAGGTGGAGAACGACCAGGGAGAAGTCATGTTGTATAATTCACGCAGAGGCAGATGCTAAAGATTGGAGAACTATTGGCATTTGAGGCATCTCCGAACATAGGCGGTCCAATCCGAGGTCATGGTGGTCCAGTAGTAGCCTCGTCAGATGATCTTCTTGGTAAGCATATGACCGTTCATGTGGGGCTCGCATTCCCTGTTGTAGATTCTCTGCATTACCTCTTTAAAGTTAGCCCCTGCGATGCAGTGTAGATGGCTTCCATCGAAGTTTCTCTTGAATAGTGCTTTATGACAGATGATGTACTGGGCGTTTAGTCTTTGGAGGGTCGCTCGATCTTTCTTGTTGGAATCCTCTATATACTTATCATGTTTGAGGAGGTGCCAGATATCATAGTACCAGCAATTGGCTAGCTTGGGATCTTCTGCGGTGACGAGCTCAATGTGGTAGCAGTGGGTTGGTTTATCTTGCTTTTGAACTAGTAAGGGGGTCATTGTTATTCCTTTGGGCATGTCGACCATAGAGGCCATGGTAGCAAGGGAATTGGCTAGGTTATTCTTTGCTCAAGGTAGGTAATGGAAGGTGATATGTTGGAATTGGGAGGCTAGTTCTTCTAAGTGGGCATGTAAGGGTTGGAGTTTCTCGTCCTTGACTCTCCACTTTCTGAGCACTTGACCGATGATGAGGGTGAAATCCCCGTTGACATCTAGGTATTGAATGCCTTTCTTGAGAGCAACTTTGAGGCCTACCATGCATGCCTTGTATTCAATCATGTTGTTGGTGCAAGGGAAATCCAATTTAATGGCTATGGGAGTGTGGGAGTCATCTGGGGAAATTAGAAGTAGACCAATGACATATCCCTTTTTGTTGGTAGCACCGTTAAAGAACATTTGCCACTGGAGATTGTCCTGGGCAGTGCAGAGGATGTTTTCATCTGGGAATTCAGAGATCCAGACATCAGCTTCATCCATGGGGTAATCAGCGAGGTAGTTAGAGATGGCTCTTCTTTTCATGGCTTTCTGCGTGACGTACACGATATCAAACTAGGCTAGGAGCATCAACCATCGTGCCATTCGGCTGGATAAGGCGGTTTTCTCAAGTAGGTAATTGACGAGGTCCATTCGGGATATAAGTTTGATGGGGAAGGCGAGCATGTAGTGCCGCAACTTTTGGGTGACCCAGACAAGCGCGACACATTCCTTTTCCAAAGTAGTGTAGTTGACTTCGTATTCGGCCAATTTGCGACTGGCATAATAGATGGCTCTTTTTTTATGGGAATCTTCAAGGTATTGGGCTAGCAAATCCCCAGCTGCAGTGTCGGTTATGGTTAGGTATAGGAGCAAAGGGAGACCAGGCTGTGGTGGCATGAGTACCGAGGGTTAGGTTAGATATTGCTTGATTCAATCAAAAGATTCTTGGCATGACTCGTTCCAAACCTTAGTTGAATCCTTTTGGAGTAGTTTGAAAATGGGTTCGCAGATGGAGGTTAACTGGCTGATGAACTGACTGGTGTATTGCAATTTCCTAAGGAAACCTCATACTTCTTTCTCCATTAGGGGAGGTGGCATCTCAAGTATGGCTTTCAGCTTGGCAAGATCTTCTTCTATCCCTTTCTCATTGACCATGAATCCCAAGAGTTTTCCCTTTGTAACCCCGAAGAGGCATTTCTGTGAATTGAGTCTCATCTGATACCGTCGCAATCGTTCAAAGAACTTTCGGAGAGAGGGTACATGTCCATCTCTAGTCTTGGATTTGATAATCATATCATCCACATAGATCAGATCATGAAAGATGGTTGTGGAAGCCCTCTGGTAGGTAGCCCCAGTGTTCTTGAGACCAAATGGCATGATAGTGTAGCAAAAGGTTCCCCATGGGGTGATGAACGCGGTATTTTCTTGGTGGTCTGGGTGCATTTTGATTTGGTTGTATCCGGAATACCCGTAGACGAATGACTTGAGAGCATGACACATCATATCGATATTGGGTAGTGGGTAGTCATCCTTTAAAGAGGTTTTGTTCACACATCCGAACTTTCCCTTCTAATTTTGGCACAGGAACTACGTTGGCTAGCCATGTGGGATATTCGATCACACGAATGAGACCCATATTCAGCTGTTTGACCACCTCCTCTTTGACTTTGAGCGACCATTCGGTGCAGAGCTTTCTCAACTTTTGTTTAATCGGTTTGTGATCTGGAAGAGTGGGGATCTCATGTTGAGATATTTCAGGATCAATGTCACGCATATCGTCATAGGACCATTCGAATACATCCATGAATTCCTTCAATAATTCTTCGAGTTGTGCGCGCTCATGCTCATCAAGGGTAGCTCCTATCCTAATCTCGTGCTGTTGGCTACTAGAATCGAGTTTAATAACAACAGTTTCTTCTTCATTAACTTGAACGTGGTTATGTTGTTTATTATTAACCTCATTTAGATCAGTTAAGAATGGTTTATTTGCAAAATCATCATCATCAAAATTTTGATTAGAATCTAAGCAGTTAATGTAAGGCACAACAAGATACTCAAAATCTTTGTTTATTTCATTGATTGGAAAAATATGATTGAGAACCTCATCAAAGGAGTACTCGATTACATTGAACAAGGATAGACATTAGAAGAAGAAATAGGGTAAACATTAGGATTAAGGGGGATTTCAACAGGCAGAACTGGCGCAGCATGCCAGTTGAGGAGAGGTGTATCAACAACTTTAATCAGGTGGGATGGATCCAGTGATGTAGTGCTTGAGTGAACCATGCAGAGTGTCAGCCCCAGTGTTTGTAAGTTGAATGAGTCCTCGAAGTCACTTTCCTCAGAATCTTCAGTATCTTTGATGAGCGGTTGTACATGGTGTTGAGAACTTTCGGCCCATGGAACCTGTCTTAAAAAAATATCTCCATTCCAGACTTCATCTTCTTATCTGTATAGTCATACCATGGTTCCGAAAAGCTGCAAAAGGGGAAGGCTTCACCCTCTTTGATGAATCTTACATTCAAGGAGTCACTTGGGATGGTTTGGATGTAGTCTAGTATGCTCTTTGGTCGAGACTGGAGTATCATTCTGAGCTCTTGTTATGATGGTTGATACCCCAAACCACAAGGAGGGAAGGCTTTCTTCAGTTCAATGGGATTAAGTATCCCTTTCTGTCTTTGTCCTAGCCCCAATCCGAGCATGAAGTGCATGTTTCTGAACATCCAAATCACATTGATGTTTCCATGAGGGTCGTATTCTGGACAAACCCTTTCTTTGAAATCGTCCCCTGCCGGGAGTAGGAGTGGCTCAACTCATAATCCTGATAAGAGAATATCATTTGACCCGTGCTGTATCTCAAGGATTAGATTGCTAGTGCTTGCACCCTCAATATTATCGTCGTCGCCCAAGATGGTGATGACCCGTTCCTCGATGAAGAACTTTAATTTCTGATGGAGTGAGGAAGACACACCCTTGATATTGTGGATCTAAGTTCATCCGAGCAACATGTTGAAATAACCTGGGATGTCAATAACTTGGAATTCAACGACAGGGTTTATAGGGCCAACCCCTATTACAAGTTTAACGGATCCCATCACCTATCGACGGGTATTATCGTAGGCACATACAACAACGTAGGTTGGAGCGAGGTCACTTTCCTTCAGTCCTAAGCTTTTGAAGGTTCTTAGTGGGTAATCTTTCAAGGAGGATCCATTATCAACAAGAGAGAGTGGTACGACCCTCCCCATAACTTCGACGGAGATGTTGAGTGCATTATTGTGGTTTGGCCCAATTCTGGGGATTTCTTCTTCGGAAAAGGATAACATTCGGGTAGAGGTCAAGGATCTGACCAAATTTATCGCCTCTTCTGGTGTGGTAGAAGGAGGAACTATGGGTCCAGTGAGCAACTTGATCAAAGCATTTTTGTGCAGCTGAGAAGACATGAAAAGCCCCCATAGAGTGATGTTAGCTTGAGTTTTCTTTAGTTGATCGAGGATCTTGCTTTCCTCGAGGGTCATCTTTGGCATAGGAAGGTTTTTAATGCCCTTCCCTTTGTCATTTTCCGGTAACGAGCTTGGGGTCTGGTAATGCCTCCCTGATCTGGTCATGTGATTTACCGAAGGAGTTAAGAACATGAATCCTGTTTCCTCATCAAACTCGAGTTATTCTACCATCTTGCTTATTTATCCGAGGAGTTCTTCAAATGATATGATCCCACACATGTCGGCTACCGGGCTGGTTTTATCTGAAGCTTGCTCTTCATTTGAATATTTGAACTATTCTCCCCATTCGGTGGCAACAACTCTATCTTTCCATGTAAAGTCAATGCGCTCCACAACTTCAATGGATTCTTCATACAGGTCTTCCCATTCTGTGGGGATATGTAAGGGTGAGGGGACCAGGCGCCCTTACAATTTCAGAGTATCAAGTAACTCGGTCATACTACAGATGTCATTGGTTTTGCCTGAATAATTCTGCCATTATCTAGACGACGTCATCTAGGCTGATTTCATCGGTCAATACTACCGAACGGTCTGACTCTCGGGCCCATTTTTGCACTTTTAAGAATAGCGTACTGAACCTCTGGCAATCAATGGTCATCTGTGAGGGCAATTTTAGACCAAACTCCAAGAGTTGGTTTAACACTTATGATAATTCCATACTTCTATTTTCAAAACGGGTACAGACGGCGATGCATGCTCTAGTAAGGAATGACAGTTCCTAATCAGCGAGGATAGTTGGGTGTAGGAGGAAATATGGGCAACTTGGGAGAGGTTTAGGAGAGTATATGGGTGTGATTTCAGTTGAGGGATCAAATTCTGGGTTCTCTTCTAGGAAGATGGCATTGGCATGATTTGGGAGTGGGTTGTAAGTAGTGTTTGGCTTAGGATTGGCTGGTGGGGCAATGGTACCCCGGTCAATTAGACCTTGGATTATGTTTCGGAGGTGAAAGCATTGGTCGTTGATATAACCAGCGATTTGGTGAAAGGCGCAATGGGCATCTGCCATGAAGTTTCTTGGGAGTGGATTTGGCAATGAACGGGGATCCAAGGGTTTGATAAGGTTTCGGCTTAGCAGGGCTTGATAAACTTTAGAGAGGGGAGCATGGAGCTCGGTGTATTCCTTTCGGACTGGGATAGGGTAGATTTTTGGTGCCCATAATGTGGTTGGTTGAGAGATGTTGTTGATGGTTGAGACTGCAGTACTGGCAGGTTTATCACATTTTCTGGGGGTGAATTGTCCGGACACCTTCTTTGGTCCAACTTCCGTTTTAGCAAGAACTTCCTCGATTTCCACTCCTTCTTCTCTGAGATCTCGGAAGTGTGGATAGTATTGTCCTACCATCGTTGCTCGGACATGGGGCAATAAGTTCTTCTTCACTATGCTGACTTGTTCTTCCCCTGAAGGCCGATTGGTTATGGTAGCTGCTTTTTTCGTCCATCGGGCTATGAAGTTACTGACTGATTCTCCAGAGTTATGTTTGAGTAGCTCTAAATCACGGCGGGTGACCTCAAGCTCTTCGTTGTACTTGTACTGCGACATGAATTCTCGGCCCACATCCTCCCAACTAGGGATTCTAGACTCCTCGAGAGACAAAAACCATCAGAGGGCACTATCCTTCAAAGTTTACTGAAATAATTGGGCCATCACCTCTTCCGAAGCCCCTAGGAGAGTTATGGCACGGTGATAATTGCGAAGATGGACGATCGGGGGTCAACTTCCTCTGAATTTTTCAATATTTGGTATCTTGAACTTCTCGGGTAACCTTGCTTTAGGATAAGTAGACATGTGGGTGTAGTCCATGTAATTTCCAGACATTCTGACTTGGTCCAACTTCTTAGTTAGCATATTGAGATGTTCTTTGACTTTGTTCATCTCTTTCTCTTTCGGATCAATGATCATTGGCAAGTTAGCCCCAGGCTGGGCAAGGTTCGGCATCGGAAGCTGGGCGGGCGATGACCCATTAGCAGGAGGGGTACGTGGAGCGTGCTGATACTCTTTGAGAACCCAAATAGGCTTGGGTGGTCCCATAGCATGAGGTAATAGGGCCTCGAGCTCTTGAGGAACGAGAACCTGGTTTCGTTGCATCTCTCGAACCTCAGTGTGAAGGTTGTCAATCTCGGATATGAGATGAGCTAAAACTGTCGTCAGATCTGGCTGCGCAACTGGTGCTTGGTCTGTGTTCTCCATGGAAAGTGGATGGATACCGAACTCAAAAGAAGTAACAGAAGAACGGACAGAACTCCGGGGTGATTTGACTGAAGATCGAAGCCAATAAGGAACTAGGCCAAGGGTGTTCAATCGACCTGAGAAGGCGTAAAATGGGATTTATTTTTGAGAAAAAGAATGAAAATATTCCGGACACATTTTTTTTCCTTTTTGAGATTAAAAGATAAAATATTTTTTGGATTTCTGATAAAGAAAGGAGAAATGTTTTTGGATTTTTGATAAAGAAGGGAGAAATGTTTTTGGATTTTTGATAAAGAAAGGAGAAATGTTTTTGGATTTTTGGTAAAGAAAGGAGAAATGTTTTTTTTTTGGATTTTTGATAAAGAAAGGAGAATTGTTTTTTGGGGAGACGGTCTCAGCATGATTATTATGTTCTCACTTGTATTAAATTCTCCTAAATGCAAAATGAAATGCTGGATGGGACACGAGCTTGGAAAAGTTGGGTTTGTGATATATGTAAAGCTATGGCTGGACTTGTAACCAGGCTCACGGTCGGGGTCCCGTTTTAAAAAAGTGCAAAAATTTGGGCGGTAGGCCAACCCAAAATTTCGGCAAAGTTTTGGGTTGAAACCGACAATCTTATATGTATGTCCTAGGCTTGACACCTATATGCGGGTATGCAGTTGGTTGGGTGAATCGGAAAGGGTTCCCCCCTTTGGCGTGACTTCCACGATATACGTCTTGCACACCTGGGCAATTGGTACGTGTGGGAAAGCTATTTGATATACCTAAGTGTACGTGAATTGACTCACTATATACTTCGTGGGGACGGTATGTGTGAGAGAGAATTCGATATACTCGGCGTACGTGAACGAGTTCTCTGCGATTTACCTCCCGTCATGACTTCGGTCAATCGATACGATGCGGGGGAACCGTTCGATATACGTCTAAGGTACTTGGACAATTAAAGGTGAGAGTCATATCGCTTAGGCTAATTGTACCTTGCCAGAGCAGCGCCCATCACGAAGTGACCCTCCAGTTACTGGACATAATTTGGTCAATCACAATGCTCTTTGGTGATGTCGTGTGAATCATGCATGATTCTCTTATTAGTATCTTATGATGAGAATGTCTTTCTTGATTAGGCCAAAAAGTGATCAAAGTACCAGTACCAATGGTACACCAAGTATGGATGGGTGATTCGTGCAACATATGGATATATGTGATCCTAGGTGTACGTGGTGTGAAGTGTACATGGAGAATTCTTCTACAAGTGTGTGAATAAAAGCATAAGTATGGGATACACATGGAAAAAGGGAACATGCAAAATGGGGGAAAATATAAACAAGCATAACATCCATGTAAATAGATTCTATCCCTCAAAATAAAGTCCCCAACGGAGTCGCCCCTGTGGCCATCCCCTATCCTCGCGGCGAGTGAGAGAGGAGGATCCTAGGTCCCGCGCATCCCTTTCTGGAGCGCTTCGGTCGACGTTGTTGATGAGGTGAAAATTGTAGAGAGATGGAGTCGCCAGTCTATTTTACTCAAAACGGACAAAAGAAAGGGAGCCATCCCGAAGGACAGCATCCAAAGACATACTTATACATACGAAACCAAAATGATTCAAAAAGGGTCTGGACGCTAAGTTACGAAATAGGAAGGTTTTATGCACCCATTCCGCCCTTATGGTCTCTCATGTTTTTTTTTTACTATTTTCCTTTATTTTCCCGATATGTGTGCATGTGTATATGTAGTGGAGATATGAATCATCGACTTGTATTATGGAAGAGATAAAGCGAGTCATCCGTAGGAATGTTCATAAAAATAATATTAGAATATAGGATTTACGAGATTATCCTTGCGTTGATCATTATAATGGAACGGTAACGCATGTGGAATAATACTCCACTAAGAACAAATATATATATATATATATATATGTGTGTGTGTGTGTGTGTAAATTTATAGAATCTAAGAGAATTGAGTTTAGAGAAAATAGAAAATGAGAGAAAAAGTAAGAATAGGACTCGAGTCTCAGGTTTTACCCCGAGACGCCTACGTAGCCTATAGAGGCATCAAAGTCCACGTAGCTCGCATGAAAAACGAGGGGTGGGGTTTATCCCATAAATCCAACCGGGGCTTCTCTTATGTGTGTGTGTAAAAAAAGTGTTTTAGTTGTGAGAAAAGTGTAAGAAAAGTGTGAGAATTCCCGTTTGGAATTTAAGGGCAAACCCTATTTTTCTTGTTTTTTTGAGTTTTTATTTATATGAAAATAAGAGATGTGAAATAATACTAAATAAAAAGTATATTAGGATATGTGAGATGAGAGAATAAAAGTGCTAAGTAATAAAACAAGTTAATACGAATTTATGAGAATTTAAGTGGAGAATTGAGAAAATTGGACCTTCTTGAAGATCTTGAGCTTGATCTTGAATATTGGAGAGCAGCCCTTGCACTTGGATGATGATGAAGGGTAGTTAATTCACCAAGTTTGATGAAAAGGATGAAGAAAAGTGAAGGTTGGTGAGGGATTTGGATGTGGAAATCACGCTGACTTCGAGAGAGGTTTTCTGGATTCGCTGAGAGTGAGGTATTTCAGATATGGGCTCCCTTTGCAATGAGGTCAAGCCCTCCTTTTTATAGGCCCAGTGCATTAGCGATCAACATAGCCCTGGTCTTGCTAATCAACAGGTGCGTTTAGGCACACTGCCGATAGGCAGGGTCTGGAACGTGCGGTTTGGCAGTCTCTTTCAGGCTCCTTTGAAAAATTGGTTGTCAAGCACAAACCATTGATCCAAATCGCACACGGGGAAAACCATTGGAAAGGTAATTCAGAGACCTTCGTAAGTCCTTTGGACCGCTCCCGGGTTTGAGAGTTGAATTTGGGTAAAAGGTGGCTCTGAAGCGCTCATCGATCCTTTAGATGGGGAAACTTCGGACGCAAATGGATCGTTCGTCCGTATGATAAGTTAGAATCACGCACGGGGCGGACCGTTGGAAAGGTTAGGAGATGTACTTCGACATTCCAAAGAGTTTGACCCAATTTGGGGAGTTAACTTTGGTCAACCGGGTCCTGGAAGCTTCTGATGATCTCTCGGAGTAAAACAGATCATTCTTCTGTACCGTAAGTCATAATCGCGCATGGGGCAGCCCGTTGGAAAGGGGTTTCAGTGCCCTTCAAAGATTCATTCAGTCTCGATCGAGCTGAAGAGTTTGACTTTTTGGTCAAACGGAGCCTGGGAGCATCCGATGGTCTCTAGGTCAATACTCGGGGTATGAATTGGGTTGGTAGTGATGACGGGAAGTGCTAGGTACCTAAGGAGAGTTTTGGGGGTAATAGAATGGGGTGTATACACTATATAATTTGTAAAGAAAGTTGTACTTTCTCAATAGCCGTTAAATGTTTCACAAGTGGGTTTGATGTTATTTATATAGAATAGGTGTTCAATACATGAATTTTTAGTCCATTTTTTCGTCTTTTTCATTGTTTCATCATTATAAATATTCATTTCTTTTCTTCAAAAGTTAAGAGGTTTTCGACCAATATTGCTTTTTGGACCAGGTTGGATAATTTCTTAATACCTTAATGTTTCATTTCGATTCAATGCCTATATAAGATATGTGATGGATAATCAATAATATGCTTTTTTTTTATATATATACTCCACATTAATACAGAATAATTAAGTAGTGTCTTGAGATCGGGGAAGCATCTGACTCTTAATATGCTATTTTATCTGGGATTTTTCTATATCATGCCCTTTTGTTTCCTTTTGTTCCATTTTGTTCCCTAACCTTTTCTAACATGATTACCAACCTTTTTATCAATGTTTGGATACATCCTAACATTCTAAATAAGTCCCTCTACCTTGATCACAAATCACCAAGCCTCAACCCAAGCACGTGTCTTTCTACTTGAGCTTTATATGAGAAAAACTAAGTTCCTAAACCCCTTTTCATATATGTGAGATTAAAACCAAAATATCCATTATATCCAAAACCCAATTAAAGTAAAGCTTAAAATTTCAAACCCATTATATCCAAGTTCGAAACCAAACCCCATTAGTTCTAAGAATCAAAATACATTTCATCCAAATTACATACCCCAAACCCATTTAATCCAAGTTCTTGATAATACTATAAATCATGAATTTCTAGCGAGAGAAAGTTCGACCCACTTTTCAAGACTGATTTTGAGCAAAAAACCCATCCAAACACCCACCTGTGTTTCAAAGTGATTTAAACACAAAATCTCTCTTAATTCAAGTTATCCCAAAATAACATGTGTGCTTAGAGATTAAAACCCATATCTCCTAAGACATAGATCCAAATCCAAATACTCCCTTGAGAAAAATACATGGTAACTATTGTTGGTTTACCTATCTAGAAAAAGAAAGTAAACACATTTAACCATTATTTTATCAAAGAAAGTTTGCTTTACATTTTAGTTACCAATATTGTACTTTTTATTACTGTTGAACTTCATTGTATCTTCACAATCGGCAGTACCATTGTTGCAGGTAGTTAAGGTGTGCCCTTGAGCTATCACATGGGTACCTCTTGGGCAAGGATGAGGGTATCAGCTTGTTGGTTGCATTTTTGTAAGATTTTTTCCTTGTGAGGTTTTAGTTCCACCATAAGTAAACTAGAGACAGTGAAGTTTTCAAGTACCATCTCAAGCGTGGATGTAGGTAGAGACGAACCACATTAAAACCTCATTTTGTAAAGTTTTTTTAAACCTTCTCTATCCCCTTACTATATTTACGTTATTGCTTTACTTTAATATGCCTTATACTTAAATTTCCTGAATGAATTTAAGACAGTAAGGGAGAAGTCATTTTATCAACAAACTAAAAAAAAGGTTTTTACTAAGTTTAAATGTTTATAAAATAAAAGTGAAAAGAAAGAAAGAAATGTTAATTTTGAAAAGTTAAATAAATGTCATAATTCCAATTCATTCCCAGGCCAACGATTTTCAAGGCATGTTAGGTTGTTTAAATTTATTTGTTACTATATTATGTTTATTGAGAAGAACTGTATACGTGTGGGGGAGTTATTTTAGATAGATATGATACTGGCATATTCTTATTGCTATACTCACATGTTCATATTTTGTTATATTTTCTTTATTTTGTTCTTTCACCTTGGTTTTTGATGAGTTGGCTAATGTGTGATAGTAAAGTATTTTTGTAAGAAGCTCTTTTGAGACATGAAGATGTTTGATTCTTTTGTTGGGATTAGTTACTTGTAATAAATGTAATTTTCTATTTTTTTTTATTTTCCCTGGGACAGGGAGTTGATAAAATGGTACTTGAAAATATTTATCAACTTCAACCGCATTCATTCATGCCAAAACTCACTTACGACATTTAGGAAAGCTACAAGACTTAGCTGACTTAGATTCAACCATTGGTTAATTATTGTCATAATTAAAAAATCTTTTAATTAAACTTGTTTGGATAAATTGTCAAATACACTATCCAAATATACTCTTCAAATAGATAAATTATTTTTTCTTAGAAATTGATTTTTTTCATGTATTTTAAGTATGGGTGTTCTTGGTTGGGACTAACTTATTTAGGGTCTTGCCAAAACATATTATAAAAATATTTTTGAGGTAAAATTGGATAGAGTCCTTGGACAGTTTCGCAGGCTTCTTGTTAGAACTTCGCCGCAACAAAGACTTTCTTTACTGTAGCAAAAAGCCTTTGTTGAAATACTTTGTCCCTATGCTTTTTCCCTGGTAACTTGCATGACCTGCTTCACTACATGTTTATTAGGGCGAATAATTTCTTTACTGCAGTGATGCCTTCAACGAACGAATTTGACATTCGTCGAAAGCACTTTTTGTGAGATCTTTCGTTAAGATCTCCCTTGTTTATATTTCCAGTACATCTTTTCGGCTGCGTAAACCGTAGATGCGACTACTTGAGATTTTAGGAGTTTGACACCTATTCTATTAGACTCCTAACTTCTTTCAAACTTAAGGCTATATATTTATGTGTTAAATAATCTTCCAAACCAAGAGTGAGAGTTTAAGAAAAATATTTTTGCTAATAAAAAAATATCAAATATTTGAGAGCATAGTTTTTAATCCTCGTCTTTGAGTTCTTTAAGCCACTGCTTTAAGGTTTTTGTGTTTGATTAAACCCTAGGGACTTATTTACTCATATTTGTGTTCAAAATCAATTTCTAAAATTTTGTTCTTGATTCTCTTCTTTTGATTAAAAAAATAACCCGGTGCACCATGTATTGGATGTGATGCTCGCAGAGAAGAACATCAATGAACATATTGTGGGCACATTCCTTGGGGGGAGTAATTCGAAGGATGGAGAAAATTCACGAAAAGACCTTTAAGCGTTAAAACTTAAGCCACAACTACGGTTGAAAGAAGATAGTAGGGGAAGGATAATAATCCCCCCTGGTGCATTTACTTTGACGAGTGAGGAAAGGAAGGTGATTTTAGACACAATATATAATTTGAAAGTTCCATCTCATTTTTCGTCCAACTTGCAAAGGATTGTGAATTATGATACCAATGATTTACATAAGTGTAAGTCCCCTGATTGGCATGTGATCATGCAATTAGTTCCTCTATTGTTTAAGCAATGTTTCTCCAAGCACAAGGATTTGGGCTATTATGCAAATTAGTATCCACTTCTCACTTTTATGTGAGAAGGTAGTCAATCGAGATCACCTAGTGGTGGAAATTGGCGGTGAATGAAGCATTTTGTGTATTGGAGAAGTACTTTCCTCCATATTTCTTTAACATAAGTGTTCACTTGTTGGTACACCTATGCGACGATGCACTTATTTGCATCCGAGTAAGATATCGATGGAGTTATCCCTTTGAAAGATTGATGAAAGTTTTCAAATATTACGTCAAGAATATACAATACATTGAAGGATCAATTGCAGAGGAATACATCACCGTGGAGTTATCAATCTACACTCAATAATATATGCCTGACTCGACTAACGTGTATGATAATGATGAGTTCATCGATGAGGGTGTCCATGTGATGGGAAAATGAGTGATATTAACGCGTTTGTAACATGAACAAGTAGTTCGTTATCTTTTTGACACTCATGAAGATGTCGAAGAATGGAAAAATTAAGTTTAAATTATTTTAACTTTTAAATTATTTTAATTTTTACATGATTAATTTTGTAATACTTTCGTCACGATCTATGCAGAAAACATGAAGCTTGTGAGAACAATAAAAGACGAAAAACAATGGCACAATCAGACAACGAGTTTAGGCTATGGTTGTCACACGAGGTAATTATAATTAATATAGACTGTTATCAAATGTCGCATTACAGTAAAGCTTTACAACTAACCTAATTAATTTATCTATATTCTCAGCTCTTAAAAACAAGTGTTGCGACATCAAGGCATTCTCATCTAGCCAGTGGACCCTTGTTCATGGCACAAGAATACAAAAAGTATCGATTGAACGGTTATGTATTCGGTGCAAGGGTGTACGAGGAAAATACAAATGTAAAAATATTGAGCATTTCATACATGGCTCTTAGTTTTTTTCGAGCGAGCAAAGCTAAAAATCTCATTGAAGCTGAAATGACTTACTACGGTGTAATTCAAAATATATTTGAGTTGGACTATGTAAACTTCAAAAAGGTTGTATTTTACTGTGATTGGGTAAGAGTTGAGGATAAAAATTCTTGTAAAGTTGATCCTGGCACCAATTTGATCATGGTTGACTTGTCCAAGTTGAAGTGCAACGAACACTTGAGCGATGAGCCATTCGTTTGTTCTTTTCAAAAGGTCAAGCAAGTGTTTTACTCGGAGTATATCAACAACGAGCCGTGGTTAATCATCCTACATGCGCCAAAGCCTCTAAACAGTAGTGTGGATGACTTGGCTGCACCTACCGAATATCAATCCATTTTTGATGATAACCCGATTTTGAAATAATTTTTTGATTTGCAATAATTATTCAAATTATTTTTAATGACTAGTGGCCGTATTATTCTAGTGCTTTATTATTATCGGACGACAATTTAATGTTTTTTATTAATTTGTACTTGATCATTTAAATGCTTGTAATAACCAAGTGAATATGATAATTAAAATTTTCATAAATTTAAGCATTAATTCAAAGTCCATGACTCGAGTGTGTGTGTGTAATTGAAAATGGTATTGGTATAAATTTAAATTGAAATTGGTATTGGTATTGGTATAAAGTGATATTAATATTAGTATAAATTTAAATTGGTATAAATTGATATTGGTATTGGTATGTATTGATATTATCGTATTTGAGCATTAATTCAAAGTTCATATACATCTTTGTACTAATAATAATTTTTTTTTACAGAAAATGACTTCATCAGGACGTAGTTGCGGAGGCGATGAGGGATCCTCGGATAGTAGCCTCCCTGAATGGGTAAAATTAGGGTCCACTATCAAAATTAAGACAACATTATTAGCTAGAGTGCTAGAGTTGTTGAAGGCGATTGTCGGACTGGGGTACACTGATTGGAGGGCCGTGCCTAGTGACCTCAAGATGAACATCTGGGGGCTCTACAGGTTGTGTATTTAATATTTATATTTATATTTATAACTGTAATAATTACTTACAGCATGGTTTGTATTTTTCTGACAGGAACAATTCGGCCGGCCCGCATATCTCCCCGAACCCACGTTGGAGAAATTGAGGGATCAATATAAGACATGGAAGAAGAATTTTTGGGAACGGTACCCAGAAGTCCTTTCAGAGACTCCATGAAATCATCCCCCCCAAGGAGCCAATCTCATTCGCACAATGGCAGAAATTTATAGACAATGAGACTGAGCGGCCATTGGCATCTCGCCAATCGAGGAGGGACAACCGAGCAAAAAAGTTGGATGTGCACTACTCCGAGCGGACGTCTTACCCCGAGGTGGAGCACAAGATGGTAAGTTTTTAATTTTAGTTAGTATAATTTAGCATTAATTTGCGTTACTTACTAATTCTGTATTATTTTATTTCAGGAGACGGGGAGTGGACCTGGGGGTAGGCCACATAGGCTCGATGCCTATGTGGAAAGTCAGACGAAAAAGGGGAAGGACAAGGAGGTGGCCCCGAGTTTCGTAGCCACCATTATAAGTTATAAATGTTTATTTCAATTATGTTATAAGTTTTTTATTTACTTAATTGACTTATCGTGTACTTTTTGTTTTTTCAGGTAAAGTTTAAGGAAGTGCATGAGTCGCAGTCTGATGCCGACAAAGCATATTTGGCTATGGATGCACTCATCCAAGTGCTCGGGCCAGATCGCAAGGGGAGGAATAGGGGGTGAGATCACGAGTGGGGAAGTCTAGTATCATCGTCATGGAAACGAACAACAACGGGTTAGCCCGTAAGGTGGACTCTCATGATGATAAGCTATCAACGTTGGAGGCGACTGTCCTAAATATGTACACCTCCAGGAAGCGTCAATTGGGAAAGGTCAAGGGGAAGGAGAAGGTGGTATAGGAGGACGAGGACGAGGACGAGGACGTCGACACCGATGTTGACGGAATTGCTTCATTACTGATACGCACGGACTTGTCTCCACATGATGATCCATTTCCCATCGTGACCCCCGCTAAGTTGCCTATGTCAACACTCGATTGGTCGTTCGTGCATCTACTCGACATATATTATGGGCTTTGATAGCGAAGGGGTTGAGGTATCCGAACTTCTGCTCGGGTATGTTGCTTCATGGACGTCCCCTCCAAGACATTAAGGCAAGAGTGCGTATCACGCATATGGTGGAGGGAAAGGAGAGCTCACCTGTGTGGTTGCGCGAACAATACGGTGTTCAACATATTGCGTGGTGTGTCAATTCATATTTTGTGTGGCCTTAATTCCTCCTTCGGCCCGTTGAATATTGATAATATTTCTATCTCTTTTTTTTTGAAGATTGGATTGTATTTATATTCTTTTAATTTTGGTACAATTTGGTTTGGATATGATGGATATTTGCATTTCTATTTTATTTAGATATGGATTATAAATGCCTTGATATGGTATATGATTTGTATTTTCTTTGGATATATGCTATTTAAATAGGTACAAATTTGTTATAACAGGTGCATATATACTGCTGGGCAGTGGCAGTGGCCATACTGCCCAATAGTTTTATCTAAAATTCTGCCCAGAATTATCACGATCAAAGACTGTGACAAGTCCTTGACAAAGAAACTTGTCACGAAATTATCACGGTCTTTGACCGTGACAATTTTTTGGTTTGTCATGGTCAAAGACCGTGACAAAAACTTGTCACCTTGATAATCTAGTGAACTTGTCACAATCATTGACCGTGACAAATCCGTGACAAAGAAGTTGTCACCCCCAGACTTGTAATGATCATTGAACATGACAATATTGACTTGTCATGGTCAATGACCATGATAATTCGATAGTTTTGGTGTAGTGCATATTGGAATCAGAAAAATTCACTACAAGGGCTCTGTTAGAGAATCTCATGTTCAGATAATAAATATTCTCGTTAGTGGTTCCCAACTGTAACAATACCATAACTCCTTTATTCCTATATTTGTCTCTTACCTCTCATTAACGCGACTTACTCCAATTACCACTCCCAAAGTGTTAGGGGCCACTTGAGTAGGAACCACATCAAAATATTGACAAAACTCTAGAAATAAGCGATTGGGACGAAAGTCGACCCCACATTTAGCAATAAAAATGGTGGGGATCCTGTGACTCTCCTCCAACACACAGAGGTCATAAGGACCTGTTAATAACTCTATTTTTACCTCAGCGGGGTTTCCATGGGTAGTCCTAAATAGCTCCAGAGAACTCTCATCAATAGTATACACCGTTTTCACAACAAAGATGAAAGAAATACAAAAAAGGAAACATTCTTATAGTGAAAACAAACGACAGGGAATAATAGCTCTCACAAATGGTCCAATCACTCCATATTGATGTGGTCGAATTTATTATCTCCTTAGGTCGGTAGACCGGTCGACCCCCTTTAGGAATGCGAACCATCAGCAATGTGAATAGCGATAGGTGGCATTTCTACATCACCTATGCACATGAATGTGGAAATATGCTAAGATGTTATCTATAGTGAAACAGGGTGTAAATACATAATGTATAAAGGTATTCCGCCTCTTCTCCTTTCCATTACGATAAATAGATCACTACATCCCTCTACTGGGGAATAACTTAAAAATAATACACACTTAACCATAGAGAGTTATTGAGAGCTTGTACTATAAACCATAATGCTTAGTGGCTTCAAACCCGTGGATGTAGGCACCATGTTGGGTTGAACCACGTAAAAAAATATTTGTCTCCTTCTTTGTCTCTCATCTCTCTCTAATCCACACCACCTCATACTTTATCCGTGGTATATAATTATTGGTTTAATTAAGATAAGATTCATTATAATCACTGTATGAATTTTATACACCAACAATTATGTTGTAGTAATTTATGACCTTTCAATCATGTAGGTCCTATAATTGATCTACTCAAGAGCCTAATATGTCAGCCTAAGATGAGTAAGTTCGACTACGATCATAATTAAACTCTCAATGATGATGCTAAAAATTGTGATCAGCTAAATTAATGAAGATAACAAATAGTAACCCATGAATATATGTGGATATGATCATTATACGATGATACAAATAGTAAGTAAGGAAGAGAAGATAAAATAAAGAGATCGAACACACATATATAAGTGGTTCAACCTTAATTGGACTACATCCACTGTACAAGGAGCTTATTTTTCACTACATGTGGTGGAAAACCATAATTTTTAGGGTTTATAAGATCTTATTCTAACTTTCTCTCTCTAGAAGGCACTTTTGTAGAATAATAGTATAAAAATGAAAATGTCTTGGAGTCTAAACTTCTAATCAGCTGCATTTTATAGATATCTTGGTGTGTAGTATGCACCACAAGTCACATGCATGATCACACTCTCCAAAGTTGCCACCTGTCCTTCTAGAAGGTTTGTTGGAATGCATAATCATTCATTCACATGTTCTGGTGATCATTGCAAATGCCGTTGGGGGTAAAAAATGATGAAAATGCCCTTTTTTGGAGAAATCTCCATTTTCCATTGTGTCCAACATAAAATGGTCATCCTTATTTTGGCCGACCGGATTATGGTCAAGGGTTTTGTGGTCGAGAGTCATCTTAACTCCATTATCATAAGATATTATCTTTAGGATCATTAATTACCCCTATAGACTTTAATCTTCTGAGTAATTTTTATTGTAATGAAAGGTCGGAGGCTATATCTGCCTCACTAGGTGTTTTAACTGAGGGTTAATGAGTCGATTATAAATAGAATGAAGTAACCTAGGTACCCTAAAATGTTAAATCTGAAGGTCCATAGACTGAAGGATCCAAGAGACTCCAAATGTTGAAGTCGAAGGTCCATAGGCCAAAAGAGCTTATGTACCCTAAAATGTTAATGCCAAAGTCCATAGTCCGAAGGAATGGAGGCACCCCAAAATGTTGAAGACGAGGGTCCATACACTGAAGGGGCAAAGGGAACCTAAAATGTTAAAGTCAAGCATTCATATGCGGATAGAACTGAAGGATCCTAAGATGTTGATGCCCAAGGTTAATAGGCAGAAGGAAAAATGAGTGACCTCAAAATTTTAAAGCCGAAAGTCAATAGGCCAAAGAAACCGAGGGATCCAAAAATGTTAAAGTGTAGGAACTTAGGGACCCCAAAATATAAAAGACGATGGTCCATAGGCTAAAGGAGGTGAGGGGCCCCAAAATGTTGAAGTTCAAGGTCCATAGGTCGAAACAGCTTAGGGACCCAAATATATTAAAGCTGAAGGATCTAAGGGACCCCAAAATGTTAAAATTGAAGATGCATATACTGAAGGAGCTTAGGGACCCTAAAATGTTAAGGTTGAAGGCCCATAGACTGAAGGATCCGAGGGACCTCAAAATGTTAAAGCCGAAAGTCTATAGGCTGAAGGAGATGCGGGATCCCAAATGTTGACGTAGAAGGTCCATAGGCAGAAGGATATGAGAGAGCCTAAAATATTGAAGCTGAAGGTACTTAGGACAGTGGAACTAAGTGACCCAATTTTTTTGAATCCTAGGGTCCATAGGCCAAAGGATCTAAAGGAACCCAAAATGTTGAAGCTGAAGGTCCATAAGCCAATGGAATCAAGGGAACACAATATGTTAAAGCCGAAGGTTTGCTTTTGATCAACGTTAACCGACCACCTTTAGACAGGTAACTATGATTCCAACCTATTAACCTCCTCTGGACCCTCTTAAGGATCGGATCCCATATCAAAGAAGTTTTAAAATTAGCCCCTAAAGGGAGGCCAAGATAAGTATAAGGGAGAGAGCCAACCTGACAACCAAGAACACTTGATAGATAACCCACATTACCCACCTTGCCCACGACAATCATCTCACTCTTCCCGACATTAATATGTAAACCCGACACAACCTCAAAACACATCGAAAGCAACTGTAATGACCTCACCTCATCCACATATGCCCCATAAAAAATACTAGTATCATTCACAAATAGAAGGTGAGAGACCTCAACTGGATGAGAAAAAAATATCCCAATAAAAAGGCCCGATATCAGACCGTGCTCCACTGTACGAATCATCATTCTAGAAAATGCCTCCATAACCAGTAAAAAGAGGAAAGGAGATAACGATTCACCTTGGATAAGGCCATGAGAACTCGAGAAGAGCTCCTTAGGCACCCCATTAACAAGTACTAGAGAAGTTGACAAAGGCAATACACCTCTTCATCCACTTGCACCACCATTCCCCAAATCCCATCCTCCTAAAAAGATACAGAAGAAAATCCCAGCTCACATGATCGTGCGCCTTCTTAATGTCAAGCTTGCATAGAATACCAGGATCCCCACCACTCAACCTGAATTCGATGCACTCATTCGCAACCAGAGCAACTTTAAGGATCTAACGATCACCCACAAACGCGCTCTGTGCATCCGATATAAGTGGATCCATCACATTTCTACGTCTAACCGATAAGAACTTAGGAAATTAGCTTATACACACTGCTGACCAAACTAATAGGCCTGAAGTCTCTCACATCCATATCCCCCCTTTCTTAGGAACCAAAGTAATGAACGTGGCATTCAGACTCCTTAGAAAGTAAACCCTGTCATAGAACTCACTGAAAATAACCATCACATCCACCCTGATAACCTCCCAATAATGCTAGTAAGATGCTAAAGTGAACCCTTCCGGACCAGGCGCCTTATCACCGCACATCGACCTTTGAACCTAAACAACCTCCTCCTATGTGAACAACCTTTCAAACTGAACCACCTCATCCCTAGAGATGCTCACCACTAGAAGCCAATCCATCTTCAGTCGCCATTACTCCTCCCCCGTATACAACCTCTCGTAGAACTAACGGATCTTCCTACGAACCTCACTCTCCTCAGTGAACTCCACTCCCCCTACTACCACCTTCCCGATATGGTTAAAGATGCAATGGGAGTTATCCGCTTTATGAAAAAATTTAGTGTTGATATCCCCTTCCCTAAGCCAAAGAGCCCAAGACTTTTTATAAGGACATTGTCCGTCACATTCAGTATGTCGTATACCGCTACAAGTTTGCCGAAGAATTGGGAAACTTACATCTACAATAGACAATTCAAATTTCAAGGCGACTTCAACAATCATGCCCAATAAGGACTGACTTGGTAAATGTGTTTAAGTTCCATTTATAATTTGCATAAAAGTGTTGGGATATTTTTTATAAAAAATTAAAATATTTTTTCTTTTATGAAAAAATGATTTTTGAATTATTTTAATTATTTTTTATTTTTTAAAAATTATTTTTATCATAAAAGCTTTTTAGATAACTGTTCTCAGACTCGTAAGAGTGTTGGTTTCTAAGTCTCCAAATGACTTAAAACTCTGTAAAGCGAACCTCGAGATTTGTGACTGGTCGTTCAAACGAGAGCCTATCTCGTTCGAACGACACCAGAAGTCGTTCAACCGACATGACACTTCGTTCAAACGAGAAGTATTTTTTATTGACACATCACCGCCTTAAAAGTTTTATAAATAGGGTGTCAGACTTCGTAATTTCGCATGGAGAAAACACTGGTTTTAACAGAATAAGTTTTTAAGTGTTTTTGGTTTATTCTCCATCCCTTTGAGGGTCCAAAACTTTGTTTTACAATTCATAAATCCCAGTGCTTTTGTGTGAGTTGTTTCTTGGAACCCGCTTTGGTTTTGGTAATCCTTGGTGGGGATATCTCTACCACCGAAAAGCTACGTGCTATTACGGAGGGAGACCGTATGAAGTTTTATGACTGCGTGTTGATTCTTTGCTGAAAACTGCATGTTACGACTGCGTGTCCTTGTAGTGATGCTGCGTGTGAACCACTGCTGATTTCTAGACCGGTACTTTAAAGATTTGCTGAAGGCACCTTGCGTTGCACTTGTGGGCGATTATAAATTGGTCTATAAGTCAAAGGTCCTGTAAGTTATTTCAAAGTTCTAGAAATATAAAAGGTTTTGCCCATGTGGGGAATTTTTCCTGAAGTTTGGGCCTATTTGATTTGTTTTGACACGTAGTTGCATATTTTAGGGATGAACTAAAATTGGTTTAAAATTGGGTTTATATGCTTTGGACTCTATTTGTTTAAAAGATTAAAATTATTTAAAACCACCCATAGGCAATTATTCTTGGGCTAACAAGTGGTATCAGAGCGGGTTACGCTAATTTATTGCATTTGATCTTGTTTGCCTGCATCTGGGGTGGTTTGTTTTTATCTAATTGAATTTGTGTAGTTTTGTCAAAGAAAAATTTAAGATATTGAAGCTCGCAGATGATTCTTCTCTTGATATAACTCATAAATGATTGTGTCAGTTTCTTTTGTCATACGCTAGTTATACTATATGATATATCCATGCTAGTGTTATGACGTGCGTACTTTTTGTATTATATATATTTTTTAAAAAAATTGAAAAATACAAAAAGATTTTTGTATTTTAGTTTGCACCTTATATGAATGCACACTTAGGATGAGCAAGTCACAACTTCATGCCATATCCATGTGACTGTTTCATAGTGTTTTGAGACAAATATGTGTCATTCCGAGCTTTACAAATTTTGGAGTCATTGATATGATATAGTGTTACTACCTACATGATTGACTCATTTTGTCCTTTATTGCACACAAGCACGGATCTGTTTGAACTTATGCTTGTCTATCACATGTTGGTTGAGTATTTTCGCTTCAATTCTGTCTATTAAAACGAACCAAATGTGACAAAACAAGATAATAAAAGGTGTGCATGTTTTTACTGTTTGTCGTGAGTTTGCGTGAATTTTTTAAACCGTGAAGGGCTATGAAAGGTTTATCCTTTGCGACTAAGCCGCTGTTTAAATTGGACCTAAAAAATTGAGGAATTTTAATTATCCGGGGTCCAAAGAGGTTTAAAAGAGCCCGAAAAAAATTACATGGTAATAAAAATAAATATATGCTAGATTATGGGCCATTAGGTTTATTCACCAATTCTCCAATGTTCGAGAATTTAGATCACATGGAAAAGAAAATATATATGAGGGAGTTTAGTTAGAGAATTAAAATGGATTTGCACGTCCTAAAAAAGTCTTGAAAAAGCATGAAATCGTTTTGGACTATATTGGTGTGAAAATCATTTATACTTTGATTTACTGATAAGATTAAAACGATGTCATCTAAATTCAATAATTTTACTCCAAAGGACTAATTTTGATGTACATTTGTTTGGAGTACGCTTACGCATCTTGCACATATGATATGATTGAGTTGATTTTCCTATCGAATCTGTTCACACCCATTCATTCCATATCCACGATTTGGTTATCTTAGGGTAAATTCATGGTGTGATTTTTGTAACATCGTTTTTTTTTATAAAAAATCTGAAAAATAAAAAATAATTTTGTGTGGTTTACTGTGACACCCCAATTTGATTTAATTGGTATATTCTTTTCCTTATCACTTTTGGACAAATAAAAAGGGGGAGAACGAATTATGATATTATGGGGTAGTTTAAGTATGGGGGATATTTAATTATGCTTACATGTTTTATGTTTATATAATTTCAAACTCGATACGTCATGAGGTTTTTGCTTTGTCTGATGTGTGTAGGTACAATTGAAGATCATAATGCTGCACACCCTGATGAGAAAAGCTTGAAGATTTGAAAAGTTGATTGTTGAAGATATAAGAGGGTACCTTAGATAAGATGGAGGCGTAACCCCTATTTGAGTATGGTAAAGATAAGCTAATCCTGGCCGAAGCTTTGGATTAATGATAGGACATACGAACACAGACCCAATGAAGATACACTCGTCTTAAACTCACACAACCCTCGTGTATAACTCAGGAAATAGTAATGAACCTTAGAAGTAACTTAGCTAGAGGGAGAGAGAAGTAAGCACCCTAGATACACCTTGGTAGGCAGGTAAAAACACACCATATACCCTCAGGAATCTCTGTCAAGTATTAAAAGCTTCACAATAAATGACAATGGTGAGGGGATAAACCCTCTGGCTTGTAATAATCTCTCTTTCTGATGTGTATCTCTAGTAATAACTCCAGGGTTCTCAAAAAGGGTCATGCCTCTCCTCAGGGTTGGTTGGGGTCCTTAAATAGCCCCCCCCACCATCCCCGAGGCAACTCAGTCATTAAAACTATGAAAATACATCCCTCATACTTTATGTCGCAACATTAAATGTCTGAGGCACTAGTTGTTTTCATGTCATAAACATTAAATGTCAAGACAAGCCTTTTGCCTAACCACTGTGTGTCAGGGGGCTGTTGGCGCAGAGGTGGCTTACCAACTGCCTGACATCCCCAAATACCACTGTTGTTTACTCAAGTGCATGTCTGACATTGTTTAGCTGGCTAGTGACATCACCTACAGTAGATGTGACATTAAGTAGAGGGCTATTTGGTTCATAACTCAATGCCCGATGGAACTCGACGTTGCTCCGTACGATGTTCCACGGTCAGGGTCTTTTGGTGTTTACCAGGTGTATCTAAGATGGTCAGGACAAGTCCCAACGGTGCCTTACTTCTCAATCCTCCAAACCAAGTCCCTCTAAAGTTCCCATGGTGAGGTCATACGATAGAGCATGAAAGCTCTCCCAGACCCTGCCAAGCCTGGTCTTTCGCAAGTACCGTTTGACCTCACACAAACTCTTTCATTATTATCGTTACGTTATTACAACCGTTATAGCTTACAGTCATCAATAATAGAAATACAATATGACTAATACAACAAGCTAAAATATAAGCTGCCGCACCAAGTTGTCTCGCTGAGTTGCCACGCTTGAGCTGCCTCGGTTGCTTAATCTTAAACACTGTTGCTAATTGGGGATTGGTCCCTAATCTCAGGATTACCTTCAAGTCCCCTCTACATTCGCCCCCTCGTGTAGAGATTTGTTGGAACAAGAAATGTCTGCACGAAAGGTCTCGAACCGATGAACCTGTCTTTGTGGGAAAAGATTCAGGCTTTTCTCCTTTATTCAGAATCAGAGCGTTAGAGTCTTCGGGAAAAAGTAAAATTCTGCCCGATGCACCTTAGTCATAACTAATTAATAGTCTAGGCTTATGAGATAACATCATAGCTTTTTGGAATCGTTGGGACATCTTCTTCGTTGGGGGTCTTATTAGATATGTTTAACAAAAAATTTTGTTGGCGCCAAAACTCAAGCTTATATAGGAAGGCAACGGTTTGTGTTCCCCAGACGTCACTTCGTAAATGATGTGGCGCAGTCTTCTCAACTGTCAAAGCACTTCCCAAGGTGCCACGTGTTCATTGGAAATGATTGCAGGCGGCCTTGCACGTGTGATGGTGGGAGACTGAAACGACAACCCCGAAATTTTCAAACGGCTATATCCAAAACACTTCAACCCTCTCTTTCTTTGTTTCCCTAATCTGTTACTATCTTCTTTAGACTTTCGTTTTTGTAGAGAGAGAAAAACTTGCAAAAACTCCATTGTTGTCAAGCTTCTTGTTTGCCTTCTTCCCTTCTCATCCCTTAAAACCGCTGCCTGTGATCGCGGTCCTCTTATTCTCGTTCTTCAAATTGCCATTGCGTGAAGCTTTTCTGCTATCTTCATCATCGTTTTCCATGTCAACCTCAAACAACCCCGCCATCTCTGCTACTGGTGCTCCGTCTACCACCACCACTGCTGCCTCTGCCCTAGATGCTGCCCGCCAGGAACAACTGAGATTTTATCGTCGCTCTCCTATTTTTGGGGAAGGTGATGACTTTGCTGTTGCCTGTAAGGCTGTGCATTTTTCTTCCAAGTTCGATGCCTTACTGTTGGGTGATGAAGATGAGGATTCTTCTGAATGTGGATTTCTTCCCCCAGAGGGGAGTCTACGATTTCGCTTGGAGCGAGGGGACTTCCCATGGTCCTATGTTGACTTCGAAGCGCCAGGGGGTTCTCCTGCCCACTTTGTTGCCTGGAACTCTGACATGTAAAGTGCTTATGCTGATATTCTCACCAAGCTTGGGTTGCAATGGGCTAAGTGGTTTGGTGAGTTCACTCTTTCGAAGAACAATGTTGCTCTTCGTGTCCTAGTCTCTCGATGGAATGTTACTACTCATACGTTCATCGCTGCATGGGGCGAGTTCACCATAACTCTAGAGGACGTGTGCGAGCTTTTGGGCCTCGATGTAATAGGTCATGAGCCCTACGATGATGAGGCTCTTGATGACCAAGAGACTGCCGACCATTTGGAGTTGGATCGCATATGCCGAAGCTGCATTGGTTCATCCAACAAAGCTACTTTCTCTCCCTTGATTAATTATTTCTTCAAGGGTTCTGGTGAAGGCAGTTCTTCAGCAGATGCTCCTGGTCAAGGTACACCGTTGGAACTTCCTGCCTATATTCTTGTGATTCTCTCCCGTGTCCTTTTGACGGGAAAACCCAATGACCAACCCCGAAGGGACCTTATCAACCTGTCCCTTCATTTGGCCCGAGGCATAAAACTTCCACTGGATGCAATTGCCTTGGGATCTCTCTACACATGGCTGTATAGGACTTTATTCGACATGGAACGCTCTGTTGGCCGTTATAACTTGGCCAATTTTGCCAACAGCGTTCTTCTGACCAGCTTCCTTTACTTTCGCTTTCCTGCCGTAGCGGCCAAAGCCAACAGTCCTCCCTCGGGGGAAATAATTCTGCCTCCATGGTCCTTTATTTATCACAGGAGGCAAAGTCGAAAGGAGCTAATATCTGTGATTGACCGTTTTGAGAACTTTGTAATGAGGCCTTATCAGGAGGAAGTCTTCTTTCACACTTGTGAATTTTTTTAACGTGAAGCCAGAATGGTACAGGTGCCGTCCCCAGATATCGAGGATCCCTCGTTGACCGTGGTTCTTCTATTATCCCCCGGATATCTACCTTTTTACACCGAGTGGGGATACACCAGTGAGCACTATAATCCCAACCAATGCAGCCACCAGTTTGGGTTTGATCAGGGGGCTCCACGTCCAGTGTTTCAATCGTCAAACCCTAAGGTCTCCTTTAGCGAGGCGTGATCTCTTTTTTCGTCCACCGCTGCGTGGGGGATAAGCTCCACTATGGCTGGGCGAGTGACCATTCCCAGTATTACTAGGCAGGGGGACGTGACCCCTTTGTTTTCCATAAAGTACCGGCCGAAGCAACTAGCTGCAATTACTGAGTTCGTTGAGGGAGATCCGGTGTATCCTCCCATTTCTTCATTTTCTGCCCTAGAGTTGGGGCTAAAGGGAAACTCTGTACTTGGGATAGAATTCCCTCTAAGTTCAACCCCCAAATCACCTCCCACCGAGCTTCCCCCACTTTGTCCCATGGTCCCAGTTGCAACGCCAAAACCCAAAACTCCTGCTGCTCCGAAAAAGGCTGCCCCCTCAACCGAAGCTACTATCAACGAGGGGCCTTCTCAACCACCTGCCAAGAAGGCAAAAACGGCCAAGAGTGGGACATCAAAGTCAAAATCTAAGTCCCAGAAGCCCCAAACTCCCATGGCAGCCCTTCCCTTAGCCTCCATTCCACCTCCCATGCCTGCTGAGATGGCTGATCGTTTAAGGAGGGAGGCCCAAGCAGAAATAGATCGAATAAATGCTGAGTATCGTCGACACTATGTCGTTGTTCCTCCTTCCATTGATTTTCCCACAGTGGTGGTTGATACTTCAGAGCCAACGGCTAGAAGGAGAAAAAGCTCAAGGGTTCCTCGAGAGGTCGAACTGGTGCAACGAGATCGAGGAGGAAAACTCTTGGCACCAAGCCCCAGAAGACGCGAAGTCTTGAGGTGCATCCCACTCCTACCCCCTCTGTCGCTGTTACTTCTCCTTCTTGGCCCGTGGTCCTGTCTTCTCGTTGCCCCTCTGAATCCGAGGTATGTATGCTTGATTTATTCGTTATCTTTTTTGCTTAAGGTAGGCTACATCTGTTTATTATATATATATATATATATATATTTTGTTTTTTTGACAACTATGGTGCAGGGGATTGAAATGGAAAGGCCAAACCCCCCCAGTCCTCCCGTGAGCCCTTTTGTGGGGGGACGTTTCGGTGTTTCTCGTACCGATGTGACTCCTCCCCATTCTCCCATGATGGGTCTCACTTATTCTCTTCGATCAAGCTCCCAACTTGCTAAGGAAGTTATTGTGGGAGGTGATACCACTGAGCCTGCGAGTGATTCCTCGCCCCCAGAGGTAACGCAACCCTAGGTAACACTATCAGTCCCCTCTGACTTACGTACTTCACCTGAGGTTCCTCTGCCCATCGTTCTTGTGGAGGAAAGTGAGTCCGATGTATGCTTTCCTTTATATTTTATTTGTTATAGCGTCTTTTTGGTTCCATCCTTTTTTACTTACGTGTGTTGCTGAACCCTGAGATGTTTTTGTGTGCCCTAGGTGGAAATATCCTCGTTGTTAGCAAACGTTCTTCTTCCAACGATGCTGGTGAGGCCTCTGACCACCATTCCCCTTTTCAGCACTATAACCGAGGTGAGTAGTATGTAGAGATACTTCTTTATAGTGTATGTACTTATTCCTCTTTTCTAACACTTGCCCTCATGTCACAGTTTTCTCCTGATCTTGTACCACCTAGTTATCTTGGTGGTTCTACTGCAATCAAGGCCCATGTTGGTGCTTCTATCCAGCATAGTGGTTCTTCTGCACCCCTTCGTGTTGGGTCTTTGTTTGGGAGCCCGTCATCTTCTCTCGATGAACCCGCTATGCTGGCCCTAGTGCCTTATGTAGGTGAGGGAGTTTTGCCAAGTGTTGGGGCTTCTGCGAGCAGGGACCCCGTTGTGGCTTCTGAGGCAATGATCTCGTCCCCAACAGTTCGTGTCCCTACGGCTGCCACACTGATTCACGTTCTTGCCCCTGCAGTGACTGAGGTATTTTTCGTTAAGTCTTGTTAAGATTTTTCATAAACTCCACCTTACAATGGTGACTTAACAACGAAAATGCTTGTTAAGATTTTTCATAAGCTCCACCTTATAACGGTGACTTAATAACGAAAACGCTTGTTAAGATTTTTAGTAAACTCCACCTTATAACGGTGACTTAACAACGAAAATGCTTGTTAAGATTTTTCATAAGCTCCACCTTATAACGGTGACTTAACAACGAAAATGCTTGTTAAGATTTTTAGTAAACTCCACCTTATAACGGTGACTTAACAACGAAAACGCTTGTTAAGATTTTTCATAAGCTCCACCTTATAACGGTGACTTAACAACGAAAATGCTTGTTAAGATTTTTAGTAAACTCCACCTTATAACGGTGACTTAACAACGAAAAACGCTTGTTAAGGTTTTTCATAAACTCCACCTTATAACAGTGACTTAACAACGAAAACGCTTGTTAAGATTTTTCATAAGCTCATCATGTCCTCTATCTCTTTTCAGGTTGCTCGGGAAAATTCTCCCCCAGTTCTTTCGCCTATGGCCTCCCTCCATCGGGAACCTGCTTCTTCAAAAAATTCTGGTCATGATGATCAAGGTTCCACGACCGGTGTTGCAGCGGAGAGCGAATCTGGGTGCGAACTCCCTCTTCCTGACCTGGCTCCTCACGCTTTCTGCCTGATGGTGCTTCGGCAGTCTCCTCAAATGCCTGTCAACCACAGTTTGGTGATCAAATAACTGGTGAATCGTCACCCTGAGACCTTCACACTGGACTGTCTGCGTTTCAATATTCACGTGATGAGTCACAGACTTCAAGGCATGGAGATAGTTGTTGCTGAAATTGCCAATACTCCTACTGCAAGCGTTACTCGATCCCTACTTAAGCAATTTCTGGGTTTCCTGAGGGAGCTGGAGCGTGATGGCTTCTGTTTTGACTGGATTATAACACATTTGAAGACTTTGAAGAACCAACAACTGATCGGCCAGAGGGAAGTTTTACGAATGCACCAGGAGGACCAGCAAGCTGAGGAAGCTAGGTTGGTCGCATTGACACCCCTTTTGGAAGCAGTGGATCAAGAGGTAAAGGATGCCGAAGAAGCTTTATGTCTGGTCAAACTGAAACGCGAGAGACTCCACATCGAACGTACACGAGTGCAAATGAGGCTGGAGCTTTCTATTAACGCCCAACGGTCTTTCACACCAGCTTCTTCGGGCCTTCCTGGAGATTTTTTCTCTTCCTCAGATTTATCATTTCTTTTAGACTAGTTGCCTCTTGTATACAGATCCTCCATCTGCTCTTATCTATGTAATTCTTAGGAGATATCTCCAAAAATAGATTTTGTAATGCTCTTTATTTATGAATGAAGAATATATACTTTTCAGTCCCTTCGTGTGTTGTGACTGTTGTTGTATGCTATGGGGTTTTATATTTCTGTAATTCTTTCATTATGTTCAAAGTGTAACCCAAAACTTGTATATTTATAATGATAGTCAGTCATAACATTGGTTCGAACTTGATTGTTTACACATGATACACTTTTAGCCATTTATTGTTAATCTTAAATGGCTTGTCCTCCTCTAACTTTGAAATTAAACAATAACCTGAGTCATGAGCTTCCTTCACAATGAAAGGTCCCTCCCAGTTGGCTGCGAACTTTGGTAGAGGAAGTCCTCTGATGTGCTTTACTGCTACTTTCAATACGAGGTCTCCCTCCACGAACATCCTTGGTCTCACCAAGTTGTCATATGCCCTGGATAGTTGTTTCGTGTATATTTGAAAGTGTTGCATCGAATTATCTCTGTGTTCATCCAATGCTTCCAGCTGTACGTGTCTACTTTGAGGGAGCATGCTACTTCGTAAGGCATAATGAGCAGAGGGAACTTCCAACTCTACTCGAAGGATGGCCTCAACCCCATAAACAAGAGAGAACGATGTGTATCCTGTGGGTTTCCTCTTGGTTGTTTGATAGGCCCATAAAACAACTGGTATCTTGTCATCCCATGCCCTAGAAAGTCCTCCATTATCTTGGCCAAAATATTAACCAAGGTTTTGTTAGTTGCCTCGGCCTACCCATTTTCCTTTGGGTATGCCACCGTTGAGGTGTGATGAACAATGGAGTACTTGTCTGTGAGCATTGTTACTTCGGAATTGACGAAGGGAGTCTCGTTATCTGAAAGAATAACCTTTGGGATCCCGAAATAGCAAATGATGTATTCTTTGATGAAGTTGCTCACTACCCCAGTCGTTGCTCTTCTGAGTGGTATCGCTTCAACCTATTTTGTAAAACACTTTGTTGCTACCAATATCCATATCTTGCCTCTTGAAGAAGGGTGTATTGCCCCCACTAGGTCAAACACCCAAGTATGAAATGGATAGGGGGTTGACAGAGAGTGTAAGTCCACCGATGGGGTATGGATCATATTTCCATGAAGTTGGCAAGCTTTGCATTTTCGAACGAACTCAGCAGAGTCTTTATCCATCGTTGGCCAATAATACCCCAACGTCATCAATTGATCATACAACTTGGCCCCTCTTATGTGTGCTGGATCGTGCACTTATTTGAGGACCTCCGTTGCTTCTTCCTTCGTAACGCAACGCAATGGCCTGTTGAAGTATCCCTTTCGATATAGCTGCCCCTCCTGAATATAGAACCTTGGATCCCTTCGCCTCAGGCCCATTGTATCTATTTTCTCCGTTGGAACAACCCCCTCCTGAATGAAGTCAATGTAAGGCTGCCTCCAGTCTGTTTGAGTTTCAATGAAATGCCACTCAGCTGCCTCGAAGAATAGATGACACTTATCTCACTTCCGTTGTAGCTCTGCCGCATCTTGCTTCATTCTAGGCCAGAAATACCCCTCTCTTTGTATTCTCCTATATAGAGGTATCTCAGTCGTTTCGCAGTGCTCCTTATGCGTTTTCCTTAATCCTTGCTCGGCTTCCTCTGGGCTGACGCATCTTGACAACCATCCCCCAACATTTCTATAGTAAAGATTCCCCCGATTCGTAAAGTATTGTGTCAACTCTCTTAATCCCATAGCTCCTTCGCCAGACTCCAGTTGCTTCCTAATCTCTCCCCACAAGTCCGCGTCCTCCTCCATTGGTAGTATTGACTGTACCACCGAAGGAGCTGTTCTTCGTTGGATCACAACTATAGTCTCATCAGTTTTCATGACCATTTTCTGGGCGATAGTGGCATAGGTGTCTGGATAGCGGTTCATCGTTCTGGGATATCTTCTGATCTTGGTCCGATGGAATTGGTTGAGAAGCCTTTGAATGATTGTTTCTATATGGCGCCAGGCTCATGTGCTTCAACGCATATTCTCCGTTTACTTGTTAAATTACTAAGTTCGAGTCACCCTTAATGCAGAGTGAACGAATCCCCCTTCGAAGAGCCTCTAGCAGCCCCAGTACCAATGATTCGTATTCTGCTTCGTTATTGGAACAAGGGAAATCTTGTTTATAGGAAAGGCAAATCTCTTCCATCCCTTTTGAAAGAATAACCCTTGCTCCCCCCTTCTTTTTCGCCAAAGATCCATCGAACTGCATCGTCCACTCCTCATTAGTTGTATCCAGGTAATTAGCCTGTAAATCATCTCCTGGAATGTCTTTCTTAGGTGGCTCGAAGGTTCCTGAAGGGAAGATGGCCAACAGATCAGCGTACGCCTGGATTTTAATTGTGTGAGGAACCACACACTTCAAGTCATATTCAGAGAGGATAAGGAACCATCTAGCTGCCCTGCCAATCAATATAGTCCTTGCAAGCAAATACTTAATTGGGTCGCATCTAGTTACAATATGAATTATGAAAAACAGCATATAATGCCTAAGTTTTTGTGCTACAAAGACTAGGCTAAACAATGCCTTTCTAAGCTACTATATCTAATCTCTAGCCCATGTATAATTCTGCTGAGGTAGTAAACCAGTCGTTCTTTCCCATCCACTTCTTATGCCAGTAGCGCTCCAATGGAGCTCGTGGTAGACGTGAGGTACAGCTGCAACGGTACTCCTGCCTGGGGAGGAACCATAATTTGTGGTGAAATGAGCAGTTTCTTCAGCCTGATAAGAGACTCCTGGTGAACCTCCTCCCACCTGAATTTCGTGTTCTTTCGCAACAGCTGCATCAGTGGGTGTGTTATTTCGGCCAATCCAGTCACAAACCTCATAAGGTAGGAGACCTTGCCGAGAAAAATCTTCAGCTCTTTCGCCGTCCTAGGACATGGCATCTCTAATATCGCCCGCTGTTTATCCTGGTCCATCTGCACCCCTTGTCGATCAACCACGAAGCCCAGAAACTTCTCGCTTGTTACTCCGAAGACACACTTTAACGAGTTCATCCTCAATTTATACCTCCTGCACCGAGCAAACACCTTCCTTAAATCATTCAGATGGGACTCCTCCTTCGATTTGATGACCAGGTTGTCCACATAGAATTCTACAAATTTATTTAAGAAATCATGAAAAATGGCCATCATTGTCCTCTGGTACATAGCTCCAGCGTTCTTGAGTCCAAACGGCATCACTTTATACATGAAGTTTCCCAACGGAGTTCTGAATGCCGTTTTCTCTGCATCAGAGGGGTCCATCTTGATCTGGTTGTATCCCATATACCCATGCATAAAGCTATACATCTCATGACCAGTCGTGGCATCTATCAAACTGTCAATGGAGGGTAGGGGAAACTCATCCATGGGGCAAGCCCTATTCAAGTCTCTGAAGTCCACGCAGATCCTTATTTGGTTTTTGTCTTTCTTCCCCACTGGCACAATGCTGGATAGCCCGAGGGGATGTTGTATTGGCTTGATAAATCCTGCTGCCAACAAGCGTTGGACCTCTTCTTTAATTTTTAAGTCTAGTTCAGTCTTGTAAGTCCTCATTGCCTGCTTCACCGGAATGGCTGAAGGCATCACGTTCAGCTTGTGGCAACTCACTTCTTCATCCAGCCCTTCCATTTTAGTGTACTTCCATGCAAAAACGTCTATGAATTCCCGAATTAGTTTGACCAAGGGTTCTCGTTTCCCCTCACCGAGATCTTTTGAGATAAAGATAGGCCTCGGATCTTCCCCTTCTCTTGCCAAGTTCAGCTGGTCTAACTCTTGTGCTTGGGGCCTTGGTCGATCTCCCATGTAGTCTAGTTCTTCAGCGATATCTTCTATGAATTCTTATATGTTGGAGTTGTCTATCACCATACACTACCCCCGTCGATCCACCAAAAAACACTCGTACACCGGGTCGACCTCATCCTTAGTTTCTTCGGCCGCCCGTTCACATCGTTATAAGCGGTACACTACTTTTCCCTCTTCAGTGATAATTTTCTTGCATTTCCTGTTGGTAGCTGTTGTCACGGCCTTCCTCTTCTTCTCTCTGGAAGCCTCAACAATTCTTTTTCCCGAAAAGTGACTTAACACGCTTTGCCGTTGGACCTCGTGCTCCATCGGGTCTGTTCTCGGCCTTATCCTATCTTTGAGTTGCCTCGATACCTTTTGGAGTCGAGGGATCATCTGATGGGCTTCTTTGGCCCTCATCCCTTTGCCACTTCTGCCCTCTTTATCCTGCTCATTCAAGGGCCCCATCCTCTCTCTAATTGAGGGAACCCATGCCCCCTCTATTCTCTTTGTCAGGACCCGTACATCCTCCTCCAGTTCTATATAGAACGCCGCATCCACTAAGTGCGCTTCTTCGATAGCGAAAGGCCTCTTCGTAGCCCTGATGGTCACTTCCGTTCCCTTTACATTTGCTTTGGCACATTGATGATAAGTCGAAGGAACTAAGCCTTGGTTGTGCATCCATACTCTCCCTATTAGTAAGTGGTACGAAGTTGCACTTTCTATTACATGGAACTTGATGTGGGAACTCAAATTTCCCATTGTAATCCCAAAATTCACATACCCGATAGATTTGGAGGATTGATTGTCATATCCCAAAATTACTAAAGGGATGGGAACCATCCTTTCTTTTGGAATACCAGCCGTGTGGAAGGAGTTGATTGGCATAATATTGATGGAAGCACCCCCATCCATAAGGGTCCTTGCAAAGCTAACTCCGTTGACGCTAGCGGTTACATATAGATGCCTGTTATGGGGGAACCTCACAGCTCTATCCGCATCGCTGAAGGTTAAAACTGACAGAAATTTCTTCACCAGCCTAGCCATGGGTCCCCTCCACCTTAACGAGGGGACTGTGTTCCTTTTTGCAATGTCCAAAATCACGTGAGTTATCTCCATCCTGCTCTCCTTCAGGATCCCCACTTGATCGAAGAACTAAGTGAATTTTGGGGATTTTAAAACTGCACTACATTCTATAACTGGGTCTGTTTCCTCATCTTCAACGCTATACACGTCTTCCACGTCCCTAACGCTTGCTTCATCATAGGCTAAAACTACATTAGCCATTCCCGTGGTACAATGTTCCAGAGCTTCTTCGAGCTCCTTCTTCTTCATCGTCAACCCTCCTCCTCTTTCTGCCTCCTCTTCATAGGCCATCACCAAATTATCCCCGTGCGCCGAAAGTGGGTTGTTATTAATGTTCTATGGGGGGATTTGCAATGTCCCCGCCTTCATGTACTTGTCGATGATTCTTCGGAGCGTGAAGCAACTTTCTGTTAGATGCTGGATCTTTCGATGAACCTGGAAGTACTTAGGATCCGCCTTCGTTGTAGCATCAGGTTCCTCCATCGGGATGCCTTTTGGTTCATAAACCGTTCCCCCTTGAACCATCGCGTTATAACAACTCACCGCCTCTTCTATCGTGCAGGGCAACGGTGGGGGGTCTTCTCTATCTTTCCCAAATTTCCTCTTGTTGTCCCTCCTCGGTGTCTTGCCCCTATCTTCTCCTTCGGCGTACCCTACCTGCGGGGGCAGTGACCTCCCCCTCGCGGGTTGCATTGGTTGCCTGAATACCATGGGCACTACCACCGGATTGGGTCGTACCACCAAAGAGATGTTCCTTGCGGTTTTTAAGATCGCCGCAAAAGTCCCCTCACGCGTCTCGTTGATGAGATGGCAGATGTATTCAGGAAGCAGTCCTTCAGCGCAAATTTGTAATAGCTTGGACTCTTTGGCCTCCTCCCTCACATCGAGGGACCTTTCCCTGAACCTTCGAACATAGGCCACCACTTCTTCCCCTGGTCTTTTCTTCTCCCTTCCCAGTTGGGTCAAGGTGAACTCGTCTTCTGCCAAAAAGAACTTTTGGACAAATAATACATGCATTTCCTCCCATGTAGAAATGCTGTTGGGAGCTAAGTGAGAGTACCAAGTGTATGCCTTCTCGGTTAGGGATTTGTAAAACTCCCTCAATCTAAGCTTCTTATCATTGCAATGTGCTCCTAAGTGTTCAACAAACCGCTTAATGTGCTCCTTCGGGTTCCCACCTTTCCCTGTATATTTTTCGAAGATAGGGGGAACATAGTCCTTTGGGTAAGGCTCATCGTTGTACGCTTGAGGGTAAGGTGTTCGGAAGTCGTCATAAACTAAAGCCACCTCACTGGCTGATTGCGAGGAAGCCTGCATGAACTTCAACATCTCCTTCTGCATCTCTTTTCTCTTTTTTTCCATAGGCGAGGCCGTAGTGGCCACCAGCAACGGGGCCATGGGCTAAGCGCCCGTTGCAACTAAAACGAACGTCACCGGTGGTACCGTTGAGGCTCCTAAGGTTCCCACTGCTGGGCTCGCAACAGGGGGTACGCTTGCTGGGAGCGCTCCTGCAATGCCTGTACCTGGTGGGGCCGTTGGAGCTACCCCTGGTGTTACGAAAGCATTAGCCTCCAATCCTCCCAGCATAGTTGAAGCTACTGGGGTTTGCAAAAACTCATAAAATTTGCTCATGAGGAGCGTTATCTGGGAGGGTCCCAACCCCACGCTCGTGGCTGGTTGTGCCGCCCCAGGAACGTCTGACATTGTTGGAGTCGGCGGTACCTCTACTCGAGGAGCCCCGTCCCTTAGGGCCTCCTACTCCCTCGCTGCCTGTTCTTCATTACACTAGATATCATCAAAGTTGAGTCTTCGAGTAGCATTATCTTGCGCCATACTCCCTAGCTAAGAGAATGCCTCCCCAGTAGAGTCGCCAAATGTAAGAGGGTACCTTAGATAAGATGGAGGCGTAACCCTATTTGATCATGGTAAAGATAAGCTAATCCTGGCCGAAGCTTTGGATCAATGATAGGACACACGAACACAGACCCAATGAAGATACACTCGGCTTAAACTCACAAAACCCTCGTGTATAACTCAGGAAATAGTAATGAACCTTATAAGTAACTTAGCTAGAGGGAGAGAGAAGTAAGCATCCTAGATACACCTTGGTAGGCAGGTAAAAACACACCATATACCCTCAGGAATCTCTGTCAAGTATTAAAAGCTTCACAATAAATGACAATGGTGAGGGGATAAACCCTCTGGCTTGTAATAATCTCTCTTTCTGATGTGTATCTCTAGTAATAACTCCAGGGTTCTCAAAAAGGGTCATGCCTCTCCTCAGGGGTGGTTGGGGTCCTTAAATAGCCCCCCACACCATCCCCGAGGCAACTCAGTCATTAAAACTATGAAAAGACATCCCTCATACTTTATGTCGCAACATTAAATGTCTGAGGCACTAGTTGTTTTCATGTCATAAACATTAAATGTCAAGACATGCCTTTTGACTAACCACTGTGTGTCAGGGGGCTGTTGGCGCAGAGGTGGCATACCAACTGCCTGACATCCCCAAATACCACGGTGGTTTACTCAAGTGCATGTCTGACATTATTTAGCTGGCTAGTGACATCACCTACAGTAGATGTGACATTAAGTAGAGGGCTATTTGGTTCATAACTCAATGCCCGATGGAACTCGACGTTGCTCCGTACGAGGTTCCACGGTCTGGGTCTTTTGGTGTTTTACTAGGTGTATCTAAGATGGTCAGGACAAGCCCCAACGGTGCCTTACTTCTCAATCCTCCAAACCAAGTCCCTCTAAAGTTCCCATGGTGAGGTCATTCGATAGAGCATGAAAGCTCTCCCAGACCCTGCCAAGCCTGGTCTTTCGCAAGTACCGTTTGACCTCACACAAACTCTTTTATTATTATCGTTACGTTATTACAACCGTTATAGCTTACAGTCATCAATAATAGAAATACAATATGACTAATACAACAAGCTAAAATATAAGCTGCCGGGCCAAGCTGCCTCGCTGAGTTTCCACGCTTGAGCTGCCTCGGTTGCTTAATCTCAAACACTATTGCTAATTGGGGATTGGTCCCTAATCTCAGGATTACCTTCAAGTCCCCTCTACAGAAGACATGTTTGAAAATTTGAAAACTTGTTCAGTTTATCTTTCCTTTTTGACTCATGAGCAGGTAGATTTGTATTGGTCATATTTTGATTGATAATTCGGATATTTTTATTTTGTACCGTCATAGACATAGGGGCTATATTTGTAAGGACATTATTCGTCACATTTAGTATGTCATATACCGCTACAAGTTTGTCGAAGAATTAGGAAGCTTACATCTACAATCGACAATCCGAATTTCAAGGAGACTTCAACAATCATGACCAACAAGGTCTAACTTGGTAAAGGTGTTTAAGTGCCATTTACAATTTGCATAAAAGTGTTGGGATATTTTTTATAAAAAATTAAAATATTTTTTCTTATATGAAAAATGATTTTTGAATTATTTTAAATGGTTTTTATTTTTTCAAAAACATTTTTATCATAAAAGTTTTTTGGATAAATGTTCTCAGATTCATAAGAGTGTTGCTTTCTAAGTATCCAAATGTTTTAAAACTCTGTAAAGTGAAGCTCGAGATTTGTGCTTGGTCATTCAAACGAGAGCCTATCTCGTTCGAACGAGACCAGAAGTCGTTCGAACGACATGACAACTCGTTCAAACGAGAAGTCTTTTTTGTTGACATGTCACCGCCTTAAAAGTATTATAAATAGGGTGTCAGACTTCGTTATTTCGCATGGAGAAAACACTGATTTTAACAGAATACGTTTTTAAGTGTTTTTGGTTTATTCTCCATCCCTTTGAGGGTTCAAAACTTTGTTTTACAATTCACAAATCCTAGTGCTTTTGTGTGAGTTATTTTTTGGAACCTGCTTTGGTTTTGTTCATCCTTGGTGGAGAGATATCTAGAACCGAAAAGATGCATGCTATTGTGGAGGGAGACTCTATGAAGTTTTATGACTACATGTCATTGAGGATCTTCTGCATGTTGATTCTTTGCTGAAGACCGCGTGTCCCTGTGGTGTTGCTGTGTGTGTACCACTGCTGATTTCTAGATCGATATTTTGAAGATTTGCTGAAGGCACGGTGCGTTACACTTGTGGGTGATTGTCAAGTGGTCTGTAAGTCAAAGGTCCTGTAAGTTATTTCAAAGTTCTAGAAATATAAAAGGTTTTGCCCATGTGGGGAATTTTTCCTGAAGTTTGGGCCTATTTGATTTGTTTTGACACGTAGTTGCATATTTTAGGGATGAACTAAAATTGGTTTAAAATTGGGTTTATATGCTTTGGACTCTATTTGTTTAAAAGATTAAAATTATTTAAAACCACCCATAGGCAATTATTCTTGGGCTAACAAGTGGTATCAGAGCGGGTTACGCTAATTTATTGCATTTGATCTTGTTTGCCTGCATCTGGGGTGGTTTGTTTTTATCTAATTGAATTTGTGTAGTTTTGTCAAAGAAAAATTTAAGATATTGAAGCTCGCAGATGATTCTTATCTTGATATAACTCATAAATGATTGTGTCAGTTTCTTTTGTCATACTCTAGTTATACTTAGTGATATATCCATGCTAGTGTTATGACATGTGTACTTTTTGTATTATATTTTTTTGAATTTTTTTTTGAAAAATACAAAAAGATATTTGTAGTTTGGTTTGCAACTTATATAGTTGCACACTTAGGATGACCAAGTCACAACTTCAATCCATATCCATGTGACCGTTTGATAGTGTTTTGAGATAATATATTGTGTCATTCATATGCTTTACAAAGTTTGGAGTCTTTGAGATGATATAGTGTTACTACCTACATTATTGACTCATTTTGTCCTTTATTTCACACATGCACGGATTTGTTTGACTTTTGTTCTTGTCTATCACATGTTGGTTGAGTGTTTTCGCTTCAATTCTGTCTATTAAAATGAACCAATTGCGATAAAACAAGATAATAAAAGGTCTGTATGTTTTTACCATTTGCCGTGAGTTTGTGTGAATATTTTAAACAGTGAAGGGCTACGAAAGGTTTATCCTTTGCGATTAAGCCGCTGTTTAAATTGGACCTAAAAATTTGTGGAATTTTAATTATCCGGGGTCCAAAGAGGTTTAAAAGAGCCCGAAAAAAATTCCATGGCAATAAAAAGAAATATATGCCAAATTATGGGCCATTAGGTTTATTCACCAATTCTCCAATGTTTGAGAATTTAGATCACCTCGAAAAGAAAATATCTATGAGGAAGTTAGGTTGGAGAATTAAAACGGCTTTGCACGTCCTTAAAAACTCTTGAAAAAAGCATGAAATTGTTTTGGACGTTATTGGTGTGGAAATCATTTATACTTCGATTTACTGATAAGATTAAGACGATGTCATCTAAATTCAACAATTTCACTCCAAAGGACTAATTTTGATGTTCTTTCGCTACGAGTACGCTTACGCATCTTGCACATATGATATGACTGAGTTGATTTTCCTATCGAATCTGTTCACACCCATTCATTTCATACCCACGATTTGGTTATCTTAGCGTAAATTCATGGTGTGATTTTTATAACATCGTTTATTTTTTGTGTAAAAATATGAAAAATAAAAAATAGTTTGTGTTGTTTACCGTGACACCCCAATTTGATTGAATTGGTATATTCTTTTCCTTGTCTATTTCGAACAAATAAAAAGGGGGCGAACGAATTATGATATTATGGGGGAATTTAAGTATGGGGGAGATTTGATTATTTGACGCGACTCAGAAAGTGTCTCTAATGTGCGTTCTCTTTAGGCTCAAGTGCATGCCTGTCGCGTGAGTAATAAATCCGGTAAGTCGGGATCGTATCCACAGGGAACTAAGACAACGAAGTTGTAATGACGGGAAAAGACGAAGCAATCCTAACTTTGACTCTAAAAAGAAAGAAAAAATGATTTGGTTTCAAGAATTGACTACAACTAAGTCCAATTATGAAGTTATGACTACAACTAAGTGCAATTATGAAATTATGAAGAGATGCAATTAAACTAAGTTACCTAAAATATTGATGAAGAATGTGTTGAAACTTTAAACTATGTGATGAGAAAAACAGGACGGGAATACAATCCCCCAACCCTAGTGTATTGCAGTTATAATACTAATCATAAATTTAACTGATTAATTAGACCCGGAATTTAGTACTCCCAAGCATTACGTATATGAGGTTCAAGCCCGCATTATACTTAATCTGAGGACGAGTAAATCGGTATCGCGATAGTGACACTCGAATTGCATTCTAAAGCATCCCGGTTACCCAGAGGCATACGAGATCTAAAGAGCTACAATTGTTGTGTTCCTATGCAATACAGTCGTAATCAATCACTAAATTTAGAGGATTAATGTTATACACATACAACTAACACATCAGGCCGGGTTCATGTATCCCGACCTTTGAAAATCTAGCCTAGCATGCTGAAAGTAATGAAAACAGTGTTTGATGTGCAGAAAACCATGATTAATCTAAGGAAAACTTGTGAATTGATGTAGAAAAGAAATTGAGAAAGGAAACAACTCACTAATTTTACCAAAGCAGTAACAGTAGCAATTAAGAACACTTGTAATCAAAGAACTTCTGAATAATCTTCAACTATTGGAATTAAAACTGTAAATTGTATCTAACTAGGGTTTCTGGAAAAGAATGGAAAATTAACTAAAATTCTCCGTAATTCCCCGTTCAAATAATGATAATAAAACGGGTTTTTATACCCTACAAGAATTCAGGAGTTTCAGCTCACTAGGACTCTTCTTAGGAGAAGATAAGATTTCAAGATCTCGATAGCCGGATCGGTCCGGGCCTTAGGCGGATCGGTCTGCCTCCTATGCAGATTGGTTCCTTTTATTTTCTGGCGGACCGGTCCGGGGCGGACCGATTCTTTTATTTTTCATCCTTCTTCAGTTTGCTTTTGATCCGGGGTCTTCTGGAGTATGGCACATCGGACCGGTCCATGGTAGGGGCGGACCGGTCTGCCTGTTTGACTTTTTTTTCTCAACTTTGACTGCTCATATCTTTTGTTCCGGGACTCCGATTTAGGTGCCGTTTCTTCCTATGTGCTCAAGAAAGTGATATCTTTAACTTCTCTTTAGGTACCTCATCCGAATTCCGAGTAAAAATTACACTTTTGCCCTTTTGACTTTCCTTCTTGTCTTTCTCGATTCTGTCGGTTTCTTTCTTTCGTTTCTTGACATCAAATACCTGTAAAAGCAATACAAAATACTAGAAACTCGGTGTACCCGTTTGGATAAGTCAGTAGCAAGATTATGAGATAAAGTCAAATCAATTACGTTGTTCGAGGTGCTAAAAGTAACTAAATTAAGGGATAAATTGGAAGAATTTATGCCTAATCATTCTTCTTACTTGTTTTATGTTTATATCATTTTAAACTTGATACGTCACGAGGTTTTTGCTTTGTCTCATATGTGTAGGTACAATTGAAGATCATAATGTTGCACACCATGATGAGAAAATCTTGGAGATTTGAAAAGTTGATTATTAAAGACATATTTGAAAAGTTTGATGACTTGTTCAGTTTATCTTTCCTTTTTTATTCATGAGAGGGTAGATTTGTATAGGTCATATTTTGATTGATAATTCGGATATTTTTATTTTGTACCGGCATAGACATAGGGGGATATTTGTAAGGACAATGTCCGTTACATTTAGTATGTCGTATACCGCTACAAGTTTGTCAAAGAAATGGGAAGCTTACATCTACAATTGACAATCCGAATTTCAAGGCGACTTCAACAATCATGCCCAACAAAGACTAACTTGGTAATTGTGTTTAAGTTCCATTTACAATTTGCATAAAATTGCTGAGATATTTTTTTATAAAAACTTAAATATTTTTTCTTTTATGAAAAATGATTTTTGAATTATTTTAAATGGTTTTTATTTTTTCAAAAACAGTTTTATCACAAAAGCTTTTTGGATAACTGTTCTCAGATTTGTAAGAGTGTTGGTTTCTAAGTCTCCAAATGTTTTAAAACTCTGTAAAGCGAATCTCGAGATTTGTGCCTGGTCATTCAAACGAGAGCATATCTTGTTCGAACGAGACCAGAAGTCGTTCGAACGACATGACAGTTCGTTCAAATGAGAAGTAATTTTTATTGCCACATCACCGCCTTAAAAGTTTTCTAAATAGGGTGTCAGACTTCATTATTTCGTGTGGAGAAAACACTGGTTTTAAAAGAATACGTTTTTAAATGTTTTTGGTTTATTCTCCATCCCTTTGAGGGTTCAAAACTTTGTTTTACAATTAAAAAATCCTAGTGCTTTTGTGTGAGTTGTTTCTTAGAACCCGCTTTGGTTTTGTTCATCCTTGGTGAGGAGCTCTACAACCGAAAAGATGCGTGCTATTGTGGAGGGAGACTCTATGAAGTTTTATGACTGCATGTCATTGAGGATATTCTGCGTGTTGATTCTTTACTGAAGACCGCGTGTTCTTGTGGTGTTGCTGCGTGTGAACCACTGCTGATTTCTAGACCGGTACTTTGAAGATTTGCTGAAGGCACCGTGTGTTACATTTGTGGATGATTATCAAGTGGTCTGTAAGTCAAAGGTCTTGTAAATTATTTCAAAATTCTAGAAATATAACAGATTTTTCCCCTATGGGGAATTTTTCCTGAAGTTTGTGCCTATTTGATTTTTTTTAACACGTAATTGCATATTTTAGGGATGAACTAAAATTTGTTTAAAATTGGGTTTATATGCTTTGGACTCTATTTGTTTAAAAGATTTTTTTTTTAAAACCACCCATAGGCAATTATTCCTGGGCTAACACTTTTACCTCCAACTCACCTCCTCCTGAATCAGATGCTTCCCCAACTCCTTTTTTTTTCTCGACCCTCGCCACCATTTTTTCCCCCAATAGACCGTCCACCCCTTCTTTTTGTCGAGAGTCCAGATATCCCCCTTAACCTTCTCAATCAATCCCCTACATTACCAAATACATCTCTATTCCATCGAATGATGTCCCCCTTAAGCCAAAACAATTTAGTCGTAAGTCTGAAGCTCGTATTCCCCTCTACCTTATACCCCTGCAACCACTCCTGTACCCTCCCAATAAAATATTCCTCCTTTAACCACATATTCTCAAATCTAAACGCGGTCCTCCCCCCGCCACCCTCCACACCCTAGTAAAATAGGTAAGTGATCCGAAGTCACTCGAGGTAGGAAAGATTGGATTGCCCCCATACACTGCTCCTCCCAGTCATTAGAAAGTAAAAATCGATCCTACCGAAAAAGCGAGGCCTCGTCCCTATGACTGTACCAGGTGAAAACCCCTCCCACCAAAGGGAGGCCAATCAAATCCAGCTCATCGATGAAGTCCGATAAATACCCCATTAAAGAGTTCGACCTCTCCTCACCGCTTCTCTCAGAGGGGAATCGCACAACGTTGTAGTCACCCCTTATGCCCCATAGAATGCCCGAGACGCTCCTGGCCCCTACCAATTCCCCCCACATCTCCCAATGAGCTGAGTCCTCCACTGACCCATAACCCCCTAAAAAGCTCCAAGTGAAACCATCCTCCACACACCTGAATAAGCACGAAATAGACCACTGACCTACTATACATAAATTTTTTCCACCACTTTATTCTCCCACAAAATGATAATCGCTCCTGACGCCGCCTCAGAATCCAAAAAGCACCACCAAATCCTACGACCTCCCTAAATGGACTGAGCCAACTCACTATCCGAAGTACCAAATTTTGACTCTTGAAGGCAGACAATATCCATCCTCCATCAAGAAAGAGTCCCACTAACCACTCCTCTTTTACTGAGGTTATTCATACCCCGAACATTCCAAGAGATGATTCGTAACTTCATTGGAACCCATTCAAAACCACACCCACCCCCTCTCTACCAACTCCACTCTCACCCTTCGCCTCTCCTCTATGGTGTGGAACAAGAAAATGCCTCCTTCTCATTTCCCTCATAATTAATCCCTAGGAATTTACTAAAGCCTCCTATCACACTAGAAACCGTGACACCCCTCCTAATAAAATACCGGGGGATCAATCCTATTCCAAATTAAAACAGGAGTCTCATATGGTTCTTTTTTAGCATCACTGTCCAAAACCAATTTAATTACTAATAACGTATTAGGCTGGTGTCAAAATTTTATTTAACTAATCTTTTTAATCAAACCATTATAATAAAGCATTAACACAGTTTATATATATGAAACTGAAATGAAATAAAATAACCGAACACTCGGCTCAATATAAAATAACCAAATCGAATGCCACACTAAAAGGCGGTAAAAGTATAAATGAATACAATTGGGCTTTCGGCCCGAGTATTACTACAATGCTTCCTATCTAGATCACAAGAATATAAGCATCTAAAATAAACCTGCATGCATCCACAGCTGCTGCATCAACGTCTGACTCGAAAGGATCATTATCTAGGCGTCCCTGTGTCTAGACACCTATATATATAATATATAGAAAGAGAGGAGAAAATAGAGAAACGGGTCGGAGCCCGAGTTTGAAAATATTTTGCAAGTGTATAAATTCCATATGTTTAAAATATGATTTTATCTCATATTTAAATTGGTATCGCACTCCCATGAGATACCCCACACCCCTCTTCTAATAGTGCACACCTATCTCATACCTTTTAAAAAAAACCTTGTTAAGCTACCCTGCCTAACTAATCCGTTTCGCCCAATCTCTAAAAAAATCCCTATAAACTCGATTACTAAGGTCTAAACTTCTCCCCATTCCCAACACTGCACTATGTTCGTGCGTGGGGTGTCTCGTGAAGCAAAATCCAAACAAGGAACCCCCTATATAGTACTACATGACAATTTTGATCATCGAGATCCATTAGGCCCCTATACATATAATTCTCACTTTAATATACAAATCACAATTTAAGTGAGGATAAAATCTTTCGGAATGGGAATAAATCCTTATTCATTTATCTCTTTACACTAGTTAAAGATATATGATATCTTATCTTCATATATAGGCAATATACTATACACAACAAGTATAATAACCATCCCACCGAGATATAACTCAAGGATGCAGTCTCATAATGCCTATCCGAATCTGGGTTAACTCACTATACCATGGTACCAAGCCAAACTTACTCATGGTCATGGTAAAAATACACAATGGTGGAGGCGGTTATATTCCCTCTGCAAGTGGAGTACACACATCGCACTCGAACGCGGGACGAGATGACCTCGGGATATACTCTCCCTGCTCCTCATACCAGGGGATTCACCCACAACGCGCAACCTCCTCGGATCGCACTAGAGAAATATATAATTTGGCTATTCCAACCCTAGCCAAAGAAAAGCCAGTGGAACCAACCTCTAAGATACAAACATACCAATTACACACAGATATATATGTATTCGTATCATATTATATATACTATAACCACGCCGTATATATAATCTATATCACTTCTCAATACATATGGCTATATTTGCCAAAATCTCATAGAGATAGACAATAAGCCCGAATGTTCTCGTTTGTAATGATATTTAAGTATTCACAGACTTAAAACACTAAACCCCAAAGTATTCTCTCACTTAATATATAACTCGTACCTTAATCACTTTTAAGGATTTATATGCTCTTAGAATATACTAATTCGTACTAATCAAATAAGTATACCATCGACTTATTTGGGTTCTGTAGGTATCGCATCACTTATAATAATAGTCGTCAATAGATGTATTAGATAGTCGCTTAATCCTCGTTAGCCCATATCCTCGAATCCTTCTTAATCGTATCCTAGTACTCACTCAATGTATTCAGCCCATATACATTCTAACCGCATAAATATCTCTACACCCTTGCCTAAGACCTCTCTCTTGAATGTTGCTCGACCCGAACATTCACTAGGATCATTCCTCGGATCGTACCCTAAATTAATCCAAGGTTCTCTCTTCTTTACCCAAGGTTCACTCACCCTCAATACCATCATCTAGGAGTCCTAATATCATATCTAGAATCTCCTATAACAATCTCCCATTTGTGATTTAACTCCCCATACACTAAAGGGAAGAAAACTAATAAGTCGAGAAAAAGTGAATCGATTCACCCTTAATGCGAATCGATTTGGGCGGGAGAATCGATTTGTCCCCCAATCCGAATCGATTCGGAAAGTGATCTGCAAGCAGGTCCTCAAAGGCGAATCGATTCGGTCAAAATTCGAATCGAATAGACTTACAAATCCCTTTATGCGAATCGATTCGGTCTTGACCCGAATCGATTCGCCTTGTTCGAGGGGCACTGTTTGGGCGATTTCTCAATCTCCAAGATACCTAAATATTAATCCAACCTCCATTTTAATGGTTTCTAATATCATCCAACAACTCTATAATCATCCTAACACTGATTTATAACTAACACCTCAATTTATTTGTGGTATTAAACCATTTCTCCCAGGTTTAAACCTTAAAACCATTAAAACCCTAGTTTTGACATTTCTCCTATTTCAATTCAATTTTACACACCATTAACATGGTCTTAACTCTAGAAATCATTTGGAGTTTACAATACATCAATTTGTAAACTCAGATACAAATTTTCCCAAATTTATTTTATGGTTTCTAACCCAAAATTATATAATTTACCAACTATGATATGAGATGTACACACTAAATTAAATAAAGCAAGTAAACACTTGCTTGAAGGATAAAATCCGACGACCTCGAGTCGAATCCCGCGGAGTTTGAGTAAGGGTTTCTAACCTTCCTCTTTCTCTTCTTTATCTATTTTCTTCTTCTTTCTCTCTTTCTTTCTCTTTCTCTCTCTCCCTTATGCCTTATAAAGAGAGAAATAAGGGTTTATCCCTTATAAACCCAAAAATGACTCGTTTACTCAATTACGAGTCCCTACTGGTCCAAAAATTCTCGAAACTCAAACACTACTCCCGAATACTCTATTCTGACTATCTTGGCCATTTTGAAACCAACTACGCACTCAAAATATCCATCTGAGTCACTTAACTACAAATTACTAATTAAACCCAACACATCTCGATACAAGTTTTCTAATTAAAAATTATCCTTTGTCTCTCTACCCAACTGCGACCTGTAATTAAAATGATCCAAATCATTTACTTAATCCCAAAAGTAAATGTAACACACATCGGAAATCGTCTAACCCTCATAAACTCCAAAAATTATTTTTCAGAGAAATTCCTCAAATCTCCAAATTACACCCATTTATGAAATTTAAATATCCATAAAAGTACGGGGTATTACAGAAACCAAATCCTCCATCTCATCCTCACATACCCTCTTGTCAACCCTGCCTCTGTACACCTCCCCTTCCCCCGCCAAGGCCCCGAGCTCAATCCACAACCTAGGGGACAAATCAACCATACTCCCAAAATTTACTTGTCTATACAACGACTCCCTAGAGGTGCCATACAAATCCTGCTTATAAGCCCCACCTCCACCTCTGTAACACCCTCCTCTACGATCGTTCAAAGCGTGTCCCTATTAAAAAGTGTTGTACCGAACACGCAACCTATATCTCTCCCCTCAGACACACCTGAAGTCAGGATCGCACCCTCGAAACAAACCTCTCCTCTAGACATACTTTTCTTGCCTTTATCAACCACGCCTTTCCACTTACTCTCCCCTCTTAGCCTGTGATTTTTTTTTCTAAATACCCCATGTTTCAACACTTTGCCTAAATTAAGACAAGGACCAATATTATTAAAGTTGGACCCATTTTTACCAGATTTAACAATAAGGGGTATACTGGATTTAGCCATGCTGAAAGGAATAATATCATGTTATCTTGCATCAAATTGGTCTTAGAGTCACCAATTGACACCAAAGATTGAGGCCCACTTATTTTTTTAATTAAACAGGATGCACAAAAAGGCTTCTTTCCACAAGTGCTAACACCACAAGCATCCCTTACCATCACGTGAGGCCTTCAAATCGGGACACCTGCATGCCCATCCCATCACCTTCGAAAGATGCAACCAAACTACCACTTTTGCCCACTATATCACCGAACCCAAGACCGCCACTAACCTTAGTCTTTTCTGCCATCCTACGCCCCGTAACCCCCATACCATGTATCCTATGCTGCTCACATCCCATGTAATAGCCCGCCTGATCACCTGCCAATGAAAAATTATAGCTGTAAGGAATAAAATGGCAATCCATACCACTCATGCTGTCCACAAAAGAACCCACTTCCTCCAAGTGGGTCAGCTCTGAATTGACAACCTGCAAATCAAACACATCACAAACAGTGGCTACCTTAGACAATTGATAGGGATTGAATTATTTCCAGGCTCATCGACAGGGTCCTGTTTTGAAAAAAAGAAGTCATGCAAAAATTTGGGCGGCATGCTGACCGGGTATTTCGGTTGAGTTTCGTGTAGTAATCAAAAAACTAAATATGTGTGCCCTAGGTCTGACGCCTATATGAGGTTTATGCTGTTGTTTGGTTAGTGGAAAGGTTTCCCTCTTTGGCATGACTTCCATAATATACTTCTTGCTTTTAAGGGCAATCGGTACGTGTGGACAAACCATTTGATATACCCGTGTGTACATGAAGTGCCTCACTATATACCTTGTGGGGACAATACGTGTGAGAGATAATTTGATATACTCGACGTATGTGAACAAGTTCCCTACTAGATACCTCCCGTTGTGAGTTTGATAAAGCGGTACGATGGGGGGGGGGGGTAATCGTTCGATATACGTCGAAGGTACTAGGCTAATGGAAGGTGGGAGTCATATTGCTTAGGCTAACTGCGACCTATCAGACCATTGCCCATCACAAAGTGACGCCCAATAGGGGATAAAATTTTGGTCAATAACCATGCTCTTTGTGATGTAGTGTGAAAAATGCATGATTCTTGATTAGTATATTACGGAGAGAGTCTTTTATGATGATCATTTTACTAATAGGGAAGAATGTACAAATATAAGAAGTAAATCTAGCATGGAGCATGAAGATTACACTAAGCATGGATACGTATCAGTGTGAATATCTACAAATGAATGTAATGTAGTGAACCTAAGTATAGATATTACAAGTGGTTTGTGATAAGTAAAAGTGAGCATGGATATATACAAGTGTGATGAGTGGAGGTGTGCGCTAGTGAAACCTAAGCATGGATATTCTAACTGGTGTGTGAAACATGTGGATATAAGTGATCTGACGTGTAAGTAGTGTGAGGTGTACATGGAAGATATTTATAAGTGAGTAATAGTGAAAGGTGAGTGAAAGTGAAAAGTGATTAATAGGTGATATAAGTATGAGATAAATACATACAAGAAATAAATAGAAAAGAAAGGGAACATACATATAGGTGCATAAGCACACAATCAGAAAATGATAACACCTATGGAAACAGAGTCTTTCCCTTTTATGACAAGTATGTCCCCAATGGAGTCACCACTATGGCCATCCCCATTCTTCCTTCCTTCTTCGGGGGTTTCAATGCTCGCATGCACAGTTGGAGGGAGAGAAGAAGAAAGATCTCGCGCCCTTTCTAGGGGCGCTTTGTCCGTCGTTGATGTGGGGTGATGTAAAGAGATAGAGTCTCCCACCTATTTTTCCATAATAGCAAAATAAATATTGTCTCCTCAAGATAATGACATCAAAGACATACTGATGATTGCGAGACCAATTAGTTCAAAGGTTCGGGGGCTAAATTATGGAATTGGAATGTATTAGGCATCCATCTCGCCCTTTCGGTCTCTGAGGGCATGCGATATTGTTCTCCTTAATAAATTCATGAAGTGTGTGCGTGTGTATATATAAATGGAGAATGGAATTTCTCAACTGATGTCATGCATAAAGGAAGAGTGAGGTCATCCGTAGGAGTGTTCCTAAAATAGTAATTAACAACATAATGTGTATGCTTATAGAGGGTAACGATCGTTATGGTGAAATGATAATATATATTAGATAAAGTGCGAATAATAACCATAAGAATAATATTTAGAAATAATATATGAATAAAAATATGCAAGGAGGACTCGAGTATCGAGTTTTAACCAAAAATGCCTACATAGCCTAAAAAGGCATCAAGGTCCACGTAGTTTTCATGTAACATGGGGGGGGGGGCGGGGGGGGTATCCCATAAATCCAACCAAGATTTGATTTAGACATGTTTGTGTTGAAAAAATGATGTTTTAATTTCAGAAAATGTGGTGAAAAATCCCATTTGGAGTTTATGAACAAACCCAATTTTTTTTAATTGAAAATATGTTATGTGAAATAATACTAATAAAAAAGTGAAATTATTAATATGTATGGACTAAAAAAGATTAAATGCTAAAGTCAAGATTAGATATAATTGCAAAAATAAGGAAATTAAAAGAGAGAGAAGAATGTTTGGACCTTCTTTGGAGACTTGAAGATTGATCTTGATTGTTGAAAAGTCTACCCTTGAAAGTGGATGGAGTTTGTAGGAGGGGAGGGAAAGGATTTTAACTAAAATGGGTGTGAAAGGGATGGGAATGGAATGTGAACGAAAGATTTCAATAAAAAAAATCTCGCTGACTTTGAGAGAATGCTGCTGAGATCACTGAGAGGGATGTTTCTAGGGTCCCTTTTCAAATTGAGTTCATTTTCTCATTATAAAGGGTTAATGGGGGTGCCGATTGGCATTGTCCTAGTCCTGCCTATCGGCAGGCATCCCAAGACACACTACCGATAGGCATGGAGATGGGTTTTCCATTCGACAATCTCATGCAAATTTCTCAAAAAATTGTCATAAAATGTAATCTGTAAGTCCAAATCACGTACATGTCATACTGTTAGAAAGGGTATTCAGATCCCTTTAAGAATCCATTGAGCCACTCTTAGGTTTGAGATTTGACTTTGGTCAAATGGGGCTCAAAAGCAGCCAACAGTCTTTTGGATTCGGGAAACGAATCGTTTGTCTGAATCATAAGGACAATTCATGCACGTGATGGAACATTAGAAAGGGTATACATATCCCTTCAAAGATTTATTCAGACTCGTGTGGTTCAGAGAGTTGACCTTGGTCAAACGAGGCCCAAAAGTGCCCGGTGACCCTTCAGAGTAAAATAGATTATTCGTCTGTATCGTAATGATGATTCATGCAAGGGGAAGATCGTTAGAAAGGGTATTCAATTCCATTTAAGGATTATTTCAGTCTCATTCTAGATGAAGAGTTAATACGAGTCAAACTGAGCCTAAGAGTGCCCGGTGGCCTTCGAATCAAATTTTGAGGAAAAATAGATAGTTCGTCCAAATGGTAAGTTTGATTCGTGCATGGGAAAGACTGTTGGAAAGGAGATTCATATCCCTTCAAAGAATCATTGAGCTTTCGCTCGGGCGAGGAAGTTGATTAGGGTCAATATGGGTCCCAGGAGAACTTGGTAGCCTCCAAATTGGTTTTCGATAGTAAAACGGACCGTTCGTTCGAACCATAAGGATGATTTGTGCATGGGGAGGATCATTGGAAAGGGGATTCAGAGACATTTGAATATTCATTGAGCTTTCTCTCAGACATGAAAGTTGATCGTTGTCAAACGGGGCTCGGGAGTGCCCAGTGGCCTCTTGATCAGTTTTCAAAGAAAAAAGAATCATTCGTCCGAATGGTAAGTTCTATTCATGCACGGGGTGGATTATTGGAATGGGTATTTAAAGCCCTTCAAAGATTCATTAAGATTTTTCTCGATGAAGGAAGTTGACTAGAGTCAAATGGGGCCCAAGGGAGCCTGGGGGCTTCTAGATCGGTAATCAGGGTACGACCTAGGGTTCTATGATAAATGGGGAAGTGTTAGGGACCTAAGGAGAGTCTTAGGAGGGTCCTAGTTTATGATGTCTACGGAGGTCAATTCTGAGGTACCTAAGTTGGGGGCGATTAATTCTGAGGGTCGAGGTCTATTCTAAGGACCTAAAGTTATGACGACCAATTCTAAGGTCTGAGGTAATTTATGAGGACCCAAAGTTGCGACGATCAATTTTGAGGGTCAAGGTCGATTATAAGGACCTAAAGTTATGACGACTAATTCTAGTGGTCGAGTTTAATTTTGAGGATGACTAATTCGAAGGTTCGAGGTCAATTCTGAGGACCTAAAGTTAGAGTTTGGAGAGAGATAGCTTCACCGGGGAAGGCATGAATGATTTGGGTGCAGGCATAATTTTTGTTCCACTAGGGAATGGTTGACTTAAAATTTTGCTGTGGAATGTGTAGGTTTGTGGTTCCTGCTGGGGAATTGCAATAGACTTGGATGCGTGCGCATCATTGGTACTATTGGGGGAATGTGCTGATAATAAGAGTGTAAGGGTAATCCTGTTGAGGATTTTGTAAATGGGTTTAATGTTCCAAAATGATTTTCTTGGGAGAAAATAAAGTTTAATATTTTTATAGGATTTTTAGGAATTTTTGGGATTTTTTCGGGACTTTTTTGGATTTTTATGGAATTTTTTACACAAAATCTGAAGGGGACTGGGGATAGGCATGCCTGGGGAGGTTCCAATCAGCATAGGCCACAGACTCCTGGTCTTCTTTGAGAAGGGGAACGAACAATACCAGCCTCCATCTTTTTTGTGGCTTCAGAACTTTGCTTTTGGGTAGATTGTTGAATCTTTGCTGGGGATGTGGGTGACCTTCTAACTTAGAGTCTTCCTCTAGGAGATGCGGGGGATACGTGTATTCATGTGTAAATAAGGATGTTGATGGCACATGAGGTGGTGTGGCGGATGAAGTGACATCCAATTCTGGTTCTTTCTTTTCAATATTTTCTTATAGATTTGTCATTGTGAATGGAGGAACTTGGCATTGACCATGATGTATGCTTGACTTAGTAGCTTTCCACTTGAAAAAAATACTTAAAAGGTAGAAAATATGAATATTTTGTTTGACTATCTTGATTTAATGTCTTATTCTATACGCACTTTAATTTTCTGCTGAGATTTTATTTTTTGAAAGAGTAGGAAAAGTTTGTTTTTCGGAATTTTTGAGTAGAGGAAAGCCTTGGAGGCCTGGTTGCAAAGAATTCTCCCTTTGAAGGGTCTTATTTTGAGTAAAAGAAGTAGAAATGTGTTTTTGGAAATTAATTTTTGGGCAAAAAGAGAGAAGTTTTTTTTCTAAAAAGAGGGGTTGTCGATAAACATATCCCTTGACCTGCCTATCGGTATGGGGGTCAAGTCAAATCACTCTTAAGTTTTGATTGCATTTTCCTGCATACTAGTGTACTTTTGTAGTGATGGGGTTTGAACTAAATTCTATAATTTTTTTTGCATGGATTTTTGGGTATAAAAGGAGAGTGCATGGGGTGTTTTTCTCACCAACATCCATATTTATTTTCTCGCTTTTTCTTTGTCTATTACCCAAATGGCTCTTTTAATGTATGAAGAATTCTCCTTTTATCTTGAAGTTTGAGAGGCCATTTGCCTCTACAATGTTGACTATGATACTTTTAGCTTGCATCGGGTTTCTCTGTGGCATAATTGGGACATAGACTGGAACTTGATAGCAGCTTTGGTACAATTTTGGTACCTTGAGGACAATGTCTTTCAGTTTGGCCTGGATGAAGCATGTCCTACCTATAAGGAATTGTTAGTAATGTTAAGGGTTGGACCTAGTGTTGTTGTGTCCATGCCCAATTTTTCTCATTCTCTGTGAGCATTTTTAGTGGAGCTGTTCCATATTTTCCCTTCAGTGTCTTGATCATTTTTTAATGGAGGGATTATTTCTTTTTTGATAGTTATGCTTTCGGTGCATTAGAAGGGCTTTGATGATGGTGCTTTATCGAATATATTTCTTTGGGCCTAGCTGTGAGGCTATTACTGGTGACAAGGGACTTGATGACTGATTCCCAAGTGGCTACGATAGCGACATGGATGTCTTACCACTGTAGTCCTGTGGCGGTGGTGCTGACGGAGACCCCTAAAGAGGGCCGCTTCAATTTTCGAAGGGAGAACCCGGTGATGTTGTTCATGTGGATTACATAGTGGTTTTGTCTGGTGTCCCCTCTGGAGTATCTCCTTGCAGGTGTGCCTAATTTCTTCATCTAACCTTTCTTCAGTTTTGTCCCATCGATAAAGAACTGGTCCAACTGGTTTGTGGATCTTAGAGCCCGATGTCTTCGTTGGTCGGTGCCATAGTGGGGAGACTTGTAGCCTATTTTGAAGCTAAGAGAGTAATGGTATGTGTGATTGGTTGGCCTCCGTCAGACCTCCTTTTATTTTCCCGGTGGCTTCTACTCCAAGTTGGGTGGGAACAAATAGCGCCTGCTCGCATAATGAACTTCTTCCCGGTAAAGGACCTGACTGAATCATTACGAATGATACTGGGTTCCTTATGTCAGCATTACCAGCCATTTACTCATCCATCGCAATCTATAGGAGGGGCTTGACACGTGTATGGGGACTACATAAAGTGGTTTTGGAAGCAGGCAGTGGAGAAGATTATGGAGGAAAAGACTGGGGAAAGGTGGCTTGTCGCCTTCGCCACCATAGAGGAGGGTGTGGTTTCATCCAAACTTGTCAAGGCGTATCGCTCCACGGAGTGCATGCGGAGTGTTAACCAAAAGTGGGAGGCTTGGGTACCTCCAGGGGTAGGGAATGATGATGAAGTGGGGCTTTCTGGATGTTGAGGACAATGTCTATGAAGTCGGGGTAACATTTTGTGAAGCTATGGCAATTTGTGTTTTGGGTGATTTTCGTATTTTTTTCTGTGGGCGTTAGGGATAATTTTTCTGAAGATGGTAAGGATTAGGTATGTTTGTTTAAGATGTTTTTATCAGTGGAAAGGGGGTGGTATATTTAGATTCCTTCACTGATACTTCATGTGACAATTATATTTCTTTATTAGAAATAAAAAGATTTTGATCATATTTTGTTGTGCTTCTTGATGAGTTTTGCATTTTGAACTATCTATACCAATCTCTAAGTCATATATAATCCTTTTTTTCATGTGAATGATGAGATGGCTCACCATTCTCGAAGGTTAGAAAAGAATAGCTTTTTTGTGAAAAAGAAGGGGACCATGCCCATGTATGGCATATTGGCTGCCTACATACCTCTAGGGGTTTTGAAAATTTTCATGAGTTTCAATTTGAAAAGAAAATGTTTTCTGGGAGGATCAGGTCCCATGTAGTTCTGGGTAGGGGAAATGATTTTTTTAGAATAAAAGGGGGATCAGAGGAGTCGTAGTTCGTCGAGATTTTAGACTAAGGGTAAAATTTTTCGAGACGCTCCTGGTTGACTGGATGTGTCATCTCTTCTCTATCTAGGTCTGTGAGAATAGCGGGGCCGCCTCGCAGAATTTTCTTCAAAATGTAGGGGTTGCTACAATTCGGTTTGATTTCCCTCTAGGGACCCAGATGAGTTTTACTCTCTCCTTGAGGGCAAGGTTTCCTTCATGGACACCACAGTCCTTGACTTTTTAGTTGAATGAATGCACTACCCAACAATGGTACCCCTATATATGGTATAGGGCCTTAAATCTCTTTTCATTCAAGAGTGAAATTTCATCATAGTGATTCTGATCCTAGTCTTCTTTGTTATCCTCATAGGGCATATGGGATCCGGTCGGCCCAATCTTTGCAGCTCTCGATCATCTTGCTGATGATGGTTTTTAGGCTTCTGTTGGCGGCTTTGATAGCGCTATTGGTTTAGGGTCAATATGGAGAAGATTTATGTTTCTGAATCCCATACTCGTCGACCAATTTTGTGACCTCAATTTTGAAGTGGAGTCCATTATCTGATACTAACTCATGGGTAACCCTGTACCAGTAAATGATGTTCTTTCTAATAAGCTTGTCCACTTTCTTGACATTCAGCACTGTGTATGATCGATTTCAACCCACTTGGTGAAGTAATCAATGGCGATCGGGATGAACACATGATCGTTGGAATCTTTGGGAGTAACCTATCCTATGATGTCAATTCCCTAAGTGGAGAAAGTCTAGGGAGATGTCATGTTATAGAGTTTTTTAGGAGGCAATGAGTGGAGATTGGAAAACTATTGGCATTTGAGGCATTTACGAACATAGGCAATGCAATCTTGAACCATGGTGGTCCAGTAGTACCCTTGACGGATGGTATTTTTAGCAAGCATATGACCATTCATATGTGGCCCACATTCCCCACTATGGATCTTCAATATTATCCCCTTATATGCAATGCAAATGGGTTCCATCAAAGTTTCTCTTGAAAAGTTCTTTATCACAGATGAGGTACTGGGCAACCAGTTTGTGAAGGTTCACACGATCTTTCTTATCTGCGTCTTAGGGATAATTACCATGTTTGAGGAGGCACTAAATGTCATAGTACCATAACCCAACCATGTTGTAATCTTCCTCGGTGATGAGCTCCATGTGGTAGCACTGAGTGGGCATAGCTTATTTCTGAACTAGGAAAGGGCTCATCGTTATTCCCTCGGGCATGTCAACCATAGAGGCGAGTTTAGTAAGGATGTTGACTAGGCTGTTCTTTGTATGAGGTATGTGGTGCAAGGTGACATTTTTGAACTAAGAGGCAACTCTTCTAGGTGTGCATGAAAGGTAGGATTTTCTATTCTTAGACTTTCCATTTTTTGAGGATTTGTCTGACAATGAAGGTAGTGTACCCATAAACATCTAGGTTCTTGATGGGATCAATGGATACTAATATGATAAGAAAGGCAAGCATGTAGTTTTGTAACTTTTGTGTGACCCAAACTAAGGTGACACACGCTTTATCCAAAGCAGTGTAGTTGACTTTGCACCCGACCAATTTTTGACTGAAGTAATAGATGACTCTTTCCTTATGGAATTCTTTAATGTATTGAGCTAGTAAAGCCCCTACTATAGTATCTATGATGGTCTAGTATAAGAGGAGGGGTAGACCTAGATGTGGAGTCATGATCACTAGAGGTCGGATGAGGTATCACTTGATTTGGTCAAAGGCTTCTTGGTAGGCCTCATTCTAGACTTTGGTTAAATCTTTCCAGAGAAGTTTAAAAATGGTTTCGCAGATCTAAGTCAGTTGGCTGATGAATCGACTGATGTACTGTAATTTACCTAAGAATCTTCAGGCTTCCTTTTCCGTACGTAGTGGTGTCATCTCCAGTATATCTTTAAATTTGGTATGGTATGCTTCGAATACCTTCTCCCTGACTCTGAATTCCAAGAGTTTTCCATTCATGACACCGAAAACACACTTCTATGGATTTTGTCGCATATGATATTGCTGCAGCCGCTTTAAGAATTTTCGAAGGGAGAGAATATGATCTTTCCGAGTCTTGGACTTAATGATCAAGTCATGCACATAGACTTAGACCTCCTCATGAATAATGTCATGCAGGATAATTATGGCAGCCCTTTGATAGGTAGCCCCAACGTTCTTGAGTCCAAATGGCATGACAGTATAACAAAAAGTTCCCCAATGGGTGATAAAGGTGGTTTTCTCGTGATGGACAGGGTCATCTTGATCTGAATCCATTGACAAACGATATGAGGGCATGGTTATCCGTGTTGTCCACGATCATGTCGATTTTGGGTAACGGGTAATCATCCTTTGGGGATGCTTTGTTTGAATCCCGATAATTGATGCACATTTGGACTTTTCCTCCTGACTTTATCACTAGGACGTTATTAGGAAGCCATATTGGGTATTCGACCATGCAAATGAAACCCATGTTTAACTGTTTGACCATTTCCTATATAACTTTAAGCAACTATTCGGTAAGGAGCTTTCTTAACTTCTATTTGAATGACTTATATTCTGGGGATGTCGAGATCTCATGCTGAGCTATTTCCAGGTCAATGATGGGCATGTCATTATAGGACCATGACAAGACATCCACAAAGTAGTTCTTCAAATTGTGCACACTCATGCTCATTAAGGGTGGACCCTATCCTAATATCGCGCTGGTGGTTACTAGAACCGAGGTTAATAACAATATTCTCATCATTATTAATTTAAACGTGATTATTATATTTGTTATTTTACTTATTAAGATCAGTTAAGAAATTTTCATTTGCAAAATCATCATTATCAAAGGTTTGATTAGAATCAAGATAATTAATGTAAGGCACAACAAGTTACTAAAAATCGTCGTTTATTTCATTTTCTAGGAAAATAACGTCGAGAATCTCGTCAAAAGAGGTCTCAGTTACATTGATATCTGAAAAAACAGCAACAGGTGAATAGATATGAATAGGGTAAACATCAGGGTTGGGTTGAATTGGAGCAAATTGGACTGGTACGACATTCCAGTTAAGGAGAGGTATTTCAGCAGTTGGGATCTTAATAAATGGATCTGACAGTGCGGCATCTGAGAGGATCATATGGATACTCAGTCCTAGTGTCTACAAGTTAAAGGATTCTTTGAAGTCAATTTCCTCAAAGTCTTTGGTAATTTCCATGCTTTGTTTGGTGAGAGGTTGCACTTTATGTTTGCTGTCTTCGGTCCATGAGTTACTGTCTTGAAATAACATTTCTAATCTTAGTTTCATCTTCTTGTTAGCATGGTCATGCAGAATCTACAGAAGGGGAAGTCTTCAACCTCCTTGACCAATCTTCGAATAAAAAAGTCTTTTAAAAATGTTTTTTCATTTTCTAAGCTTCTTTTCGATCTCAGATGATGGCGTGCTTTGAGTCCAGTCGGTGAATGTTGGTAACCCAGGCCACATGGGGGAAAGGCCTCTGTTAGTACTATGGGCTCAAGAATTCCTTATTGGCATCGCCATAGCCCCATTCCAAGTATGAAGTGAATTTTCTTAAACATCTGAATCACATTTGACATTTCCATGAGGGCCTGGACCAACTCGGTCTTTAAAGTTTTCCCCCGTTGGGAGGGGGAGCGAATCAATTCTGACATAAAAGAGGAGCATGTTATTTATCCCATGTTGATTCTCCAATACTATGTTGCTAGTGATGACACTATAATTACTATCTTCGTCCCCTAAAATGGTGATAACCATACCTTTGGAAAATAACTTCAGTTTTTGATGAAGAGAATAGGATACCTCGGCATTTGTGGAACCAAGGGTGACCAAGGAGTAGTTTGAATCAAGGAGGTATGTCAATGACTTAAAAGTTTATGAGAGGATTGATAGGGCCAGCCCGTAGTGTGAGTTTTATGGAACTCATTACTTCTTAACAAGTGTTGTCATAAGCGCGCACGACAGCATTGGTAGGAGTGAGATCACTGACTTTCACTCCCAAATAATTGAAGGTTTTGAGCGAACATGCATTCAAAGAAATACCATTGTCAAAAAATGATAGTGGGACTATATTTCCCAAGACTTCTATGGAGATGTTGAGAGCATAATTGTGATCAGGGTCGAACTTAGGTATTTCTTCTTCAAAAAAGGAGATTAGGATGAAATAGGTAAGGCATCTAACCATATTTACCGCTTCTTTAGGAATAATAAAGGGAGAAACTATGGGTCTAACGAGAAGTTTTATCAAGGAATTTCATTGTAGTTGAGAGGATATGAAAAGTCCCCATAGGGTGATATTGGCTTGGGTATTCTTGAGTTGATAGAGGACTTTGCTCTCCTCAGTCATTTTAAGTTCTTCGGCCACAACCTTTCCTTTGTTAGTATTAGTTAAATAAGGAATCGGATTTTTGAAGTACCTCCCTGATCGGGTCATGTGGCTTAATGAGGAAGAGAAGAATAAAAGCCCCATGGCTTCATCTCTCTCGGGCTAAATGAACACTTTGTTAATTTCCCCCCAATAAATCCTCAAAAAAGATCATTCTACACAAGATGGAAACCAGACTAGCCATTTCATGATTCAACTCATCGTTTGAACGGTCAAAGTCACCCCCCATCCGATGGAGACTATGTCTTCTTACCAATAGTAATCAATACACTCGATAACCTCAATTACTTCATCATATAAGTCTTCCCACTCAGCGGGGAAGTGCAAGAGTGAAGGGACCAACCGTCCCTAAAGTTTCAAAGTAGTGAGCAACTAAGAGATGCTACAAATTTCCTTTGTCTGGCGAAAGATATCTACCATGATCTGTACCACATCATCTAGACTGACGTCTTTAATAGGAAATACCCATTCATTTGAATCCCGAGCCCATTTTTAGGATTCCATGAACAAGATGTTGAATTTATGATAATTAACGTACATCTCGGTGAGAAATTTTGGCTAAATTCTAAGAGTTGGTTCAATATAGGTGGATATTCCTTGACCCCCCCAGATCTGGTGCGAACAATAATGCAGGCCCTAGTAAGGAGTGATAAATCTTGATCAGCAAAACATGTCGGGTGCAAGGGTAAGTACAAGCGTATCGTGAGAGGTTTAGGTGAGGCTGTAGAGATGACGGGTGCTTTTTCGGGCACCATTTGAGTAGAAGCGTCAAACTCTATCTCCCTTTCTAGAAAGACGGAATTTGTATGTGCTGGAAGTGGGTTGTGAGTAGTGTTGGATTTAGGATTAATTGGTGGGGTAATGATACCCTGATCAATTAGGCATTGGATCACATTTCTAAGGTGGAAGCACTGGTCGGTGGTATGGCCTACAGATTGGTAAAAGTCACAACGGATCATGTTTAAAGTTTTTAGATAGTGGGTTTGGTAATGGTCGAGATTCCAATGGTTTGAGGAGATTTAAACTTAACAGGGCTTATTGAACTTTGGACAGGGGAGCATGGAGCTCGGTGTACTTTTTCCTGGTAGGATTGGGGTGACTTTCTGGTGCACTAGAGGTAACGGGTTGGGAAATATTATTGATGGTTGAGACTGTAACACTATCAAGCTTCTCATACTTTCAAAGGGTAAACTGTTCAGTCACCTTCTTTGATTCATATTCGACTTTTGTGACACCTTCTTCGATTTCCACACCAGCCTCTTGGAGGGATCAAAAGTGCAAGTAATACTATCCTCCCATAGATTCTTGAATATGAGGCAAGAAATTCTTTTTCATAATGGTGACTTGTTCCTCATCGGAGGGCCTGTTGGTCATAGTGATATCTTTCTCTCTCTACATTCCAACAAAGCTACTGATTGATTCCCTAGGGTTCTATTTGAGCAGTTCTATGTATCAATGCGTGACCTCTGACTCTTCATTGTACTTGTATTGAGACATAAATAATTGAGCCACATCATCCTAAATATGAATTATGCATTGTTTAAGAGATTAGAACCATCAAAGGGAACTTTCTTTCAATGTCTGCTGAAATATTTAGGCCATTATATCTCCGAAGGCATCAATAAGGGTCATGGCTCGATGATAGCTTCGAAGATGCACAATTGGGGGTTATTAGCCCCGAACTTCTTGATGTTTGGCATCTTAAAATTTTTGGAAATCTAGCTTTGGGATGAGGAGAGATATGGGTATAATCCATGTAGTTACCAAATATCTTGACTTAGTCAAATTTTTTTATAGCAGTTTGAGGTCTTCCTGGTTAGGCAAGGTTTGAAATCGAAAGTTAAGCTGATGGCAGACCATTGGAAGGTGGGGTATGCGAAATATGATGCTATTCTTCTAGGACTTAGACATGATCGGGAATGGGTGGAACCATGGAACGAGGAAAAAGAACCTCAGGTTCTTTGAGAATCTGGGCTCACTGTTGCTACATTTCATGGACCTAGGTTTGAAGGTTGTCAATCTTGGTGCTGAGCTAGGATAGGACAACCATCAGATCGAGATTCACATTCGGTGTTTGGTCAATGTTTTCCATAAATATCTCGTCGAGGTAGATCCCAAACTTGGACAAAGTACCAGAAGAAGTGGTGGAGCTTCGGGAAAGTTTGATGGAAGGACAAAGCCAATACGGAGCCATGCCAAGATCGGGTATACGATCGACCAAAGAGGGAAAATGATTCAAATTTATTTTTAAAGGAAAGAGGGAGAAAGTTTTTGGTATATTGGAAGGAGGAGAAACATGTTTTTGTCATTTGGTTTTTAAAGAAGGAGGGAAAAAGGAGAGGAATCTCAGCATGATTATTATTATTTTTATTATTATTATTATATTTTCACTTGTATTTGGTTTTCCTAAATGCATAAAAAATGCCGGACAGAACTCGAGCTTGGGAAAATAGGGTTTAAAAATGTAAGATACGATTTGACTTGTTTCTAGGATCATGCACTGGGTCCCAATTAAAAAAGTCAAAATAGTGAAAAAATATGGCCAGTATGTTGAACCAGAATTTTGGCAGAGTTTCGCATGATAACTGGCAAACTAAATATAAGTGCCCAATGGTTGATGCCTATATGAGGTTTATGCACTTGTTGGTTTAGTGGAAGGGTTCCCCCCTTTGGCATGACTTCCACGATATACCTCTTGCCTATAAGGGCAATCATTCATCGGTACGTGTGGACAAGCTATTTTATATACCTGAGTGTACGTGAATTGCCTCATGACATACCTCGTGAGGATGATACGTGTGAGAGAGAATTCGACATACTTTCCATACGCGAATTCCCTGCTATATACCTCCCGTCGTGAGTTCGTTCAAGCGGTACGATATAAGGGGAGCCATTCGATATACCGATGGAAGGTAAGAGTCATATCTCTTTGGTTAATTTCATCCCTCAAGATCAGAACCCATTACAAAGTGACCCTCTAGTACGGGATAAATTTTTTGTCAATATTGCCATGCTCTTGGTGATGTAGTGTGCAAAAATTCATGAGTTTTAATTAGTATATTATGGTGAGAGAGAGTCTTTTATTTGCATGATGAGTATGGGAGTACTACATTAACGAGGGAAAATATACAAGTATAATGAAAATTAAATCTAGAATGAAGCATGGAGACTATACTATGCATGGTGATAGGGAAACATGAGGATATATACATGTGAGTGAGTGACATGTAAATATTTACAAGTGAGTGTCTGTGGTAGTGAGCCTATACATGGATCAACTACAAGTGGTGTGCGATATGTGTACTTGAGCATGGATATATATACAGGTGTGAGAAGTGTGGGTATATTCTAGTGAAGCCTAAGCATGAATAATCTAAGTGGTGTGTGGAGCATGTGAGTTGAAGTGACACTATATTCAAGTGTAAGTGTGTGAAGTGAACATGGAGAGTATATACAAGTGTGTGAAGTGTATAAGTGAGTGAAAAGTGATATATACATGATAAGGGTGCATGATAGGTATAAGCATGAAGTATATATACAGAAAAAGTAAATAGAGGAGTAAAAGGAACATACAAGTAGGAACATATGCACACATGTGGAAAAGAATAACACCCATGTAGAATTAGAGTCAAATCATCTTAAAAAATGTCCCCAGAAGAGTCGCCACTGTGGCCATCCCGAGGCCTCCCTTTTTGAATTCTCTTCGGTACACGTGCGGGGTTTGCAACCTTCCTCGAGGTACTCGACCGTCGTCAATGTGGGGGATAATGTATAGAGATAGAGTTGCCAGACTATTTTTCACAAAATAGGCAAAATAAATGTTTCCACCTCGAGAGAACGACATCAAGGGCAATACTAATGCTTGTTAAACCAAGTAGTTCAAAGGTCCAGGGACTAAGTACGGAAGGGGAATGTATTAGGCACTCATCCCGTCCTTTTTATCTCTCATGGGCATGTGTTAATATTCTCCTATTAGACTCTGTAAAGTGTGTGCTCATGTACATAATATAGGTGAAGAATGAAATCATTCAACTCCTGTCATGGAGGAGGACGAAGTGAATTCATCCTTAGGAGAGTTCCCAAAAATAATGATTCAAAATATAATGTGAATGTTTACTAGATCACAAGTCTCTATGGAAGAGCGAATGGGTATATTAGATGAAACACAAGCATGTAAGAATATGAACTTATAAATAATATATATATATTAGGAGGGAAACATATAAACATGCATAAATGAGGACTTGAATCTCAAGTTTAACCCAAGATGCCTACGTAGGCTATAGGGAATCGAAATCCACGTAGTTCGAAGATAACAAAGGGTGGGGTTCAATCCAGAAATCCAAACGAGGGATTTCTCTTATATGTGTGTGTAGAGAAAAATGTGCTTTTAAGACAGAAAGTGTGGGATGAGAATCCCTCTTTTGGAATTTATAGATAAGCCCTTTTTTTCTTAATTTTTTTGAATGAAAATAGAGTATGTGTAAATACTACTAATAAAGGTTCGAGATTAATATATGTGATGTAATGAAATAAAATGCTAAAGTAGAAAAGAGCAAGTAATACTAAAGTGAAAGAATTAGAGATAAGGATGGAGAATTAGACCTCCTTATGGATGATTGATGATGATCTTGGTTGTAGCTATGCCGATCTTGTAATGGTATGAAAGAGGTATGGAGAGGTTGGGGGGGGGGGGGGGGGGGATTTACCAAGTGAGGTATGAAAGTGATGGAAGGGAATGTGGAAAAATGGTTTTTTTAGGAAAGGAGTATCTCTGAATTCGAGAGAATGTTCTCTGAATTGCTGAGAGGGGTGTTTAGGGGGTTAGGGTGCTCTGAGTGTTGCTTTCAAGATGAGATCATGCCATATATTTATAGGGACAAGGGGAGTGTATATCAACATAGTCCTGGACCTACCTATCGGCATAGTACCTCAGGCACACTACGATATACAGGGTCCCTGGGGTGGCATTTGGCAGTCCGAAGCAACTTTTTTTGCATTTTGTAGAGATGACGGGTATTCAGAGACCTTCAAGAATGCATGATCCATTCTCAGGTACGAGAGTTAACCGAGGTCAAGCGGGGCACACAAGCATTAGTTGGTCACTAGACGGGAAGTTTTCGAAGGAAAATGGATCGTTCGTCTAAATTGTAAGGCCAATTCATGCATAGGATGAACCGTTGGAAAGGGTATTCAGCGCCCTTCATGATTTCATTCAGTTTTGTTCGGTTTGGTAAGTTGACTGAGGTCATACAGGGCCCAAAAGCGCTCGATGACCCTTCAGAGTAAAATGGCTTGTTTGTCCGTACCGTAAGGCTAATTCATGCATGGGATGAACCGTTGGAAAGAGGATTCAGAGCCCTTAGATGATTCATTGAGCTTCGCTCTAAATAAAAAATTTATTGGAGTTAAACGGTCCATAGGAGCACCCGATGATCTCCAAATCTATTTTTAGGGTAAAACAGATTGTTCATCCAAACTATGAGGTCAATTCGTGCAAGGGGCGGATTGTTGGAAAGGGGATTCAGATCCCTTCAAAGATTCATTGATATTCTGCTAAGGTGAGGAAGTTGATCGGAGTCAAGCGAGGCTTAGGAGCGCCAGGTGGCCTAAAGATCAGTACTCGGAGTATGTCCTGGGGTTTGAGGTGAACGAGTAAGTGCTAGGGACCTAAGGAGGTTCTGGGGGGGGGGGGGGTTCCTAGGATGGGGTGTCTACAGTATCTAAGGACGATTTTGCAGACACTTAGGGAACACAATTGTGCGCTTATTCTCAATGGGTGGATTTAGGTTACCTGAAAATCAGTTATTGGGGTATTTTATAATGGAAGGTGGTCTTTGTTTAGATCATAGTAAGATGTCAGTTGGGATGGAGTGGGGAGAGCCCACAACACCTACTAAGGTCAAGAATTTCTTAGGATTAATAGGATATTATAGGATGTTTATTCACGGGTATCAACTATTTTTGGGCCATTGACTCACATCACTCGAAAGGGGGTACTATTTATTTGGGATGCTTTGCAAATGAATATTCTATATGGATTGCCAAACACATACCAATTTTTTTTTTCAAAATTTAATTTATCCAATTAAACTTAGAAAAAAATTAAACAAAGTGTTGTGAAAACATATTGCAAAATTTTATCTTGCCTAAGCACGCATATAGGTGATAGAAACAATAAGATAAAGGCACCAAACTGTAACGCTCGATATACGAGGAAAGTCCACAATGGGAAAAACCTCGAACGAGCCAACCACGAAAATTCACTATAATAAGGAATTACACAAGGATGACATATGACTTATACAATCGACTCGAATCCTTCAAGCCTTAACGCATCTTCATTCCTTCGACCTTCTCTTCACAGCGACATGTAAGAGTCCACCTACGCACTGTACAATTTGTGCACCTTACACGCCTTTAATCCATCGATCCAGGATCAACAACCATCAACAGTGTGAACATGGAGTCTACTCATTCAAACCACAACACACATGGGGTCCACCATATGTAAATAACAAATGAGTATGAAGTCCACTGCACAGAACAATACTCAATGACATGAAGAGTATATAAACTTGGTGCACAAAACATAGATCTCAATCTAGCATATTAATTGATACTTGGATTTGGAAAACAAATTTCATAAAACCTCTTTTACAAATAAGAAGCCAACACTCCTTTATATATGAAACACGAAATTCAAGGCAGCACTAAATCGTTCGAATGAAAACATTAAGTTCATTTGAACCAAAATCAAGCTCATTCGAATAAAATAATTGATCTCGTTCGAATAACCTTAGGACTAATTTCTATTGTTAACTTCGTTGAAAGGTCTTTTGAACGACATTAGAAACTCACCTAAAATAACTTACAAAATCGTTCAAACGAACTATAATATTTCATTTGAAAAAGTCGTTGGAATGACTTTTCACAAAAAATAAATTTTTTCTATAAAAATAAAATGGCCTCAAACAATTTATAAAAACAACACCCATTGAATCCAAGGATCAAAACTAAATACACATCAATACCTTTGGAAATCCATGTACTTTGAAGAAGAAACGTGTAACTGAACATGACACGATGATGTAGACACCTTAACTTGGATACTACGGTCTTTAATCACATACATCATAAACTTTAAAGGATAAACCAATGCAAATTAAAAGGCAAACACAGACTTTTTTGCATATTTACAATAAGACCCAATAAAAGTAAAAGTAAAATCAAAATGTAAAAGACTTAAGCATAATACAACTAGCAGTAACATATAATATGAAGCACAAAAGCTAGTGTATGAAAAACGTGCAAATACAATCAACCATTGGATTTTTCATGAGAATAATCATGTGCAAGCATGAGAGAATCAACAAGTATACTATTTAATGCTTCCAAATCAAATTTCCTAACCCACATAGGTGTAACGTGACGATCTTGGGTTTGGGGAACCTTGTTGACATTAGTCTTAGACTTTCTAGGACCTTTTAAAATAAAAGCAAATATGCCTAAGGTGACATTTGTTGTCACAATGTGTGCATGTGTAGACATGACGAGGAATTTTACTTAAGGATTGACCTTTTGTAACATCATTAGCAGTGGTTGACCCTTTTAAAATGTTGGTATTGGCTTTAGTAGCAAAAACAATGGGATCATCAAAGACAATTCTAAATTATTATTTTTGATTTAGATTGTGCCTAACATATTATCTAACTTTTTCAACCTAGATACCAAAAAAATTTTGATACATCTCGAGTCTCTCAATCTTTCCTCTAAGTCCTCAATCCTGGACTCAAGTAAATGATGCGACTCATTAAAAACTAGGGACTCCTTCTTCAAAATCTCCATCAAACCACAAATTATATCTCTCCCTCTCAAAGAGTGTGAGCCTCTCCCTAAGAGTGTTCTTATGTGTCCTATGATCCTTAATCAATCTTGAATCATCATTCCCCATGTCACGTTCTTTCAACTTAGATTCTAACTTCAAGTTCACTTTCTTCAACTTTAATGACTTCGCATATAAATCGTAAAAGGAAACCTGGAGTTCACTCTCCTCCTCCTCCTCCTCCTCTTCTTTATCTTCTACTTCCTCATTTTCTTCATCACTCGCTTGGGATTTACATGAATTTGCCTCGAAATCTCCATGCACTTAATTATCTTCATCAAAATACTTTTCATTTAGGCTCACATGACTGTCCTTGAATGAGGTGTAAATGATCATCGGGGGAATCTGGTTCCTCTTTTGATTCATTATTTCTAAAGGTAGAATTATATGCCTTTGTGTTTTTTCCTTCCTTCCTTAGCTTAATGGGGCGCTCATCTGCCCTCTGTCCATAATCCTGACACTCAAAGAATCTATCCAACTAATCCCTTTTTAAATTTTCATTATGATTTATAGGGAATTTTACAGCCTTGTTAAACTTGTTCTTCTCAAATCTCTTCTCATCAGAATTTTGAGTTTTTTTTATTAAAATTGAGAAATTTCCTAAACTTCTTAGAAAATATGTCCATATCATCGAAATGGATATCAAACTCATCATAAAAAACATGTGATTCATCCTTCTTGGATTTCAAAGAAATGCCCTTATCTTCTTCATCCTTTTGGAAGAAAACATGTCGAGTTCATAGGTTTGTAGATCACCCATAAACTCTTCCAATTTCATTGATCCCACAGTTCTCAAAGAATTCACAACAATTACTTTGGGGTTAAAATTTTCAGTTAAGGACCTTAAGATCTTCTTCATAACCTTGGTGTTAGGGATTTTTTATCCTAAGTTAAAATATGAGTTAACAATATTTGACAATCTCGTATAAAGCTCATTAAATATTTCACTCTCATATATTCTAATTATTTCAATGTGAGTGATAAATTTTTGGAGTTTGGAAGCCTTAACAACACTAGTTACCTCATGGGTAAACCAGAGTATGTTCCGAGCCTTTTTGGCTGTCTCACACATCATAATAGGACGGAGCTACTCAGGTGTGACCGCACAAAACAAAACATTAAGAACTCTGAAATTGTAGTCACACAATTAAAGTTTGTCCTCACCCTAACTTTATTTGGGTTTAGGACCAAATATTTCACCTACTAGAGTTTTGGGTGGAGGTCGTCCCCTAACAACAGCTAACCATACCCGCCCATCAATAAACTAAAGTGAAAATTTCATATGCGCGTTTCATTACAGATAATTAGACCCATTAAACAAACGTATCTTAGAAAATGATTGACCTTCCATGTATAAACCTCTAGGATTCATGCCTAAATATCTTATATACATTCCCTCTGATACGCATTTGAAAAAAGTATATTTCATATGGATTGCCAAACACATACAAAAGTTTATTTTATTTTCAATTTTTTTCCTAATTAAACATAGCACCAATTAAATAAAGTGTTTTGAAAAGATATTGCCAAATCGTATCTTGCCTAAGAATGCATCTAAGTGATATCAAGAATAAAATAAAGTCACCAAACCACAATGCACGATGTACGAGTAGAAACCATAATGGGAAAAACCTCGGATGGCCCATCCATGTAAATTCACTATGATAAGGAATTGTATAAGGACGACATATGACTTACATAGCCAACTCAACTCCTTTAAGGCTTAACGCATCTTCATTCCTTTAACCTTCCTTTCATAGCACATATAGGATTCCACCTACATACTACGAAAACGTGTGCTCCTCACAGGCCTCGGGATCCATCGATCTAGTATCAACAATCTTCAACGGATTAAACACGCGGTCCACCACTTTAAACCATCACACACACGAAGTCCATAGTATGTACACACTAAACGAGTATGGAGTGCACCGCACGAAACAATACTTAACGATATGTATGTAAACTTGGTACAGAAAATAGATATCTCAAACTCGCATATTAGTTGAAACTTGGATTTCAAAACATTTGGGTGAAACTAGGGTTTGGAGGTTTTTGGATTTTTCTTTGGAAAACAATTTTCACAAAAGCTCTCTTAAAAATAAGCATTTAGGACTCCTTTATATAGGAAACAAAAAATCCAAGGTGGCTCTAACTCATTCAAACAAAAACAGTAGGCTTGTTCGAATGAAGTGCGTAATCCCGTCTGAACTAAAATCAAACTTGTTCGAACAAAACAAATGATTTTATTTGAATAGACTTTGAACAAGCTTCAAACGAAATTCTACTGTTAAGTAGAAAAAAATATGTTGAACTTCGTTAGAAAGTCATTTGAAATACATTCAGGGACTCATCCGAATCAACTTACATATTTGTTCGAACGACCTATGAGATTTCGTTTAAATAGGTCGTTCGGATAACTTTTCACATAAAATAGTTTGTTTTCTATAGAAACCTTTTTATGAAAATGGCCTCAAAAAATTTATAAAAATAACACCCAGTGAATCTAAGGATCAAAATTAAATATGGATTCATTCCTTCGGAGATCCATGGACTTTGAAGATCAAACATGGAACTAAACGCAATACAATGATGTAGACACTTTAACTTAGCCACTACAGTCTTCAATCACACACGACATAGGTTTTGATGGATAAACCAAATGCAAGACCTAAACTATGAAATAAATTATTTTATCCAAAATGGAATTAAGCCAATACATACAAATTAACTCTATTGGAAATTTATCCTTACATGCTTGTTTCTTGAGAGCTTTGAGGAACAAAAGGAGAAACTCACAACCCCACCCATATTTGCCTTACAATGGGATGGAGTGGAGTATATGGTTTGTGTCGATGAATCACTTTAGGGAATTGGAAACGTGTTGATGGAGAAGGGAACGCCCATATATTACACTTCCCGTATGCTTAATCCTCACGAGGGAAACTATCCCACCCATGATTTGGAGTTCGTTGTGGTAGTCTTTTCTCTTCCTATTTGGATGCATTACTTATTAGGAAAGACATTCACATTGTTCGCTGACCATAAAATCCTTCAGTATCTATTCACTTAGCGTGAATTAAATATGCGACAAAGGAGGTTGTTAGAGTTTATGAAGGAGTGCCACTTCTCCATTCAGAATCATCCAGGGAAAGTGAACATAGTATTAAACTCCTTGAGTTTTCGATCGACTGTGAGTCTAACAACATTATGGGTAGAACAGGGGGATAGTCTACCAACTCTTTGGGTAGAGCAATGGGATATATTTCATATATTGGATGTAATAAAGGCATTATTAGCAGTTTTGTCCATTACACCCAATAATGTGTCAAGGGTGATTCATGCCCATGATTTGGACTTATTTTGTCAGGATAAAGTGCTGGAGATATTATCTTGGGCAGTTATTTTCCAATCGATTGGATCAGATGGGAGATTGAGATTTTAGGGATAACTAGTTGTGTCGGAGGGCCCCGAGCTGCAAAAAGAAGTATTGGCTAAGGCATGTGGTTCGTAGTTCACTTTGCATACTATGGGTGACAAGATGTACCATAACATAAGGAGGTAGTAGTAATAGGATGATATGAATAATAAATAGCAGTTTTGTGTCTAAGTGTGCCACCTTGTAGTTAATGAAAGTGGAACACCAGAGATTAACTGAAGAGTTATAGCCGTTAAAGATCTTGGTATAGAAGTGGGATTACATGGACTTCATCATTGGATTTCCTAGGACCTAAAGAAGACATGCTTTTGGGGTCATTGTTAATAGGATGAATAAAGTGGTCCACTCTCTTCCAATACAAATAGACTACATCGTAGAGAAGTACACTCAAATATTTATTTGAGGGATTGTTCATCTTCACGGGGTACCTCTCGACATTATGTTTGATAGGGACCATACTTTGTACCTTAATTATGGGGGATATTTAAAGAGGCTCTAGGGAATAGTTGGATATGTATACCACGTTTCGACCTTGGATGGATGGTCAGACTGGTGGGTGAATTAGATTTTTTAAGGCATGTTGTGTGCTTGTGTTTTGGACATCAAGGCGAGTTAGGATCAACATTTTCCACTTGTGGAGTTTTCCTATAACAATAGTTACCAGAAGACTATTGGTATGGCACCCTACGAGGCCTGGTATGGCCGACCATGCCCTTATCTGAGTTATTGGTTAAAGACGGGGGTTAACAAGATTTTAGTGCTAGAATGTGTTGAAGACACCTTTGAGAAGGTGGCTCTTATCATAGAGTGTATGAAGACTTCCCATAGTAGTTAGAAATATCTACACAAATAGGATGAAACATAAATCAAAATTTTAGGATGGAGATCAAGTGCTTCTGAAGGTCTCCCCAATGAAGGGACTTTTGAGATTTTGATTTGAGGGGAAGTTGGTGCCCCAATACATGGGTTCCTTTACGATCTTAAATAGGGTGAGGTCGATGGGATGTCATTCAGCCTTACCCCACCATTTTCTGGGTGTAAATGAAGTCTTACATTTGTCTATGCTGAGAAATTTATCAAGGGGTCCATGTGTCTATACCGAGGAAGTTCTCAAGGGATGAGTTATCCTACCAACAAATCTACCTGAACAAGGTTAGGCTTCAATAAGTCATGAGGAGAACCCATAATGTATTATTGATATAAGACAGATCACTTTACGATCGAAGGTCATCCATTTAGTTTGTGTCCAATGGGAAAAACACAGCGAGGCCGAGTATACTTAGGAGAGAGAGGATGACATGCGGGCAATATATCCGGAGATCTTCTAGTCAGGTACATAATTGTAGCATTTCGAGAATGAAATTCCTTGTTTGAGGAGGTAGGAATGTAATATCTTGTATGTTCCTACATCTATTTAATTGTTTAATTAATTACAATTTTCTTGTTAATTACATACTTTTGTATGACTTACGATATGTCATTTAGTGTGTGTATATATATATCAAAATTCGCGAGTCTTTTATGTGATGTGTGAGTACACATACTTTATAAATGATCAAACACACTTTAGTTCACTTAGTATATACTCTAAGTGACTTAGTATTATGGGTGTGTATCGAATGGTTAGGGACTAAGTGTCGTGTTTTCCTTGTTTGGATTATTTCCTCGGTATTTGGTCCTACTGATCGCGGAGTGGGTTCTTATAATACCAAGTCACACTTAACTAATTAATAGTTATGTTTTACCTTAATTACCTCGTACCGACTAATAAATTAATCTAATGAGATAATCAATTTGTAAAACATGTTTCCTTTTGATTTTGATTCTCGGGACATTTAAAATGTTCACCTTTAGTTTAAAATAGTGGAATATAAGTTCGTTTAGTCAATATACGAGTTGGGCCAAGTTTTAGGCCTTTTGAAGAATGTTTTGGGCTCGTTGGGTTAAGTCCATTTTCAATCCTTAGCTTAATTTCGGGATTAATGTTTAATACAACCTACCTAGGAAAACCTAAACTCTTATAACATAATTAGAAATCAATTATCGGAGTCAAGAAGAAATAGGGAACAATAAGGACTGAAGACTTGAAAATTTTGGGATTTGATTCATACAATCAATTCAAGGATAATATATTTTGATTAGGAATGTAATAAGGTTTGTGTTAGAATAATGGTAGCATGTTGTAATGTGAAATTATACTCATGTAATTTTATTCGTAATCATAATTAACCTAGTTTCATAAGTAGATTTAATCACAAGTTTAAACCTAGTTATGTAACGAAGAGCTATTGTAACTTTGATATTGAATCAAAAAATGGAACCACAAATTCATGTAATTTGGACTTAAGAACATTAGATCTGAAGCTTAATAATGTTATCCTATAAAAATCCTCACCTTTCAATGATTATTGAATTGAATTCGTAGGTTAATTTGACTAATATTTTTTAGATGATGAACTTAGGGATAATTTCTTAAAATATGTAATTAGATATTTAAACTTGTTTCAAATCATATAAATCTTGTAATTAGGTCCTATTTACGCTGATCCTATGTGCTGAGGTACCTATCTACCGAGTGGGACAATGGGGAGGATCCTTTCGTATTGCCTTTTATGGGGCTATATGTTTGGTGTAATGGCATAGTAATTTCCCTTTGATGATACTTTGAGGTTATAGGGTTTGGATGTCCTATAAATATACCTAATAGTGCAGGAGTGATCTAAAAGGCATTAGGATTAGCCTTTGTACTTTTTTTGCTGTCTTGAGATTAGACGATCTGATTTGCATGTGAGTGGGGCATACTTATTTGATTATTGGATTAAGTGATTATATTCAGTATACTTAAGATTATACTAGATACATATAGTTGTGATTCTAGATTTTGGAAACATGTGAGTAATGAACACTTGAGAAAATATATAATTATGTAACATGGGTTTCACTTGGGATAGGGATTACAACTTAATATTTTATTTAGGTTGTTTGGGTTGGGATAACTTAAAAAAGTAAAATACACGAGGAAGATGTATTATTATTGTGGCCCAAATGTAGTTATATTTTTACTCACTATAGACTTGCTAGGTTTAATCATGTTTGCAGAACTTTATTTACAGTTCCTAGGTAGCAGAAGCCACATCACACCTAATAATTCTTTGTTATATTTATCCAACTTCCAGTTTTTAGATTTCATCCTTTTACTCTTAAGGTGTCAGTGTCGAGATTGTACCTCAGCTTTATTTATGCAATTCAAATTCTTAATTTAGACTTCCTCTTTATATAGTCAGTCTTGAGTCGGATTATTGAATTCCAGATTATTTATTTTTGATTCAGCTTTATTCATTCAGAGTTTGGGTTTTTTTTCATTTGAGATATTTATATTCCACCGCGGAGTTTACTTTTTATTATTTTGGATTAGTATCAGAGATGTGTCGCGGGTTATTTTAGCATTTAATGTTAGCATATTTGTCATTTTATTTGTGTTAGTCATGCTGAGAACGTTAATAATTATTTTTTACTCTCATATTATTTATGTTTAGAATTAATCAATCTATATATTGATTTTACAGGGCATAACAGTTAGTATCAAAGCATTCTAGTTTTTAGTAATCTAGGTCCTTGAGTGAATCCATGGCTTTTCTACATTGTGTTCTTTGATACTTTTGAGCTAAACTGTTTAGGTTTTTGATTCTTATCTTGTACTTTATTAATACACTTTTATTTATCTCCTTTCATACGATAAACACGAGGAGAGGAGGAGAGCACTGTAGATAGACCATTACTGTCGAGTTAGAGGCATCACAACCCCAATGTAAGACACTGGGGAATGCTCTAGGCCTTTCCCTGATTAATTTGGGTGCTATAATTGCTCAGATTATTGCTAATACTATGACTACTATGCTCCAAGGTCATCCACCACCCGTGGTTGTACCTGCCCCACATACCACGAGTACTTGGGAAAAGATAAGGAGTGCCTTTAGCAAGGTCAATCCACCTGATTTTCTAGCTCGATAAACAATATTGTCTTGCAGTTTTGTTGGATTGACATTGAGAGATAAAAACGTCTGGTAGAGTGCTTTGACGTGAAAAAAACATGTTCTTACTAGGTTTAAGCTAGTTGGAGATGCGTCAGATGGCCTTGCCCTAGGAATAAGTAGAAAGAGCGGGGCCTCCAGCAAGGGGACTCGTATAAGAAACAACGCTTTGGGGGTTTTAACTTTGGCGGAGGTAGTTTTAGGCACGGTAAGGGTCCTCAGCAGCAGCAACAATTAGGCCAACAGGGCCAAGCAGGCAGAGGGAATAATGGAGGTCGAGGCCATTAGGGCCAAGGTGCGAGGCAGTTTCAAAACAACAATCAGGATCGACATTTGGAAAATTTTGCAAACCATTATTTTCAGTACGGTGAACAGGGTCACATGAGGAAAGCTTGTCCACAGTCGAATAGGGGACAGTTGCCTAGAGGCCCTCAGAATCCACAGGCACATCCACAACCTCCAGCACCTATTCCATTCGTCCCTCTGTAGCAGAGAAAAGTTCAGTATGGGCATGTGTATAATATTCAGGATGCTTTGTTACCTCCAACACCGCCTACACCGCCAACTATTCAGGGTAAGTTTCCCATTCATGGGTATGTGGGTCGAGTGTTATTTGACACGGGCAAAACGCACTAATTTATCGCTAGCACTTTGCTCATTCGACGGGATTGTTTAAGTTTGCCAAAAGTACTTTTACTAGTGTGAAGTCTTCCATGGGTGATGGTTCACTTATACTTTTTATTTGTAAAGGGGTAGAAGTAGACTTTGGTAGATTGCGGTTTGAGGCCGATTTGCTCGTCCTAGACATTGTCAGGTATGATGCTATTCTGGGCATGGACTGGTTAGTAAAATATCGAGCTATGGTGAATTATTACGGGAGGAGTATAGTCTTCACCATTTCGGGGCAGGAAATGTTTTTAGTGGCTATGCCTCTTTCGGAGGGAGGTTTGAGTATGCACTTATATTGTATTGAGTAGGAGACTTTACGAGAAGTAGTTGTTTCCCTAGATTCGATTCCAGTTATTAGAGAATTTAAAGATGTCTTTCAGGAAATTTCGGGCTTACATCCAAGTCATTAGATTAAGTTCGTAATTGATTTAGCGCCAGGAACTTGACCAATTGCAAGAACTCCATACCATATGGCTCCTTTGGAAATGAGGGAGTTAAGGGATCACATTCAGTAACTGTTGGGACAAGGGTTCATTAGGCATAGCACGTCGCCATGGGGTGATCTTGTATTATTTATGAATAAGAGAGATGGTTCCCTCTGGTTGTGCATCGATTACCATGAATTAAATAAGGTAACCATCAGGAATAAATGCCCCTTACCTCGAATCGACAATTTGATTGATCAACTAAGAGGAACATCGTACTTGACTAAAATAGATTTGAGTAATGGGTACCATTAACGATGAGTTCGAGAGAAGGACGTTTCAAAAACTGCATTCTTATGGGTCTTATGAGTTTTTGGTCATGCCTTTTGGGCTAACTAATGCTCCTGCTATATTTATGGACCTCATGAATTGAGTATTTTGGGACTTCCTAGACCAGTTTGTCATAGTGTTCATTGATGACATTTTAGTCTATTGTTGGACTGAAGCTGATCATGACAAACACTTACGGTTGGTCCTCCAGACACTACAAGATCATCAAATTTATGCCAAGTTTGAGAAATGTGGTTTCTAATTGAAAGAAGTGCAATTTTGGGGGCATATTGTGACTGGTGAGGGTATTTTTGTAGACCCATGCAAAGTTGCCGCGATGAGGGAATGGGGTCAACCCACGATGCCAACTGAGATTCGTAGCTTTCTGGGTTTAGCGGGTTATTATCACCATTTCATTAAGGGTTTCTCTAAAATTGCTGGCCCTCTAATGAACTTAACCCGGAAGGGAGTGTAATTTTCTTGGGATGATTCCTGTCAGCTAGCTTTCGAGGAGCTGAAGGACAAGTTGACTTCTGCTCCTGTACTCGTATTGCCAAAATCGGGAGTAGATTATTTCGTCTTTATGGACGCATCTCTACAAGGATTGGGGGGTGTGCTACAACAGGAAGATAGGGACATTGCATATGCATCTTGCAAGCTTAAGCCCCATGAGAAGAACTATTCCGTGCATGATTTAGAGCTTGCCGCGGTAGTGTTCGCCTTAAAGATATGGAGGCATTACCTCCTGGGTGAGAAATTTAGCCTTTTTACGGACCACAAATCGTTACAATATTTGTTCTCGTAAAAAGATCTAAATATACGACAACGTCGATTATTGGAGTTCGTAAAGGACTATCAATTCGATATTCATTATCACCCAAGCAAGGCAAATGTATTAGTGGATGCACTGAGTCATAAACTCGTGGGGGAACTGGTGGTAGTGTGGAAAGCCAAATGGAAAGAACTTAGCCAGGATGATGCTATAGCAAGGGTGTGCATGTCGGTGTTGATCGTTACGCCTGCTATTTTTATGCGAGTCATGAAAGTGAAAGGAGGGGATAAATATTGTCATGACCGGGTATGTCAATTGCTGATCGAGGGAGCGGAGTCCTACTCCATTAGTTTGGAGGGTAGGTTACATTTCCACGAAAGACTTATAGTCTCGGATGAGGGAGAATTGAGACGTGCTGTCATGATAGAATCTCATGGTTTAAGATTTGTAGTACACCCAGGGGGAGACAAAATGTACCAAGATATGCGTCGTCAGTATTGGTGGGCGAGAATGAAAAGAGACATTTTTGAATTTTTTTCCCAATATGCCACATGTTAGTTGGTAAAGGTGGACCACCAGCGACCGACTGGATTGTTGTAACCATTAGAAATACCGGTGTGGAAATGGGAGAGTATCTCAATGGATTTTATCACTGGATTGCCGATGTCGCAAAGCGGTCATGATTCTATTTGGGTTATCATCGATCGTTTGATCAAATCAACACACTTCCTGCCTGTACGGACGGATTTCAATACGTCGCGTCATGCCCAGCTCATTATTATGGAGATTGTGAAACTCCATGGGTTTCCTATCAATATAGTCTCAGATCGAGACAAAGTTTTTGTATCCCATTTTTGGCAAAGTTTCCAAGAATCGATACGGACTGAATTGAGTTAAGTACATCATTCCATCCACAAACAGATGGGCAAACGGAGAGAGTCAACCAAATGTTGGAGGATATGCTTCGAATGTGCGTGCTTGACTTTAAAGTAGGATGTCAACAATACCTTCCATTGGTCTAATTTGCATACAATAATTCATACCAATTCATGATAGGTATGACACCGTATGAGGCATTGTATGGCCGCCCATATCGATCACCTGCTTATTGGTTGGAAGTGGGAGATAATACGCTCCTTGGACCTAAAATGATCCAAGACAACTCCTCAAAGATTGAGCTTATTCGAAACCGCATAAGAATTGCACAAGATCGCCAGAAGAGCCATGATGATGCGAATCGGAGGCATATGGAATTGGAAGTGGGGGATTAAGTTTTAGTAAGGGTATCCCCGATGAATGGTGTAATGCAATTCGGGAAGAAAGGTAAACTTGTGCCATATGTAGGCCTTTTTTCTCGTTATTTCAAAGGTAGGACCTGCATCATATCAACTTGCTTTGTTGGAATGCCTACAAAAAATTCATGATGTGTTCCATATTTCATCTTCAAAGAAGTATAAAAGGTGCGAGGGAGCTCATTGGAACATTCCATTGGATGATATCGAGTTACAACCCGATATTTCATATGAGGAACAACCAGTTGCTATTTTAAACCATGGAGAGCATAGACTAAGGTCGAAAGTGGTGTCCTTGGTCCGAGTCAAGTGGGGACACCACAATGCCGATGAATCAACTTGGGAATGAGAGTAGGATATTCGAGATAAGTACCCACACCTCTTTTTACCACGTACGCCTAAATTTTAAGGGAAAAATTTCCTTGTAAGGGGGGGAGTATGTAATACCCCTTATTTATGAGTAATTATTTTATATTAAATTACCTTGTGGGTTAATTCTATAAAATAAAGGAAGTTGAAGTAAATATTTCTTTAAGTGATTTAAGAGACAATATTTACTGAGTTTTTCGTATTTACTGTTAAGCTAATGTAAATAGTATAACATTATGTTTTGTTGCATCGTTGTGCTTTAAGCAACGGTTATGACTTATATTCCAACGGGTTAGTATTAAAGAGTTAATATGACGTTGGAACATGAAATAATGAACGATATCCCGGATACCAGTTTAGAGGGCACGGTTAGTCCGAAAATGGTTGGGATAGTCAAAATAAGTGCCAGGTGTGTTTTTGGGTTTCGGGGTACTTTTTATTAGTTATAACTTAATTATGATGTTACGAGTCATTTTAAGTATGTAGTAGCATTTAATGTTGGAATTAATGTATTTTGGATGCTTTGGGTATTTTAGTATTGCAAGAGCATTTAAGCTCATTTGTGTTTAACCTAGAAAGAGAGAGTTAGAGAGAAGAGAGAGTTTGAGAGAAAGAAGAGAAAGGGGAGAGAGTTGGTGATTTGAGCCCAAAATCATTGCAAAGAGGAAGAATTCGAGACTACAATCTTAAGGCAAGTTTCTAACTTGCATAAGCGTATGATTGAGTGTGAATAATTTGTATATATAGTTGTGTTCTTGAGATTAAACCATTTATGTATTTTGATGATTTGGTTGTTTAAATCTAAAGGTTTTGGATCTAGACTTGATTGAATGGATTGAAGTAGTTAAATGTCTTGCGGAAGGGTTTGTAGATGATGTTGGTTGATGGTATCAGGTTTAGATGGAAGAAAATAGAATTTGGGGATTTAGGGTTTATATTAACCCATAGCCACAACTGGGCTTCTCGACCAGGGCGAATCGATTCGCCCTCCTCAGCGAATTGATTCGTTAATAATGGTGGCTACACGTCTGAGGAACCGAATCGATTCGGGTTAAGGCTGAATCGATTTGGGTTAAGGCTGAATCGATTCGGGCTGAGATAGAAGGTTGGTTTTCTCAACCGAATTAATTCTCATTTATAGCGAATCGATTCGCTTTCAGGGGCGAATCGATTTGGTCCCTAGGGGAATCGATTCGAAATCTTGCTATTTTATAAGAATTTTTCAACTTGGTTTCTGCTCCTTTGCTTTTAGATTTGAGGCTTAGGAACATTCTCATATGAAGTAATAAATAGTATTAGAGTATTACATTCGGGGGATTAATACCCTAGGTTAGTAAGGGGGCATTCGGTCTTATTTCGGGGACTATTTGGTAGAACTTAATGTCTCATTTCATTTAGTACCGAGTCTAGGACTAGGGTAGAGTTGGGTAGTATGGTTATGGACTCTTGGGGGTTAGTATAAGAGTAATTATACTTTGTAGCTTACATCTCTATGCACATATGGTTTCGAAAATAAGAAATGTACGCTTTAATTGGCATATCTTGTGATTGTGGCTTGCATATACATAAATTCTATCATAAGGGAAGTTAGGCGAATGAGGTAAATCCCCTGGCTAGTGAATGCAGGGAGAATATAGTCCTCGGCCATAGGACTTGTGGTTACATTGTATGATTGTTTTTATTCGAAGTGAGGTAATTTCGGGTATGGTTATGACTCACTGTCGAAGGTATATGGCCGCTTCCCATGCGACGCGATTTAGGGTACCCAGGTGGTCTTAATTATAGGCCCTGGAAGATGATAGCATTTAGGGGCGCATCCAGTGGGGTGACTCCCGGAAGGATGGTCTTAGAACCGTTAGATTATGAATGAAATTGATCTCACGGTTATGGCATTTCATATGTATGAGTTAATGAACCTATAAATCAACTTTATGGAATATGATCCCAAATTGATAAATTAATAAATGGATTCGTGAAGATGGATTTTATGAAATTGTAAATTTAAGCATGTTAAATGGAATTAAGCTATTCCTCTTAATTAAATGGGTAGTTTAACTTATAATGATATAGTATGGCACTAGGATGTGCACTTAGATGAGAGGTGAGGATGATTCTTATAATGAAGAGCGAACTTAACTTGCTTATAATGCTAGTATTCATAACTATTATGCATTTTATTTGCACGTATATCATATCAAACTGGGCCCTGGCCCGTTTGTATTTAGTTTCTTGCGTGGTTCTTATTTATGCTCAGGTGCTCCACTGCAAGGCCGCCCGCTATGATCTTTCCTTCCCAGTGTCAAGGAGCTACACCATTTTGCGGATGTTGTAGGATTTTTTGTATTAGACGCATCAATCTTTTGGATAATCTAGTTATGATCCATTTGTATATTAGGGCGTGTTGCCCCAGTTATTATTTACATCTATTGTAATACTTGGTGTAACCTTTTGTATTCGTTTGTTAACTGACAGATTATTCGGTTCTATTTTGTAGAATTATTATTAAACTATTACATGTCTTTAATTATATCCACCTTTTGTTATCAATTGGATTGTCGAAATTGTTTTTATTAAACTTGTAAAATTATATGACATCCGTTTTCAAAAATATTTGGTGGTTGTCTCGTACTATTATTATGCGACAGTGATGCTAAGACTGGACCATTTATGATTCCTATTTTTATTGGAGTAGCGAGCTGACCACCTCTAATTTTAATAAGCGGGGTGTCACAGTTTGTGAGAGCACCGAGTTTGTGTTGTATGTATTTTCTCGTGTCCTTTTGTAATTCCATACTTGGTGAATTTCGTGTGCCTTGGTCGTCCAAGTTTTTTCCCATTTGAATTTTATTGATACATCGGGCGTTGTGGTTGATTTACATTATTTTATCCTACACTCATATAGATGCATGTTTAGGTTAAGATAAACATTGGTTAATCTGTTTATCACAACAATTGATTTAAAATTGGTGTAATGTTTTATTTGGGTTACGTTGGTTAAGTTTAATATTTAATTTTAAGAAATTAGTTATTGGATTTTGTTATGATTACCTTACCTATGTTAGAAGTCGATAACCTATAGCGTTTCTGATATTGGTATGAGAGCAGGTTCACTAAGATATAATGTTAGATCTTGTTTAGGCTTGAATATGGAAAGTTATTAATTTTTTAGGTTTCCAATTTTTGATGGTTCTTACTATGTTTATCGAAAAGCGCGTATGAAATAAGCACTTAAGTCGTTAAATGAGAGAGAATGGAAAACAGTAGTTAAGGGTTGGTCCCCACCCACAACTTTAGTTGGGGATTATAGTATTACCAAACCCGTAGATTCCTAGAGTGAGGATGAGAATTTAAAGGAAAAAAATTCCAATTGAGGCTTAATGTAGTTTTGAATTATTCTCGGAACAAAACACATTTGAGTCATATGTAGATTTTATTGTTACAATCCACTTAGAAACTATGATGTGTTGAAGATTAATTGAAGACATTGCGAAAAAGCTTCAAGAAATTTATTATGCCGCAGTTTAACTAGTGAGAATTTATTGTCTTCAAAGTTTAATTGCATTCCGAGATCACTCAGGTATGAATGCATAATGTTAATGAAACTCATAATTTTATTTTACAAAAAAAGGATGTTATTTTTAAAAAGAAAATGTTTAAAAATGTTTTACTTGTTTACACTTCGTTTAGATCTGATAAGGCTGGATTAGAGTTTAAGTTTGTTTGGACTCTAATCGGGGGGCTGTCGCTCGAATGACAAACGCTATCATTCGAACGAGAGATGCTGTTGTTAGAACAACGCAGTATCTCGCTCGAACGAGATATGAAACCTCCTTAAAATAATTATAAATAGGCGTGTTCATTTTTCTCGAAGTGTATGCAATAAGAAAAATAGTTTACCATACATAAAGGTTTCTACACAAAGTTTTCTAAGTGTTTTCACTATAAAACATCCTTAGAGTTTACAAATATATGAGCTATCATTACCATACGTTTATGTGATCTTTGTTGCACCATTTTGGGTTTGTTCAACACTTGAACATTTCTGGGTTTGCGGTGGAGAAGCGAACATCTTAGACGACACAAGTCCGTATCGGTGGATACCGAGGCCTTCATGGAGGCGATTGTCGTGGACGAACATCGTAGAAGAAGGTTACTTTCTACGTGGGAACTGTGAAGATTGGAAGAAGATCAGAGGATAGTCAAGTCTCATGGGTGTATCGAGTCATTGTATAAGACTACCGTCTAACTTTGTAAAACCATTGTCACAGTGATTGTCTGGCCTGGGAAGTCCGAGGTTTTTCCCCGATTGTATTTTTCCTCGTACATCGGTGTTGTGATTATTGATTTACTTTATTTTACTTGCTTTAATCACTCGTTGCATGCTTAGGTTTAAATAATATAAAATTTGGTTAAGTTAATTTGATTCACGAATTGGTGTGGTTTGATAAAATTGAAAAGAGTTTTTCAAAAGAGCAAACTGGTTTGTATTCATCCTTAACTTAATTTCACTCAAGAAAAAGTTTTTATTGAAAGTTAAATATAGGGAACTACAAGAACAAACTGTCCAACTATAATTCAAATGCTTTGTTTTGTGCAGTCACGTCGGAGGAGTTTCATTGTATTATGACATGTGAAACGTTTGAAAAGGCTTGGGACATACTCTAACTCACTCATAAGGGTATTAGTGTTTTTTACGATCAAAACTACAAAACCTCGCCAATCAGTTTGAAAAAATTAAGATGGAGGATAGTGAATCCTTTGATGAGTTCTATGCTAGATAGTCTAATATCATGAACTCGTTGTTTTACATGGGGGAGAGAATACTTGAAACCAATGTAGTCAAAACAATCTTAAGGTCCTTTCCTAAAATATTTATTTCAAAAGTGACAATTTTGAATTTGTTGGGTATTTTAGATTCTATGAAACTCAAAGAGCTTGTGGGTGATATTCGAACCTATGATCTTGACATGTTTTCCTCCAAAAAGACGAAGAAAGATAAGGGCATTTCATTGAAATCCCAGAAGGAGGAAACATGTGTTTCAAATGATTAGTCTGACATCGACTTTGACGATATGGATATGTTTGCTATGAAGTTCAGAAAATTTCATAAGTTTAATAAAGAGAAATCTAAATATTATGATAAAAGTTTGAGAAATCTAAGTATAACAGGACCATAAATTCCGTAAAAAATGTAATGATAATTCTGAAAGGGATGAGTCAGAAAGGTGTTATGGGTGGGAGGGGTATGCCCATAAGGTAGCTGAGTGTCCCACTAAACTAAGGAAATAGGGCAAGAAACAAATTGCATATAATTCCACCCATAATGATAGTAAGCCGTAAGAGGGACACGATTCCCCCATTGAGCACAACTTTACCACGTTCATGGCTTGTCATGCGAGCTTTGATGAAAAATCTTCCCATAAAAATAATTCTGAGCATGGAACTTTCGAGGTCATTATTTTTGATTCCCAAGTGAGTGATGGTGGAGAGAGTAGAGAAGATTAAAAAGATGAAGAAGAGGAAGAGGAGAGTTGAGAGTGCGCTTTCTTTCAATGAATAAACTTGTTTAATTAAATTCCACTTTTATGCCCAAATTTTAATTAAAATACTAAAACATTCATCTAATTGTTATTGACAATAATACAAATTATCTAGCCTGCACATCCAAATAAGCACAACACAGATTTGAGGAAAAATCCCCAGCAGGGGCAAAACCTTTTATTTCATAACAGAAGTACAACATTTTTGTGATGATGAAATACCCTCAGGTGCCGGTTCGATGTCTTCAGCAAGAGATCTCGCAAGGGCTCCAAACGGTTAGAAATGGAGACAACCTTCTTCTCCATAAGTGTTATTCCAGAATGAGTAGTAATACAGTAAAAAATGATGCACATAAATGATTTGGGACTTTGGAGTGAATCAAAAAGGGTTTTAAAGCCTAAAATATGAAGTCTAAAAGTGCATGAGATATGCAGAAGTGGTGTTTTTCTAGACTTCCGAATCCTAACTTTTTAGCAAGTATTTATAGGCTGAATAAAAAATTGAGGCGACGCATATCGTTCAAATGACATCTGCATGTCATTTTAACGATCCTAAAAATGAAAAATACAGTACGGGTTCGTTTGAAGCTATGAAGAAACGACCCCTCGAGCAACACTTTAAACGACATTGCATGTCGTTAGAAGTTGTTGTTTGAATGACTTATCAATGTCATTTGAAAGACATTGATATGTCATTTGAACGACACAAGCGAAAAATATTATTTTATAAAAGCTCACCTACAAGTCTTAAAAATTAGTTTTAACTTAGAAAAATGCCTCATTTTGATAAAAACATTTTATAAAAAGTATCCCAAGTAAATACATGAACATTAATAACTCCAATTAAACATTTTACCTTTTAGCATAGTGGAGTTAGTGGGATAGTGGAGACCGATTGAAGATGCACAATGCAATATGCCAATGATGGGTGCGTGATGCTAAGGATTCGGATGATGGACCTCAAGGTTGAACATGTGAAGACATGCCAAAATAAAATGGTATATGACATACTAAGTATGATCTAGGACAACACATAAATTTCTAGATTCTAGATGGACATTTATAAAACATGTCTTTACAAACCTCCCCCTATGTCTATGCCGGTACGTTCATAAAAAATCCGAATTATGCATCCCCCAAAAAACTAAGACATATAATCTAATATCGCCCTCTCCCCCTAAACCCATAATTTGGATAGGTTGTGGCGGAAAAGGATTTCGGCAACAAGTTTCTTATGAAAATATTCCTGCTTACTGTCAATTTTGCAAGAAGCAAAGGCCATGATGTGATGAAACATTTATGGAAAAGGATTTTATTTTTATTTTTTTAAAGAAACATTTGTTTTTTTTCAATGCATTAGTGAAGCAATCTCTTAAAATGTTATATGGATCCCAATTAAATAAAAGTTAAAAAGAACATGTTTCCACATAATGAGAAGAATATAACACCTTTCATGAAAGAAGCCACAAAGGTGTCAGATACTCATTGATTGTAAGAGAAAACTACATTAAACATTGAGTATAATAGCATTGATATGGCAAAAGAAAAATGGTGTAGAATAATAGTGATAGTAGTAGTAGTACCTTGTTTAAGAATTAAGATTTGTTCTTGAAAATGGAGTCGAAGTAGGTGTCCATGCAAACACGGTCAGAAAGAATATCCTTTTGGTGATAGAGAAAGGCAAAGTTGCAAAAATAGTTGGCGAAATTCACCCCTTTATCCACGGGTCCATTGCTATAGCACACCAATCATCTATCTATTTCTAATGTAAGTATGGGATTATATTAGTACGACTACAATTATTATCTCACTCGGGAATAAATATATCAACTAGATAATCAAAAAAATCAAAACCCATTTACAACACTAAAATGCTCACCTAAAGTCATAAATTGGAATGTCATTATAGTATCTCCGATGATCAATCCCTGTAATCATCAATGCCACGGAAGAAATCTCTGAGCAAACCCCTCTCGTGTTCTTATCCAGGCAAATTTCCTAAACACTCACAAAATCATACACACATACAAATAATCTACCCCCCGCAATTTAAAACCCAAAATTTTTACTTTTAAGTTTCAAAACTTCAACATCAACTTCAACTAATACAAAATGAGTTCTATATAACACCAAATGTCTAAGTCTTGAAACTTCAACATCAAATGTCTCAAATAACACAATAATAATGTCAAAATTACGAGTCCTAAATAACATCAACTAATACAAAACGTGTCTCAAATAACATCAAATATTACAAAACAAGTCTTAAATGACATCAAACTTTTGCAAAATAAGTCTAAAATAACATGAATTATTACCATTATAGAGTCTCCTTCTTTCTCATCTACTTAAACCAGAAAAATACACAAGCATTTAAATAGATAACTATTTTTAATTATATTATTGGAGAAAACAAAAAAAATAAAACCAAAATAAATATTAGAATGTTTGAAGAGAACTAGGACTCCAACATTTGTTCTATACATTAACATAAAATTTCTACCTATTTTGTATAAACGTAAGTAACCAAATATGTTTTATATATTAACCAATGACACCAACCAAATCAGTTCGTAAAACCTCCGTGGAAAAGTGTTTGTAAAGTCATATACACCAATTTTCTATATATAGAACAACCCAATATGTTCGAGGAAATATATAAAACTACCCAATTTGTTCGTAAAGCCCTATATACTAATTTTTTCACAGTCGAAAACACTTTTCCAGAACTGAAAATTTGAACCAACCAAATATACGAACATGTATATTAGAAGAGAACAAATATATTAGAAGAGAACATGAGCAAAATTAGAAGAAAACCTAGGCCGACGGATGTCGCTAAAGGCCGACAAAGGCTGTTGTAGGCCTACGAAGGCGGTAGGTGCGGCGGAGGCAACTATCACATATAGAGAGTGAGATGAGAGTCTTAGGGAGTGGCAGGAGTGAGAGGGAGAGGGAGAGAAGGAACGAGAGGGAGAGGGAGAGGGAGAGAAGGAGAGAGGAGAAAGCAGGAGAATAAAAAATTAAATAGATTGGTATTTTTAGAGCATTTTATATTTTAGTTAAGCGTGCTTAATTTTGGCACACTTTTAAATAGTGACAAATTTTGGAACAGTTTTAAAGTGTGTCAGATTGTCATTAGATTGTGCCAGAATTTGGCACAGTTTTAAATTGTGCTAGATTTATAATATCAAGGTTTGCCAAATTGCTATTTTTGGTGTAGTGTCGGTTCGGTTCACACATTACAAATTTTGAACTCTTCTTTAACTTCTTTCCAATTGGGCTTAGTGATTGAGAACCCTCTAATATGAAGTAATATTAATGTTTATGATGTAAAAAGCGGGATAATGATACTACACGATGGTTGGGAGACATCAGGACGATTATGGAAGTATATTAGGGAGATTAATACTCCGGCTCCTTCATAAATTCTTCTTGTAGGAGGAATTCATTTAAGGTATTGGATACAGGCTAGTTCAGAGAAGTTGTGTGTCTTGAGTTATATCAAACTTGATAATGAATCAAATGTGCGATTGATTATTATAGCTTAAGTGAGTGATTGAGTAATAAAGTGGATTGGGATTGTATATGAGGAAGTATTGGCTAGTGTAATGAGGGCTATACACAAATAGCCGAGTTTATTGATATATACATTCGGATATGAGATGGTATACACACACACATTTTGTGTGTATGATAAATTATGTGGAACATACCCCACTAGTGGTTAGTGAATGCAAGGAGAGTATAATCCCCAGGTTATAACATCCAGTATTTATACAGTGTGGCTTTTATCATGGGTGACACATCTTGGGTATGATTCGTCTCGCTTTCAGGTGAGGAACTATTGTCACTTTCCATACGTTTGTGCTTTGTTTATCAAGTCGGTGTAAGAGTCCGACGGTTGGTACCGAGGATGGTGTGAGTATATCCTGGAAGATGGTAGCACTTAGACACTGCATCTAGTGAGCTAATGCTCCGAGGGATGGTTAGTATACATATTGTAGACACCCCATTCTAATACCCCCAAACCTCTCCTTAGGTCCCTAGCACCTCCCTTCATTATTGCAAACGAAAGTCGTACCCCGAGTACTGACCTAAAGGCCATCAGGCACTCACAGGCTCTGTTTGACCAAACGTAAAACTCTTCAGATCAACTGAGACTGAATGAATCTTCGAAGGTCACTGAATCCCCTTTCCAATGGTCCACCCCATGCACGATTCAGACTTATGGTGCGGACGAACGACCTATTTTCCCCCAAAACTTGATCAAGAGGTCACCAAACTCCCCCAGGATCTGTTTGATCCAAGTCAGCTCTTTAGCACCATAGAGACTGAATAAATCTTTAAAGGGTACTGAAACCCCTTTCCAACGGTCCGCTCCGTGCACAATTCTGACCTACGGTACGGACGAACGATCCGTTTTACTCCTAAAGGCCACCAAACGCTTCCAATCCCCGGTTGACCAAAGTAAACTCACCAAACCAGGTTAAAATCTTTGGAATGTATAAGTACATCTCCTAACCTTTCCAACGGTCTGCCCCATGCGTGATTCTGACTTACCATGCGGACGAACGATCCGTTTGCGTCCAATGTTTCCCTGTCCAAAGGACCGACGAGCGCTTCCGAGCCACGTTTGACCTAAATTCAACTACAGAACCCGGGAGCAGTCCAAAGGACATTAGAAGGTATCTGAAGTAAATTTCCAATTGTTTTCCCCTTGTATGATTCGGATCAACGATTTTCTCTCTATGACTGATCTTCCGAAAGAGCCTGAAAAATACTACCAAACGACAGGTTCCAAACCCTGCCTATCGACAGTGTGCCTAAACACACCTAACGATTGGCAAGACCAGGGCTATCCCGATAGGAAATACCCTGGGCCTATAAAAAGGAGGTCCTAAGCTCATTTCAAAAAGAAGAAGATCAGAGATCCATCACTCTCAGCAAGCTCAGAAAACCCCTTCTCGAAGTCAGCGTGATTTCCATATCCAAATCCCTTTCCAACCTTCACCTTTCATCATCTTCTTCATAAAAATTGGTGAATTAAGTATCCTTCATCATCACTCAAGTGCAAGGGATTCTCTCCAACATCCAAGATCAAGCTCAAGATCTTCAAGAAGGTCCAACCTTTTCAACTCTCTCTTTAAATTCTCCTAAATTCGCATTAATTTGTTTTATTACTTAGCACTCTTATTCTCTCATATCACATATCCTAATATGCTTTTTTATCTAGTATTATTACACATCTCTTATTTTCGTACAAATAAAACACAAAAAACAAGAAAAAGAGGGTTTGCTCATAAATTCCAAACGAGAATTCTCACACTTTTCTCACAACTAAAACATTTTTTTACACACACACACATATAAGAGAAGTCTTTGATTGGATTTATGGGATAAATCTCACCCCTTATTTTGCATACGAACTACGTGGACTTTGATGCCTCTATAGGCTACGTAGGTGTCTTGGGGTAAAACCTGTGACTCGAGTCCTATTCCTACTTTTCTCTCATTTTTTATTTTTTTTCTATATTCCTTGAACTCAACTCTCTTAGATTCTATATATTTAAATATACATATATTTGTGTCGTATTATTCCATATGTGTTATCATCTCGTTATAACGATCAACACTAGGAAAATCGCGTAAATCCTATTTTTCTAATATCATTTTAAGAACATTCCTATGGATGACTCGCTTTATCTCTTCCATGATACAAGTCAATGATTCCTATCTACACTACATATACACATGCACACATATCACGGGGAAATAAAGGAAAATAGCAATAACCCATGAGAGACTGTAAGGGCGGAATGGGTGCCTAACACCTTCCCATTTCATAACTTAACCTTCAGACCCTTTTTGAATCATTTTGCGTTCGTATGTATCAGTATGTCTTTGGATGCTGTCCTTTGGGATGAATACCTTTTCTTTTGTCTGTTTTGAGTAAAATAGACTGGCAACTCCATCTCTCTATATTTTTCACCTCATCAACGACATCGGCCGAAACGCTCCCGAGAGGGACGCGAGGGGCCAGGATCCTCTCCTGTTGCGAGGATCGGGGATGGCCACATATATAATGAGTGATATCTATGTGTACTTGATATGAAATAATTAATCTTGTATAATAACGAGAGTAATATCATACAGGCTTCAAAGATTAATGTCTGAAACAATATGCTTATAACTAGTGAAAGTTATTAGCAATGAATTAATAAATGATCATTGAGAATGATATTAAAAGCGGTTATGTTGGTATGAACTAGATACGCGAGTGTGGGTTAATGCGTAAGCATGAGGTTGGGTCATACATAGATGGGTTGGGTATCTTAACTAAGATTTAAAAGGCATATGTTTAGGTGTGCGCTGTAGTTGAGGGGTGAGTATGAGTCTCAAGAGAGGGCGACACTAACTTGATTATGGAATTTCGTATTCGTAATTATGATGCATTTTAATTCACTTGCTAAAATATTTTCAAAATCGGGCGTCGACCCGTATCTATCTTTTTTTTTCCTTTGTTGTATCTTTAGGTGTCCCACCACAAGGACTCCATGTAGGAGCTTCCATTCCAGAGTCTATGGACCTGCAGCATATGTTGAATGTTGCAGTAATTGTTTTTATATAGTTGCATCTCATTTTTGTTAATCTAGTTAAGGACCAGCAATGTTAATTGGGTATGTGTTGACCAAGTGTTGTATTGATGTATATACTTTATATTTCAGACATTTGATATATTGTATGTGTCTGTTAATCGATAGCTTATTCAGTTATTTTTGTTATACAATTATTGTTACATGTGTACATGTTCATGTTTTGTAGTTGTCGTTAATGGATTTAAGTGTGTTATATAATTGGAAACTTTTGGCAACCACACTATTTTAGTTTATGGGTGGTTAGTTGTATTTTTGGTTTGTACGACAGTGATGCTAAGAATGAGCCATGTGAGATTCATGCTTTATTTTAGTATAGGGATGGCCACCCATTATTTAAATATATAGGGTGTCACAAATTATCAGAGCATCAGGTTCCAGTGTCTTTAGGATCTGTGCCGATTGTGTATGCTCCACCATAGTTTTCTTAGTATATATCCCTATTATTAGGACTGTTGTATTCAATTATGGATTTACGATCTTCTGTTATGATAAATTGCATTAACGATAGGCAGATACAGGCTGCTATTATTTCAGATGCAGCCAAAAAGGGGTCTCCCAGCTGGTGAAAATAGAGGGGCAGAGGATGTGGGGCCCCAATTTCCACAGGGAACTATAACTGTAGTAGAGTTTGCCAATATAGTGGCTCAAGCCATCAATGTAACCTTAATCGCTATGGTTCAATAGTTTCCTCAGGCTCAGCAGCAGCCGACATCACTGGTAATTCAGACCCACATGGGGCCATCTGCATGGGAGAGAGTTTGGGAAGCCTTCCAAAAAGGGCATCCTTCGAAATTTTAGGGCAGAGCCGATGTTATAGTGGCGAGTCAGTGTAAAAAGGATATCCAACATCACCTCCGTATGGTTGAATGTAGTGATGGTCAAAAGTAAATACTTTCCACATTCAAGTTAGCAGATGCGACTCTCCAGTGGTGGGAGTCGATTAATACTTAGGAGTAGAGGGAGACAATGCCCATATCAGAGTTTTGGGTTCGATTTGATCGTAAATATTTTCCTCCAGCGATTCAGACGAAAATGAGAAGGAGACTATTAGATGTGACTCAAGGGGATCGGTCGGTGGTCGAATATGAAGAAGAACTTATCGGTTGGAAAATTTTATGCCCAATATGGTAAATATTGGGGAGAAGAGAATATTGAATTTTATGGGTGGCTTAAATTAGAGGATTCAGTAACATTTGTTAGGGAACCCAGTGTTGCTGACATTTACAGATATGATGAATGCTGCATTATTAAATTGTTAGGATCACAGTCTTCACCTAAAGGGGAGTTATAAACTTGGAGATTATAGCCAGTTGAGTAGGTTGGCAGGAGATGGTGCCAGTGGGGCACAACAGTCTCAATAGCAGGGTAATAGTAAAAAAGAACGAGATTTGATGATGCTGAGATTTAACACCACCGGATAAGTGATGATGAGCTCAAACAATGTCAGCCATGGCAGCCATAGAGATGTAAGTGTATAAGTGTGTAGAAGGAGATGAGTATAAGAAGAATAAGACAATGATGTATAGTGGTTCAGCCAATTTGGCCTACATCCACTGTGAGCGTGTGATCCACTAAGTATGGGCACTAATGGCCTTGGATACAATGCACATAAGCTCACTTTCTCTCTCTACTGTGTGTACAAACAGAGTTTTATCTAGGGTTCCAATTATCAATCGATCCCCTGTAGTATTGTAGGTGACAAGTATATATAGGTCTTGGGGGGTGTAGTGTACCCCCCAAGTATGCATGGTGCATGTGAATGATGATCTAGCCAATCCCCTGTTGACACCTGTAGATGACAAATGGTGACATAATATTCCCTCACGTGAGGGTGTGATTTTGTTATAACGGTCTCCCATGTGCCATGTGAGCCTCACGTACACTGTTCCACGCGTCTCCCAAACCACGCGCTGTGATGATGTCACCCTCAGCCTTTGATATGAGGCCGAGGGCAAAGTTCCTTCCGATAATGAGTCTGGCCTAATTTGGGCCTCGTACTGTCGTACCCTCGGAGGGTCGTCCGGAGCCTGATGAAGGGTCGGCCTCCTGAGGGGTCGTCCGGAGCCTGATGAAGGGTCGGCCCCTGAGGGGTCGTCTGGGCCTGATGAGGTGCAGGGAGCCCTCGGCATGGCCGAGGGTATATACGGGTATATCAATCACCCCCCAGCCCTTAGCCATAGATGATGCTGAGATGGCTGAGGGATAATGTTGCTTTTGAGACTAAGTGTATGGTCTATTTGATGAGTGACACCTGTCAAACTGATGTGACTGCTGTCAAATTTTTACCCAATGTCGTTCCAGTTTTCAAGGCATGGCGGCTGCATGTTGCTTAGGGCTTTGTGCCCTAATGATGTCCTCCTCATGGGCTGTGCTTTGGCTTGGGTAATGGGCCCACTCATTACTAAGGTATATAAGCAATTTTTGAAACCATTCATTCTCTTCTTCTTCTTCGCGCCCAAGCTCTTTCTCTCTCTCTCGCTTCCAGCCTTCTTGCCATTTCTGCAGTTTTTGTACCTTCAAGCTTAGCAACTTCGCCATTCCTCTTCAGGTAACACCTTGACCCTAGTGTCCTACTTATCTTCATTTCTGTTTACTTTCTTATTTTAAGCTCATAGGGCTAGATTTCCTTAGGCTGTTCCATAGCTTTTCCGGTGTAACCTTCGGTAAGCTGTTCTTGAATTGTTCTTGATTGAAAACCCTCTAATTCTTAGGTTTTGATCGAAAAGTCCACCCTGGTCAATGGTGAGATTTGTTTGTAGTTAAGTTAGGTTACCCAAATTCTTCCAAGTGTAGGGTCTCCCACTTAATGCTTAGGAGGCTTTATAATCTAGCCGAGGAGTTCCCATCCTTGCAAGAGAAGCTTTTCATAGAGATCAGATGAATAGAGGAAGAGGAGGAGAGAAGACGAGGGGCCAACCCTAATTGGGTACGACCCATCTTTCCCATCCCTCTTGCCACAGTAAAACCATTTGAGCCATCTGAGTCTTGTGGGTCGTCCTATCATCCTGCCAAGAGTTATTCAGAGGAGATGGACGAGAGAGCGTCGTCGCCCACTGGCGCTAGCCCTTCTGGGAGAGGAGAGACGCCTGACCTAAGCCCAAGCCGACATGCCGAGGGTATGGTTGCCTCCGAGGCCATCCCTGTGACTACTCTATCTCCACATGCCTTTCAGATGGCTTTTCCCCAGAGGTCTCTGACAGGTGATGAGGCCGAGGCGACAGAGGACGAGGGTGAGGACTCAGATGATGACCAGGTTGACACCTCCCATGCCTCGTCCTATATCTCCTCAGTTAGGGATCGTGACCTCTTGCTGTGGAGGCATGCCTATGGAGTGTCCCCAAATATAACTATGAGGGTTCCCTCTGAGTCTGAGAGGGTCTTCGAGGGTGAAGAGGGAGAGGTTACAGTATACGAACAGATGTTCAAGGTAGGTGTCAGATTTCCTCTGCATCCTACTGTCGTAGATATCCTGTCAGCCCTCGGCGTTGCCCCCTCTCAGCTTCCTCCCAACTCCTGGAGGATGATCCTCGACTACATCTCCTTGTGGAATAATGCTTTAACTGATGAGACATCGGCCAACGTATTTTTGGCCTGTTACAATATCACCTCCTCATCCAAACAGCCTGGGTACTACCACCTGGGGGCGAGGAGGTCTGACAAAAAACTTATCCACGTGGCACAGACCTCCAACCACGATTGGAAGAAGATATTTTTCTTCGTTTCTGGGGAGTGGAAACTTTTCTCCGAGTCTCGATATTTGGACGACAGTCCGAGGGTTCCCAGAAGATGGTCAAACCCCTCGATGAAGGCCAGGTCTGATCCCGGGCTTAGTCTGGATGAAGAAGATATAGTTGAGTATCTGAGGGAATGAGGAAGAGGGGGTGAGATTGCAAAATTTGAAGATTTGATGACCCCCAAGTTCCTCAAAAAAGCTGGTCTGAGGGTCGGCCCCCTGACAGAGCTATGTGAGTTACATTAATTTTTGCTCATTCTTTACTTTTTTTCAAGTGTTTCATCTTTGTCTCTGCATCTTTCTAACGTATCATCCTCCTTTCAGGTCGTCCTGCAGGTATATCAGATCAACTCTGGGAAATGACTGCTCCGAGCTTATTGTCTGCTTTAGGCAAGAAGAAGGGAAAGGAGCCTCATCAGGCTCCGAGGAAGACAAAGGTCGTGGGGCCGACACTTGTTGAATCGACAGCCGATGGTCACAAAAGAAAGGAGCCTGAAGTCCCTGCTGACCCTCGGCTGGATTCTAGGACGAGGGCGAGGGTGGAGTCATCTGAGGGGGCTGGTTCTTCTTCTAGCATGGGAGCCTTCTGGTCCCAAAACTTGACATCACTGAAGGTCGAGCCATCTTCCTTGATCACGAACCTAAGGGCAACCAAGGCGTCCATGTTTTCTTCCCCTTCGACTGCTGATTACGAATTTCTGTCAAAGATGCCTCCGGCCAAGGTGTATGACTATGGTCTGCACGCACTGGCTCAGGTACTTATCTTTACCTCATCTAATTTAATTTAATTTTTCACTAACTGTTTCCTCAGCCTATTAACAAATGTCTTTTTCTCTGCAGTCCGTCTGTGCCTTCACCTCGGCCACTAAGTGGATGGCTGAGAATCAACAGAAGTTTCATGAGGCCAAGAGGGCCATTCAGCATGAGGCCGACCTGCAGACAGAGCTTGAGACTGCGAGGGCTGAACTGGAGAGTGCTAGGACCGAGCATGCCAGGGTCTTAGATGAGCTGACGAGGCAGCACAATGCCGACCAGCAGGCCAAGGACTTGCTGATAAAGGAGAAGGATGAGGCTTTACTCAACTTGGAGGCTCAGCATAAGGCCAATCTGGAAGCAGCTATCAAAAAAGCCGAGGCCGATGCTGTGGAGGCCTACAAACTCTCAGACGAGTTTCAAGACTTTGGCCTTAAATACTTGGAGAGGGGAATTAAGACGGCCTGTCGATGGGTCGTCTTAAAGTTCGCTGATGCAGTGTCGTCTGTTCGACCTTCTCTTAAAGCATTTCAGCTGGATGATCCCCTCATTGCTGAAGCCTTAGCTCAAGTGGAGTCTCAGCATATCGAAGGCATGGTCACGTCTGAGGGTCGTCCTTCCATGGTCATAAAAGAATCTCCAATTGATGTCGAGGCCTTGCCCTCTGATTTTGCTCAATAGGGTGGCTGTTTGTAGCCAATACCCTCTTCGTGTAATCCATTTTTGTATTTTATTTTTGTAAAATGAACAACATTTTGTAATAATGTCTTGTTTCCTTCCATACTCGCCTCTTATGGGATTTGCATTGTGTATATTTTTTTTTGTACTAACAGTATCACTAACCCCTCCCTCGTCTGTCTTGAGGACCATGGTGGGGTCGTCCCCTCCATGCGACCTCATTATAGCCGAGGGTCATAATCACCAAATTAATGGCTTTAAATAAAGTTTTCCCTCGTCTATCTTGAGGACCATGGTGGGGTCGTCCCCTCCATGCGACCTCATTATAGTCAAGGGTCATAATCACCAAATTAATGGCTTTAAATAAAGTTTTCCCTCGTCTATCTTGAGGACCATGGTGGGGTCGTCCCCTCCATGCGACCTCATTATAGCCGAGGGTTATAATCACCAAATTAATGGCTTTAAATAAAGTTTTCCCTCGTCTGTCTTGAGGACCATGGTGGGGTCGTCCCCTCCATGCGACCTCATTATAGTCGAGGGTTATAATCACCAAATTAATGGCTTTAAATAAAGTTTTCCCTCGTCTGTCTTGAGGACCATGGTGGGGTCGTCCCCTCCATGCGACCTTATTATAGCCGAGGGTTATAATCACCAAATTAATGGCTTTAAATCAAGTGCTCCCTCGTCTTTCTTGAGGGCAATGGTGGGGTCGTCCCCTCCATTGACCCTTATTATAGCCGAGGGTTACAATAACCAAACTAATGGTTTTTAATCAAGCATTCCCTCGTCCTGCTTGAGGGCAATGGTGGGGTCGTCCCCTCCATTGATCCTCATTATAGCCGAGGGTTACAATAACCAAACTAATGGTTTTTAATCAAGTACCCCCTCGTCCTTCTTGAGGGAAATGGTGGGGTCATCCCCTCCATTGACCCTCAATATAGCCGAGGGTTACAATAACCAAACTAATGATTTTTAATCAAGCATCCCCTCATCCTTCTTGAGGGCAATGGTGGGGTCATCCCCTCCATTGACCCTCATTATAGCCGAGGGTTACAATAACCAAACTAATGGTTTTTTTAATCAAGTATTCCCTCATCCTTCTTGAGGGCAATGGTGGGGTCGTCCCCTCCATTGACCCTCATTATAGCCGAGGGTTACAATAACCAAACTAATAGTTTTTAATCAAGTATCCCCTCGTCCTTCTTGAGGGAAATGGTGGGGTCGTCCCCTCCATTGACCCTCATTATAGCCGAGGGTTACAATAACCAAACTAAGGGTTTTTAATAAAGTATCACCTCATCCTTCTTGAGGGAAATGGTGGGGTCGTCCCCTCCATTGACCCTCATTATAGCCGAGGGCCGTTTTTTAAAGATGTTTTCATGCGTACTAGAACTGATAAACACAGGATGAGGGGAAACACTGATATTTCTCATTAATCTTCAAAGTGCTCTGTTGGAGCAACTCCTATTACAATTGTGGTCTATCAAGATCTTACAACACTACTGATAGTATTTTTTCAAATGATCTACATTCCAGGGGTTGGAAAAATGTTCCCCCTCTAGGTTTTCTAGTCTATAGGTCCCAAGGACGACTTCATCGATGACCCTATATGGGCCATGCCAATTAGGATGGATCTTGTTGGGCTTTTGCCAAGTCTTTTTTAGGACCAAGTCCCCCACTGCGATTGGCCTCTGTTTCACCCTCTGATTGTAAACCTTACGGTCCTCTGCTGGTAGGCGGCCTGCCTTATCTCGGCGTCCTTCCTCCTTTCCTCAATCAGGTCTAAGTCGAGTCTCCTCTCTTCTGTATTTCTCTGGGGGTCATACATTTGGACCTTATGCGTAGGAAACCCAATATCGGTGGGGATGACGGCTTCTGAGCCATAAGCTAGCATGAATGGGGTTTCTCCAATAGAGGTCCTCACTGTCGTCCTGTATGCCCACATTACAGCATATAACTCATCGACCCATCTTCCTTTTGCCTCCTCAAGCCTCTTCTTGATTCCATCTGGGATTGTCCTGTTTGTAACTTCTATTTTCCCATTGGCCTGTGGTCGACCTGGGGTGGAGAAAAATTGTTTGATACTCACCCTTTCACAGTACCTCTGTAGAGAGGTATTCTTGAACTGAGTCCCGTTATCCGAGATGAGGGTGTTGGGGAGACCATATCTGCATATAACATTTTTCCAGATGAACTGGAAGGTCTTCTGCTCTGTTATCGTGACCATCGGTTCGGCCTCCACCCATTTTGAGAAATAATCGATAGCTACGATGAGGAACCGATAGTTATTGACTGCTCTTGGTAAGGGTCCTACGAGGTCGATCCCCCACACTGCAAATGGCCATGGGGATGTAATGGAGGTAAGAGGCTGATGGGGTTGGTGAGGGATGGTGGAAAATATCTGGCATTTATCGCACTTTTTTACATATGCCGCGACGTCTTTACCCAGGGTCGGCCACCAGTACCCTTGGGTGATCACCCTCTTCGCTAAGGATCTGCCCACGATGTGGCGTGAGCACGATCCTTAGTGCACATCTTGCAAAAGGGATGGGACCTCAGATGGGTGCACACACCTAAGTAAGGGGAGTAAAAACCCCTTTTTGTACAAGGTGTCCCCAATGACAGTGAACTTTGCAGCCCTGTATCTCAACTTCTTCCTTTCTTGCCTTGCTTATGGCATCTCTCCCTCTTTAATGTACCTGATCAGAGGGTCCATCCACGAAGCTTCCTGAGAAACATTTAGGCAATTGCTAAGTGTTCCCTCAGCGTCTTCAATAGTTGGCCGAAGCAAAATTTTTACCGGGACCATCCTCTTGATGTCTGTCCTAGTTGCCGAGTCCAACCTCGTAAGGGCATCAGCACGGCCATTGTCGAGCCTAGGTATCCTCTTTAATTTCATTTCTCTAAAGCCCTTCAGTAACGACATCACCTTATCAAGGTACCTAGCCATCCTCTCGTCCTTGGCCTCGTAGGCTCCTAGTATCTGATTCACTACTATCCTTGAATCACTATGAACCAAAATCTGGCCGACACTAAGAGATCTGGCCAAGGAGAGGCCTACTATCAAGGCCTCATATTCGGCCTCGTTGTTGGAGGCCTTAAAGTTGAACCTCAGGGCGTACTCAATGTCTGTGACCTCTGGTGATGATACTATTAATCCAGCTCCACTCCCTCTTTCGCAAGAGGACCCGTCGACGAGGAGACTCCACACGGTGTGCTCTTCTGAGAAACTTCCCTCGGTGAGTGACCCCTATCTAAAGAGATATCTTCCCTCTTCATTTTCAACCACTTTCCTTCTAGCGGTGCTCGCCTCCGCCTTATTTGTAGGTGTGTCGGTGAGCTTACCCTGTCGGGTATCTATCTTCCCGAGGCTCTCATCCTCGACTTCATCATCTTCCCTAGTAAACTCAGCCATGAAGTCTGCCAATGCTTTCCCCTTAATGGCCGTCCTAGGCTGATACACTATGTCAAACTCCCCCAGTTCTATAGCCCAGGACATTAACCTCCCTGATTTTTTAGGCTTGTGCAAAACCTGCCTAAGGGGTGAGTCAGTGAGGATGACCATCATATGGGACTGGAAGTATGGCTTCATCTTTCTTGATGCATGGATCAAGGCGTAGGCCAGCTTCTCTATCCTTGGATATCTTTGCTCTGCCCCCTGGAGTGCCTTGCTGTTAAAATACACAGGCTTTTGTATTCCGTCTTCGTCTCTCACAATGGCAGCACTGATGGCTGACTCTGAGACAGCGAGGTACACATAAAGTCATTCACCCTGCACGGGTCGTGACAATAGCAAGGGAGACCCCAGGTATGATTTTAACTCCTTGAAGGCCTCATCGCATTCTTCACTCCATTCGAAGGCTTTTCTGAGATTTTTGAAGAATGCTAGACACCTGTCTGTGGCCTTAGATACGAACCTGTTCAAGGCAGCAACTCTCCCTGTGAGCCTCTGAACGTCTTTAATGGACTTGGGGGTCTTCATCTCAATAAGGGCCTTTATCTTTTTGGGATTGGCCTCAATGCCTCTTTGGTTGACAATAAACTCCAAGAACTTCCCTGCTCCGACCCCAAAGACACACTTGGACGGATTAAGCTTCATCTGGTATTTGTCCATCGTATTAAAGGTCCTCTCCAGGTCTGCCACATGATCCTCTGCCTTCAAACTCTTAGTCAACATGTCATCTACATAGACCTCCATAGACTTCCCAATTTGGTCTTCGAACATTTTATTTACGAGGTGCTGGTACGTTGCCCTCGCATTTTTTAGGCCAGAGGGCATGACCCTATAACAGTATGTCCCCTTGTTAGTAATGAAGGATGTCTTCTCCGAGTCTTCAGGGTTCATGAGGATCTGGTTATACCCTGAATAGGCATCCATGAAGCTCATGAGCTCATGGCCTGCGGTAGCGTCTACCATTTGGTCAATGGGGGGGAGAGGGAAGCTGTCTTTGGGACAGTGCTTGTTGAGGTCGGTGAAGTCCACACACATTCTCCACTTCCCGTTGGCCTTGGGACAATGACTGCATTGGACAGCCATTCAGGGTAGATGACCTCTCTGATAAACTCAGCGTCTTCTAATTTCTTGACCTCATCCCTAATGACCTCATACTTTTCTCTAGAGTAAATTCTCCTCTTCTGCTTTATCGGCTTCACTCCTTCTACCACATTGAGCTTGTGGCACATGATTTCAGGGTCAATCCCTGGAATATCTACATGACTCCACGCGAAGACGCTTCGTCTTCTCCTTAACAGTTTAATGATGTCTTCCTTGATGTTGGGCTTCAGAGACTTGCTGACTTGGATGGTTTTTTCTGGGTCATCCTCATCGAGGATGATGGATTCTACCTCTTTCGCGGCCTCTCCTTTCTTTATCTTCATCTCATCCCTGGGGTCTAGGGTATCAATATTGTAAGTGGTTGTAGCCCTCTTGTGTGCCTCTCTTTCTTCAGCGGAGTTGTAGTAACATTCTCGCGCTGTCTTCTGGTCTCCCTGAACTTCCCCCACCCCGTAAGGGGTAGGAAATTTAATCATCTGATGGACCGTAGACGGTACAGCTTCAAACCCCTCGAGGGCCACACGCCCCAATATGATGTTGTAGGCCGAAAACATATGTTTATCCATCACAAAGAAACTGACCTTCTTAGTAAGCCATCTCGGCCACTCATCCCCCATCCTGACATCGGCCTCATACACTCCAAAGGGATGAACCTTTTCCCCGCTGAACCCAATCAATGGATGATGGTATGGGACGAGTCTAGCACGGCTGAGACCTAAGGCTTTGAAGCATGTCCAAAACATTACATCTGCTGAACTGCCCCCGTCGACCAATATCCTCGGCACCTCACACCCATGCACCCTAGTTGTGATGACGAGTGGGTCGTCGTGTGGGGCTAGGAGGCCTTTAAAGTCCATTCTCGAGAACGCCACTATCAGGGTGTTCATATCAACCTTCTTCCTCTTTTCTGACTTGGCCTCCAGGGAGGTTGAGTGTACCGTCTTTGTCACTGCCTTGGCCTCGGCCACATGGGCCTTCCTGTCAGCGACCTCAGACCCTCGTCCTGCTAGACCCCCGGAGATCATTCCCACTCCAAGCGAGATCATATTAAGCCTCTTGACAGGGCCGTGGTCGTCTCTCGGAGGGAGGTCAGGGCCGTCCTCATCATCAGAAGGGTCGTCCCCTATTTTTTGAGGACCTTCTCTACATGCACCGCCTCGCTTCTTTCTGGGGTCGTCCCCTCGGCCCCTCTTGAAGGCACCTTTGTCGACGTACTTTCTGAGCTTCCCTTATTTCAGCATCTTCTCAATCTCATCTTTTAGAGCAAAGCATTTTTCTATTACGTGGCCGTGGTCTTGGTGAAATTCGCACCACAGGTTCTTGTTCCTCTTGTTGGGGGCCGCCCTCAACTTCTCAGGACACTTTAGGGATCGTTCACTCTTTATCTCATTGAGAATTTGTTCACAGCTGACCGTTAGAGGGGTGTAACCAGCGAACTTGCCGTCCGTAGACCTCTTCTTCCCCTCTTTGTTATTCTTAGGGTATTTACCCCCACTAGCGCCTCCTTTTTCGTCTTCACATTTTGCGGCCATCGCCTCTTTGGCGTTCATCACCTTTCCTGCTGTTGACAGCAATTCAGCCATCGTCCTAGGGGGTCTTCATCAAGCTTCCATAACATCTTCCCCTTTTGGATTCCTCCAATCAGGGCTGTCATAGCTATGCTCTCCTCATAGTCTTCCACCTCTAGCTTCTCTTTATTGAATCTGGCTATGTAGTCCCTCAGGCTCTCATTCTTCCCCTGCTTAACATAGAGCAGGTGGGTGGTCTTCTTCTGTGGCCTCACCCCAAAGAAAAAGTTGTGGATGAACAGGTCTGCCAACTGCTTAAAGTTTTCAATGGAATTTTTTGGAAGAGACATGTACCAGACATGTGCAGCCCCAGTCAGGGTACCAAAAAAGGCACGACACCTCATCTCATCTGAGATAAAGTATATGTCTGCTGCTGATTGATACATCTCAACATGGTGGACAGGGTTGATGCTCCCGTCGTATCTTGGGGTGACCACATGTGGCTTGAACCTTGATGGCGTAGGGAAGTTGACTATCTTCGCCACAAAGGGTGAGCCTATGGTGTATCCCTTCTGAAGAGGGTCCCGACTCTTCAGTATATCACTGATCCTATCCTCTAGTCGCTGGATCGAGTCATTCTAGGACCTCACAGGGTCGGCTTGGCTGATGTTATCCCTTGCCGCCTCTTTAAGGTGGACAGAGCGTTCTGCTGCGGCAGGACTGTGTCGGCTGTTTACTTCCCTTTGACCGTCATCCCGTCCTTGGGGTTGACCATCTGCCGCCTCCCTCCTGGACCTCGCAGCACTCCTTGACCTGGACATTTTTTCCCGCAGGTCATTTACTGGGCCCAGCCTCTCAAAGGCTGACCCCTTGCTCAAGCGATCAAAAGTAGAGCCTCTCTGGCGATCATCAGGATTTAGTCTTCCGCACTTTCCTCCACTGTCCCGGAGAGGTCGTACAGTATTGTTGGAGACCTCATATGGTTCCCAGCATTTTATAGGGGCCTCCTCTCCCTCCAGGTCGTCATACCTATCCTCAGGGCAAGGGTTCCCTTGCCTCCCCAGGCGTAGACGCCGGGGGTTAGCAATATCCCTACGCCGCTGAGGGGATGGCAGGTCTTTGCGTGGTGCCTGGGGTGGTCCCCTGGCTTCATGCTATCTCGGAGCTGCTGCCACCGGGGTAATCATCTCAGGTGAAACCCCTGGTGGTCTTAGTATGTTCTGGCTTAGAGCTGTGAACTGCTCCTGCACCATCCGCTGGCTTGCTGCCAGAGACTTTAAGGCTGCTGCCACATCAGCCATCTCAGACTGAGGTGGTGGCTGACTGGAACTGGGTCCTCCCCTATCATCCGGTGGGGGAAGTGGTGGTGGTGGCATCTCTGGTGCCATGTGTTTGAGCTGTGAACAGCTGAACTGGAAAAAAGAGTGGTGAGCTTGAGAACCTTAGTTGGTCTCTTTCAATGGTGAAACATCTCCTCTCAGGGGTAGAACTGGTTCACCCCCAGAGTGACCAGTAAGGTCAAGCTGTACAAAGGAAGAGATGTCTTCTCGATTCCCACAGACGGCGCCAAACTGATGATGCTGAGATTTAGCACCACCGGATAAGTGATGATGAGCTCAAACAATGGCAGCCATGGCAGCCATAGAGATGTAAGTGTATAATTGTGTAGAAGGAGATGAGTATAAGAAGAATAAGACAATGATGTATAATGGTTCAGCCAATTTGGCCTACATCCACTGTGAGCGTGTGATCCACTAAGTATGGGCACTAATGGCCTTGGATACAATGCACATCAGCTCAATTTCTCTCTCTACTGTGTGTACAAATAGAGTTTTAGCTAGGGTTCCAATTATCAATCTATCCCCTGTAGGGTTGTAGGTGACAAATATATATAGGTCTTGGGGGGTGCAGTGTACCCCCCAAGTATGCATGGTGCATGTGAATGATGATCTATCCAATCCCCTATTGACACCTGTAGATGCCAAATGATGACATAATATTCCCTCACGTGAGGGTGTGATTTTGTTATAACGGTCTCCCATGTACCATGTGAGCCTCACGCGCACTGTTCCACGCATCTCCCAAACCACGCGCTATGATGATGTCACCCTCGGCCTTTGATATGAGGCCGAGAGCAAAGTTCCTTCCGGTAATGAGTCTGGCCTAATTTGGGCCTCGTACTGTCGTACCCTCGGAGGGTCGTCCGGAGCCTGATGAAGGGTCGACCCCCTGAGGGGTCGTCCGGAGCCTGATGAAGGGTCGGCCTCCTGAGGGGTCATCCGGAGCCTGATGAAGGGTCGGCCTCCTGAGGGGTCATCCGGAGCCTGATGAAGGGTCATCCCCTGAGGGGTCGTCTGGGCCTGATGAGGTGCAGGGATCCCTCGGCATGGCCGAGGGTATATACGGGTATATCAATCTTCATCCGGGGGATTCGGCTCCGAGATAACATCCTCGAGGTTTTAGATCCGATGGAAGTGGTTTCAGCAAGATCCATGAAAACTCCCAACAATAGCAGAACGTTCCCCAAAGCCAAGCAGACTGAGGGAACAATGGGGGAGGCCAACAAGGTAGAGGTTTCTAGGGCCAGGAGCAAGGGCAGTTTCAAGTCCGCCAACATGGCTAGAGGCTGAAGAATTTTGTGGGCCATTTCTTTCGGTGTGGGGAGGCGGTTCATAGGAAGTCAGACTGCCCATAGTAAAATAGGGTACAAATACTAGGAGACCAAAAGGTACATCAGGCACCTTTTACACCTTTACCACCTACATCACCCGTTCCAGTTGTCACACTGCAATAGGGACAAATGCAGTTTGGGTGAGTTTATAATGTCCAAAATGCGATGTTACCGCAGGTGCCTCAACCTCCACCAATAGTTGATGGTACATTTCCTATCCAAGGGCATATGAGTTGGGTGTTATTTGATACAGGAGCATCACATTCATTCATAGCAGTTCACTTTGCACATGTAGTGGGATTGTTAGAGTCAACTGATACCCTTCTAATATGTGCAGATTCTCCCTTGGGTAGTGGGTCACTTATTCACTCCATCTGTAGAGAGGTGGGGATAGACATCAGCAGATTGTGTTTAGCAGTCGACTTACTTGTGATTGATATCATCAGGTACGATGCTATTTTGGGTATGGATTGGTTAGCACAATACCGGGCGATGGTGGTTTGTTTTGGGAGATCCATTGTATTTTCCATTCTAGGCCACGAAATGTTTTCAGTTTCCATGACCCTTACGGAGGAAGGTTCGAGTACCCATTTTCATTATATCGAGGATGAGACCTTGTAAGAAGTAGTTGTTTCCTTAGACTCGATTCCAGTAGTCAGAGATTTTGCAGATGTTTTTCAGGAGATACCAGGCTTATCGTCGAGTCGAGAGATCGAGTTCGTTATTGATTTAGCACCCGGGACTAAGTCAATTGCACAAGTACCGTACCGTATGGCTCCTTTGGATATCTGGGGGTTATGAGACCAAATTCATCAACTTATGGGGTAGGTTTTATTCAGCGAAGTACGTCACCGTGGGGTGCCCCCGTGTTATTTGTAAAGAAGAGTGATGGTTCTCTTCAATTTTGCATGGATTATCGGGAGCTGAATAAGGAGAAGATTTGAAATAAATACCCATTACCTCATTTCGACAATTTATTTGATCAATTGAGAGGGGCAGCGTACTTCTCTAAAATAGATTTGAGATTGGGGTATCAGCAGCTACGTATTAGAGAGCATGATGTCTCTAAAACCGCATTTTGACCCCTTATGGATCTTATGAGTTTTTGGTTATGCCATTTGGGTTAACCAATACCCCTACAGTGTTCATGGATCTGATGAATAGGGTGTTTCGGGACTTCTTGGACCAGTTTATGCTTGTGTTCAATGATGCTAACATGGTCTATTCCCGGAAGGAGGGCGAACATGCAAAGCATTTGTGTTTGGTTCTACAGACACTATGGGACCATCAATTATACGCCAAGTTTAAGAAATTTGGGTTTTGATTGCGTGAAGTTCAGTTTTTTTGTCATATGGTGTCAGATAAGGGCATTCAGTGGACCCGAGTAAAGTTATAACGGTGAGGGAGTGGGGTCAGCCCACGACACCGATAGAGATCCGCAGTTTGATGGGATTAGTGTGGTATTATCATCATCATTTTATTAAGGTCTTTTCGAAGATTGCATGACCTTTGATGAAACTAACTCAGAAGGGAGTGCAGTTTGTGTTGGATGATTACTATTAATTTGCATTCAATGTGCTAAAGGATAGGTTGACTTCAACACCAGTACTGGCATCGCTTAAAGCGAGAGTGGAGTACTTAGTATTTACTGATGCATTCCTCCAGGGACTAGGGGGTGTGATACAACAGGAGGACAGGAATATCGCTTATGAATCTTGTAAGCTTAATCCCCATGAGATAAACTACCCCACGCATGATTTGTAATTGGCTGCAGTAGTTTCTTCCTTAAGGATTTGGAGGCAATATCTCCTGGGAGAGAAGTTTAGTCTTTTCATGGATCACAAATTGCTGCAACACCTATTTAATCAAAAGGATATTAACACGAGGTAGCGTAGGTGGTTAGAATTTGTGAAAGATTATTAATTTGATATTCAATACCATCCGGGGAAGGCTAACGTGGTTGCTGACGCATTGAGTCGATGACCCACCAGATAGTTAGCGGATGTGTGAAAAGCCAAGTGGAATGAACTTTTCCAGGAGGATGCAATTGCCAGGGCATGTATGGAAGTGTTGACTATCACACCCGAGATTGTGATGTGGGTGGTGAAAGTGCAAGCCGTGGATAAATATTGCAAAAGCAGGGTGAAACAATTATTGACTGAGGGAGAGAAATCCTACTCTATTAGTTCTGAGGGTGGGTTACGCTTCAACGGGAGACTTGTAGTCTCGGATGATGTGGATTTGAGGTATGCTATTATGACGGAGTCCCATGGGTCACAATTTGTGATACATCTTGATGGGGACAAGATGTACCAGGATATGCACCGACATTATTAGTGGGAAGGCATGAAAAGGGCCATAGTTGAGTTTGTCTCCAAATGTGCCACTTGTTAGTTAGTGAAAATGGACCATTAGAGACCTACTGGAATGTTGCAGTCATTAGAAATTCTAATATGGAAGTGAGAAATGATATCAATGGATTTTATCACAAGATTACTGATGTCACAGCGAGGTCATGATTCCATTTGGGTTATCGTGGATCGTTTAACCAAGGTGGCAAACGTTTTACCAGTGCGGACGGATTTCATGACAACACAGTATGCCTAAATTTTTATAGCCGAGATTATGAGGTTATATGGGGTGCCTATTAATTTTGTGTCCGACCAAGATAAAATCTTTCTGTCCCAATTTTGGAAGAGTTTCCAGGAGGCAATGGGGACTGAGTTGTTGTTGAGTATGACATATCACCCGCAGACTGAGTGAGTAAATAAAATATTGGAAGATATGCTCAGAATGTGTATACTTGATTTTAGGGGAGTGGGAGAAATACCTTCCGCTAGTAGAATTTGCATACAATAATTCTTACAAGTTCACTGTAGGTATGGCACCTTACGAGGCATTATATGGTCGACCATGCCATTCACCCCCTTATTGGATGGAAGCAGGGGATAATAAACTTCATGGACCTGAGATAATCCAAGATACTTCTGCTAAAATTGATCTTATTTGGAATCGCATATGAGTTGCGCAATATAGATAGAAAAGCTATGCTGATACGGATCGTAGGCATGTGGAGCTGGAAGTGGGAGACCAAGTGTTGTTAAGGGTATCCCTTATGAAAGGTGTGATGAGATTTAAGAAGAAAGGAAAACATGTGCCAAGGTATGTAGGGACTTTTCCAATTATTGAGAGGATATGGCCTGTGGCATATAGGCTCGCTTTGCCGGAACATTTATAGAGGATTCATGATGTGTTTCACGTCTCATCGTTGAAGAAGTATAAAATAAGTTGGATGGATTATTGTCATATTTCGTTGTAAGGGGGGGGGGGGGGGGGGGGGAGTATGTAACACCCCTTACTTTTGAGCATTTATTTTCAGTATTAAATTACCTTGTGCATGGGTATGATTTAATATAATTGAAAATTAAAATGGGAATTTAAGAGAAAAATTAATTTGTGTAGAAGAGTTAATATTTATGTGAATTGTATATTTACTAGCGTGATAAAGTAAATAGAATCATATTGAATGTTATTGCGTCGTATGTGAGTATAAGAGGCGAGAATTGATTATTTCTCAACCAGGGCATTTGTGTGTGAGCTATATGAGGTTGGGATAGGAATTTTTATTATCGAAATCTCGGATGTCAATTTGGAGTACACAGTTGATCCGGGATGGGTTGAGATAGTCAAAATAAGTGCTCGGGGGTTGTATTTGGGTTCCGAGGTCTTTGTGTCTAATTGGACTCGGATAGGGGTATACAAGTCATTTTACGTGTGCATTATCATTTAATGTTGGGATAAATAGATACATGGTTATTAGGCTTAAGGGAAAGTTAGCCAAACTTATGGTGAGAAAACCCACTTGAGAGAAACCTAAGAAAGAAGAAAAAAATAAGAGAAATCTTGGGACTTTCAAGACAAAGCCGCAACTACGAAGAGGAATTTGAGTACACAACTTTAAGCCAAGTGATTAAACTTGCTAAATGATTCTTTTGTGTGAATTATTGTATAATTAATTGGTGGGTTGTTGTGTTTTGGGATTAAGGGTTAAATCTTGATTTTATTGATAAATTCTTGAATATGATGTTAGATAAATGATTTGGATGGTGGAAATATCGGTGGAGTTAAGTTAGAAATAGATTATAGAGATTTAGGTAAATATCGTAAGGTCTGGAGAACAAAAACTGATAATGCTGAACCGATCCAAAAATAAAATGCGGTTCGATTCATTTATGAAGCATCAGATTGTATTATTTTTGAGACCGTCGGTACAGTTCGCACATTATAGATTTCGAACTCTTCTTTAACTCCTTTCCAATTGGGCTTAGTGATTGTGAACCCTCGAATATGAAGTAATATTAATTTTTATGATGTAAAAAATGGGATAATGATACAACACGATGGTAGGGAGACATCGATACGATTATGGAAGTATATTAGGGAGATTAATACTCCTGTTCCTTCACAAATTCTCTGGGTAGGAGGAATTCATTTAAGGTATTTGATACAGGATAGTTGAGAGAAGTTGCGTGTCCTGAGTTACATCAGACTTGATGATTAATCAAATGCTCTATTGATTATTAAAGCTTAATTGAGTGATTGAGTAATAAAGCGGATTGGGAATGTATTTGAGGAAGTATTGGCTAGTGTAACGAGTTCTATACACAGGTAGATGGGTTTATTGATATATACATTCGGATATGAGATGGTATGTATAAGTATGATATATATATATATATATAACACATACATCTTGTGTGTATGATATATTATGTGGAACATACCCCTCTAGTGCTATCATGGGAAGTTGTGCGATATGGCTGAATCCCCTGGATAGTGAATGCAAGGAGAGTATAGTCCCCAGGTCATAGCGTCCAGTATTTATACAGTGTGACTTTTATCATGGGTGAGACATCTTGTGTATGATTCGTCTCTCTTTCAGGTGAGGAACTATGGCCACTTCCCATACGTTTGTGCTTTGTTTTACCAAGTCAGTGTGAGAGTCTGACGGTTAGTACCCAGGATGGTGTGATATGTATGTGTACTAGATATGTAATAATTAATCATGTATAATAATGAGATTAGTATTATACAGGCTTCAAAGATTAATGTGTGAAATAATATGCTTATAACTAGTGAAAGTTATTAGTAATGAATTGATAAATGATTATTGAGAATGATATTAAAATAGATTATGTTGGTAATAACTAGATACGCGAGTGTGGGTTAATTCATAAGCATGAGGTTGGGTCAGCCATAGATGGGTTGGGTAGCTTAACTAAGATTTAAAATTGCATACATTTAGGTGCGCGCTGTAGTTGAGGGGTGAGTATGAGTCTCAAGAGAGGGTGGCACTAACTTAATTATGGAATTTTTGCATTCATAATTATTATGCATTTTAATTCACTTGCTAATATATTTTCAGAACCGGGCTCTGACCCGTATCAATCTTTTTTTTCTTTTCCTTTGCTGTATCTTTAGGTGTCCCACGACAAGGACGTCATGTATGAGCTTCCATTCCAGAGTTTATGGAGCTGCAACATATGTGGAATGTTGAAGGATTTTTTTTTTATTTAGTCGCATATCATCTTTGTTAATCTAGTTAAGGACCAACAGTGTTAATCAGGCGTGTGTTTCCCAAGTGTTGCATTGATGCATATACTTTATATTTCAGACATTTGATATATTGTATATGTCTGTTAACTGATAGCTTATTCGGTTATTTTTGTTATACAGTTATTGTTACATGTGTACATGTTCATATTTCATAGTTTCCGTTAATCTATTTAATTGTGTTATATAATTGGAAACTTTTGGCATCCTCTCTATTTTAATTTATGGTTGGTTAAGTTGTATTTTTGGTCCATGCGATAGTGATGCAAAGAATGAGTCATTTCAGATTCCTGTTTTATTTTAGTAGAGGGCTGGCCACTGGTTATTTTAATATGCGAGGTATCACAATCCCTTTATCTTTATATTTAACCGTATTAGGAAACATATCAATTTCATACGTCTGGAGGTCTCCTACCAGTCCTTCTAACTTAAGATTGATTAAATTTCCTACTGAATTTAGCACAGTGACTTTAGGGATAAAATGCTTAGGCAATGATCTTAAAATCTTTTTCACTACTCGTGCATCAGGAATATGTTCACCAAGATTGAAACTAATATTGACAATATTAGACAAACGTGCATAAAATTCATCAAAACATTTAGATTCAAGCATGGTTATTGTTTTAAATTGTGTTGCTAAATTTTACAATTTAGATTTTTTAACCGCATTAGTGCCTTCATGGTTAAGTTGAAGAACATCCCATACTTCCTTTGATATGGTACACGTCATGATGCGTCAAAACTCGTCAGGTGTGACAGCTCCAGAAATGGCACTTAGCCAACGAGAATTATATGTGCTCCATTTAAATTTATCCTCAGTCCAATCTGATACCAATGTAATATTTGTCACATTATCTACGGTGACAAGGGGAGGATTCCACCCTCTTTCACAATCAACCTAAACACGTTCATCAATGGACTTTAGGGAAGATTTCATGTGGGCTTTACAGTAAGCATAGTTAGTCCCGTAAAAATTAGCATACAATATACAAGTTTTCCATTGAACTTATGATTTTTCAAAAACCAATTATTTAGAAAAAATTGATATCCAGAATTTTTTTGTCGAAAAGTTACACGGTATAATTGTGTAATTGGCTCTGATACCAATTTGAGAGTACTCTTTCTTTCAATGAATAAACTTTTTTAATTAAATTCCAATTTTATGCCCAAATTTTAATTAAAATCCTAAAACATTCATCTAATTGTGATTGATAATAATATGAATTATCTAGCATGCACATCCAAACAATCACAATAGAAATTTGAGGAAAAATCCCCAGCAGGGTAAAAACCTTTTATTTCTCCATAATCTGTAAATATCCAACTTATAATTACATAGAAGAAATACAACATTTTTTTTCTGATGAAATCCCCTCAGGTGGCGGTTCGAAGTCTTCAACAAGAGCTCGAATTGGTCAACAATGGAGACAACCTTCTTCTCCACAAGTGTTATTCCAGAATGAGTAGTAATAAGAATGATTCACATAAATAATTTGGGATTTTGGAGTGAATCAAAAAAGGTTTTAAGGCCTAAAAGATGAAGTCTAAAAGTGCATCAGATATGCAGAAGCGGAGTTTTTAAAGACACTATGAAACCTAACTTAGTAGAAGGTATTTATAGGTTGAATAAAAAATTAAGGCCGCGCATGTCGTTTGAATGAAATATGCATATCGTTTGAACGACCATACAAACGACCCTAAAAATGTAAAACAATACAGTTTCGTTTGAAGCAGTAAAGAAACGATCCTTTGAGCAACGCTTCAAACGACATTGCATGTCATTAGAAGAAGTTGTTTGAATGACTTATCAATGTCATTTGAATGACATTGCTATGCCGTTTGAACAAAAAGAAGAAAAAAATATTATTTTATATAAGCTCGCCTACAGGTCTTAAAAAAAATAGTTTTGACTTAGAAAAATGCCTCATTTTGATAAAAACATTTTATAAAAAATATCCCAAATAAATACGTGAACATTAATAATTCTAATTAAACATTTTTTCCTTTTAGCATAGTGGGGTTAGTGGCATAGTAGAGGCCGATTGAAGATGCACAATGCACGATGAGAATGATGGGTGTGTGTTGATGATGCGTGATGCTAAGGATTTAGATGATGGATGTCAAGGTTGAACATGTGAAGAAGTGCCGAAATGTAGCGGTATACAACATGCTAACTATGATCTAGGAGAACAAATAAATTCCTAGATTCTAGACAGATCTGTGACACCCCGTAATTTTATTGATTTTTATATTGGGAATTAATTATGATTAATTAAATTATATTTAGAAAATTAATCTAGTAAAATAAATATTGATTAGCGAGATAAGGGTTAATATTTATTTATATTAAATATTACTTAGTGAAAAAGTAATAATAATGATAAGGAAATATTATAATTGTCGTGAGTGTGAAATACGACAATTACGATAAATTTAGTCGGGTCGGGCGTGTTAGTCGTGTCAGAACTTAATTTGGGAAATAAAATAGAATTTAACTTTTGATATTCCATAGGGTCATTTCGAGTGCGCCAATGTGTTCAAAAGGGTTGAAATAGTAAGAAAAGTCTACCTGGGGGTTTAGTTTGGGTCCTGGGGCACTTTTAGGCCAAACTGACACCCCGAAGGGGTATTTCGGTCTTTTGAAATTTTGGAGAAAATAAACCCACGAAAATTAGTGAATTATATCCACTATTACGTAAAGTGAATTAGGGTTATCAGTTACCAATCCAAAGGGAGAGTCATAGGAGGGAGAAGAAGAGTTGTTCCTAGGGTTACAAGGACAAAAACCACCTTCTTTCACCACCACCACCACCACCACCACCACAAGATTGTAGATCGGAAAGAGGAGAAGGTAAATCTCACCACCAATTCTGCAGAAATCAAACTTCCAAATTAATTCAAGTGTTTATCTTGCTAATTTCTAATTTGAATTATCATCCATGTTAGAATAAGACGATTACTTTATGAAATTCATGAACTTTGACCTTAAAATTGGAGACATAAATCATATTCCTGGGTAGGAACGATAATATGCTTGAACCCTTATACATGTAGGATGAATTTGATGAGAAATATCACAAAATTTGGAAAGAAATCTCTAATTTTTTTGAGGTTCTTGAACATGAATAATAATCTAGGGTTTTAGAGATTAATTTTGATTAAATCTAATTTGAGGTTGTTCTTTAAAGATTTAATGATTATTTTATGTTAAAAACCATTGACACATTTTACTATAATGTTAGAGACCTTTGGTTGGGTGTTTGGGATAGTGTACTATTGGTTTGGAGGTATAACAATGGTTAAAGCCCGTAGCACGAAGAAGATGAACACCCAGGTACATCGAACCGTTTTGCCTGTCCCGCCAAACCGATTCAGTTGTACCCTCGAACCGGTTTGCATGTCCCCCTAAAATGGTTTGGGGGACCTGACATTTCTGAATTTCAGTTTTGTTCAATTTTGATAGGTTTGGGTTGATAATTTCTTTCCAAGTGAGGATAATTTTTATTAGCAAAGTATATGATATATTTTATAGTCGATTCCATAAGAACTATCATATATACGAGTGAACCATGGGGATTAGTTTGACCTTTAAATATTTGTTCGTAAATTAGAAAGAGGTCACGAAAGGTGCGAGCGAATATATGACCGTACCAGCGATAGAAAAATATTTGAATTATTGAAGAGTGAGTAGGATCCTTCCTATATTGGGGAAAACACTCGGGAAGAATACGAAGAAGAGTTAAATGGTGAATTAAAAATACTTAGGATATCCGGGTGTTAGATGTACTACATATGGGACATATGCTATAGGTTGAGGGTATGGCTATATATATATATATATATATATATATATACATACCTAGGATGTGTGGATGCCTATTGTGTATACTCTTATGTGCAAACATACCTAGACTACTTGCTATCACAAGAGGTTTATGCGCCATGGACAGTTTTATCATGATGAGCCCATTATGAGGGATTATGACTTGTACCCCAAGGACATAGAACCTAGGTACGTGCTATCTGAGTGTATGATAGTTTCGATGGTAAATTGGGAACGTTTGGTGTGTGCGTGACCCATAGACTTGGAACTATGTTCGCCTCCAATATGTGTGATTTGATTTATGGTTCGAGGGTGATATCCGGATCGATGTCCTTATTTAGTATGTGATGTACTAAGACTTGGTAAAAGAGTATGCTCGCATCACAAGTCTCCACCTAGGGATGACGTATAAGTATATATTACACTACTGATATAAATATATATATTCACGTGATTGATTCTATGCGGGTGTATTAGTAGATAAAATAAATAGTGATATTGAAAATTCTATAAGTGTGTGCGAATTTGTATATAGACTGGTGATTATAAATAAATAAAAAGAATGGGAAATGTGGTTTAGTATCATATGGGAAATATGGGTGGGCACTATAAATTATTAGATGCGAAGAGATGTAAGCCAAACTAGTTAGGCAAGTAGCATAACTAGGTGGGTTAGAGTAGTACATTAGGCATGCACATTAGTTGAGGGGTGATGATCTCAAGTGAGGGCACGCAGTACTAACATGTATTTAATATCTTATCTTGATGCATTTTAAACACTTGTTAAACGTTTTCAAACTGTTTTACTTGGGCTCTGACCCGTTTCAAATCCTTTTTGTAAAAACAATTTTAGGTGCCCAGCCACATGGAGGCCACGCATAGGAGTTCCTACATTTGACGTGTTACAACTTCTATGGAAGTTATAAGACCTTGCTATTAGACACCTTCATATCCATTCAGTTCTTAGTTGTCCGTATTTATCTCAGTCGAGCATGTCATCCATTCCTAGTTGAATATTATATGTAGAGACTTTATATTCCCAGTTATTTCTAGTTATTTCCAGTATTGATTTAGACATTACTTATGGATGACAGTATTGGAATTTTATCTGGAGTTTTATTCCAGGCTCAGTTGTTTATTTATGTTGTTATCTCATTATTCATTGTTATGTGCATGGAAATAGTGAATGATATATTTATTCCGATTATATTTTTGCATGTTAATAATGAAGATTAAATGTTTGACATTGGGCCACTAGGGTATAAGTAAAATAAATTGAACTTCGACAGGGATGCTAAGAATGACACCATTAATGATTCATGTTTAATTTAATAATGGACTGATCACCCATGATTAGAGTAGGCGGGGTTTCACAGATGGTATCAGAGCATCAAGTTCTAGTGTCCATAGGATTTATGCGGCTTACTACGATTTTTAGCGTAACTTCCTTTGATATAGAGCCCTATTATTAGGACCGTTGTATTCTTTATTATGCATTTACGTCTTCAGCTATTATTAAGACATATTGAATTGTGGACTGATGGGAAATTCTTTCTCGTTTTAGATTCCTCCTCGATGTGTACCATGAGCCACCCTAGAGGTACAGTCCAAGCCACAACTAGCTCAAGCCCCAGAATTTATGAATGTTGCCAAGGTTGCCACCACTGTAGCACATGCAGTTAAAGCAACCCTGGCTACTTCCGCCCAGCAGGCACCACAGGTGCCACCCCAGCCTCAGGTGGTTGCTTCGCCTCCTGCTACTCATTTCTTTTTGCTTAGGAGCGAGTTCGATATTCCTTTTAGAATGTAAATCCACCAGAGTTTTAGGGAAGCCTCGACGTTGTTACAACTTACCAAAGGGAGAAGGATATCCAGAGGAATTCGAAGATGTATGAGTGAACAGAGGTGCAAAATCAGATACTATCTACCTTTAATCTAGTAAGGGAAGCATTATAGTGGTGGGCGTCCATCACCACCACGCAGGAGATGGACACCTTGATGATTCAGGAGTTTAGGTAGGGGTTCGATCACAAATATTTCCCTTTTTCCATCTACACTAAGATGAGGTGAAATTTTTTGGATGTTTCTCAGGAGGGGAGGACCGTAGCAGAGTATGAGGAGGAGTTTACTAGACTGGTAATCTTTTTCCTGAGGAGGCGCCGACAGAAGATAAGAGGATTCAGTTGTTTATGGATGGTCTTATCTGGAGGATCCTATAATATTTTTGGGTAATTTAGCACTAAAGACTTATACGGAGGTGTTGAATGAAGTGTTACTACACTGTTAGGACCACCGCTTCCATGTTAAGGGAAGTAAGTGCTCAGGAGAGTCCAACCAGGAGGGAAGGACTGGGGGTAGTAGTACCGATGGGGCACATTCGGCTCAAAGTCAGCCGAGACAGAGTGAGCAAGGTCACCACCAGCGGGATGCTTCTTAGAGGTTTCGTTCGCGGGATTATGGACAAGGACAGGGCGGATTCAGGTAGGGCAATCAACATTTTCATCAGGGCCAACAGGGCCAGGGTAGAGGGGGTAATGGCCTATAGGGTAAAGGCCAACAAGGCCAGAGGGAAGGTCATTTTATAGGAAAGTGTTTCATTTGTGATAAGAATGTACACAAATAACAAGATTTCCCTAATAAGGGCAGGGTTCAACAACTGTAGGGCGCTCTCTAGGAGCTTCAGAGACATATCTTCCTCGCCACCCTCCCAACACTAGCACCCATACCAGCCCTGCCTGCAGCACCAGTCCTTCCAGTAACTCTGCCCCAGCAAGGGCAGTTACATTATGGGCTCATGTTTCATATCCACCAGGCTCTAGCTCCACAGGCTCCACCCGCTGTTGAGGTTATGTTTCTTATCCATGGTACTTTGGGGCACATTTTATTTGACACTGGGCTTCACACTAGTTCATAACCACTAGATTTGCATGAGCTGAAGGGTTGTTAGAGATGGAAGATAGTACAGTCACGTGTGTAGACTCACTACTGGGTAGCGGGACACTAATTTTGTTTATATGCCGGGGTGTGAGTATAGATATTGGAAGACTAGTTTTGCCTGCTGATATGCTTGTATTAGATATGTTAGAGTACGACGCCATTATAGGTATGGATTGCCTAGCTGAGTATAGGGACATGATTGAATACTATAACCTAAGCATAGTGTTTATGATTCCTGGCCATGAGATGTTCTTGGTGGCGATGCCTCGTCCTGAAGGAGTATCGTCCACTCATTTGTATTACATAAAAGAGGAGACCTCTCAGGGGGTGGTGATTTCCCTCGATTTTATTCCAGTTGTATGTGAGTTTGTTGACGTATTTCATGAGATACTAGAATTTACCCCTAGCAGAGAGATCGAGTTCGTTATTGACTTAGCATCGAGCATTTAGCCAGTAGCTCGTACACCGTATTATATGGCTCCTGTGGAGATGAGGGAGCTATGGGATAAAATTAAGAAACTATTGGGGAAGGGCTTTAAACGTTATAGTACTTCGCCTTGGGGTTCCCCAGTAATGTTTGTGAAGAAGAGAGATGGGTCTTTAATCCTTTTTATGGATTACCGAAAGTTATATAAAGTCATGATACGGAATAAGTATCCGTTTCCCCAATCAATTACTTATTTAACCAGTTGATAGGAGCCGCTTATTTCTCTAAGATAGATTTGAGATCCGGGTATCAGTAGTTGCACATCCGGGAGCAGGACGTATCTCAGACTGCCTTTTTGATGAGATATGGGTCCTACGAGTTTTAGGTTATGACATTTGGGCTAACTAATGTGCCAACTGTATTTATCGACTAGATGAATAGGGTCTTCAGAGAGTTTTTGGATTTATTTTTTATCATCTTCATTGATAAAATCCTGATTTATTCCTGGACTGAGGAGCAGCATGCCGAGCATTTGCGTCGGGTTTTACAAATAGTGTGTGAGCATCAGTTGTATGCCAAGTTTGAAAAATGCGGGTTCTGGTTGTGTGAGGTACAATTTTTGGGGCATATCGTTTCTGAGTTAGGGATATCAGTGGACCCAAGTAAGGTGTAAGGTGTAAGTTGTGAGGGAGTGGGGACAACCCATGACACCGACAGAGGTGCGCAATTTTTTGGGGTTAGCTGGGTAATATAGACACTTTATTAAGGGATTCTCGAAGATTGCGAGTCCATTGACTAATTTGACTCACAAAGGTCTAACGTTTGTTTATGATGAATTTTGTCAGTTAGATTTTGATAAGATGAAGGACAAGTTGACTTCATCACCCGTACTTGCACTTCCCAGGGTAGGAGTGGAGTATCTTATTTTCATTGAAGCATCCCTATAGGGACTTGGGGGTGTGTTATAGTAGGAGGATCAAGCTATAGCTTATGCTTCCCGCAAGTTTAAGCCTCATGAGAGGAATTACCCCACACACGACTTAGAGTTAGTGGCAGTCGTGTTTGCATTGTGGATTTGGAGACATTATTTACAAGAGAGAGATTTCTCCTGTTCTTAAATTGTAAGTCACCATAGTACTTGTTCACTAATAGAGAGCTAAATATGCATCAGTGTAGGTGGCTTGAATTTGTGAAAGATTATCAGTTTGATATGCAATATACCTTGGGAAAGGATAAGGTGGTGGCAGACGTGTTGAGCTACAGGCCAGTAGGGCATGTAGCTGAAGTTTGGAAGGTGAAATGGAAGGAGTTAGGACATCAAGATTCAGTTTCCCCATCATCTTTGTCAGTTATGGCCGTCACCCCCAGATTGTGATGAGGATGGTACAGGCATTGGCAGCAGATTCTTTTCATCAGGATCAGATTAGACAACTTCTAGATAGGGTAGCCGAATCATATTCCATGAGCGCAGAGGGAGTTTTACGATTCAAATGGAGATTGATTGTTCCACAGGAGGAGGAGTTATGACACGCAGTGATGGCAGAGTCACATGGGTCACGATTTGTGATACATTATGGAGGGGATAAGATGTACCAAGACATGAGACGGGAGTATTAGTGGAATGGGATAAAGACAGACATCCCTGAGTTTTTTCCAAGGTGTACCACTTTTCATTTGGTGAAAGCGAACCATCAAAAGCCCACAGGGGTTCTATAGTCGTTAGATATCCCGATGTGGAAATGGGAGAGCATTTCGATGAATTTTATTACTAGGTTACCTACTTCACAGTGAGGTCGCGATTCCATATGGGTTATAGTGGATCGGTTAACCAAGGTAGCTCACTTCCTTCCAGTTCAGACTAATTATACTACGAGATAGTTTGCCCACATTTTCATTGCTGAGATAGTGAGGTTGCATGGGGTGCCATTAGATATTATGTCCGACAGGGACAAGAATTTTGTGTCTCGATTTTGGGAGAGTTTCTAGGAGGCCATGGATGCCGAGTTATGGTTGAGTATAGATTACCATCTGTAGACGTATGGACAGACGGAGAGGAATAATCATATGTTGGAATATATGGTATGGATGTGTATCCTTGATTTTGGGGGAGGTTAGGAGAAATATCTTCCACTAATGGAGTTCACGTATAATAACTCCTACCAATTCACGATTGGCATGGCACCATTTGAGGCATTATATGGTAGGCCCTATCATTCGCCCGCTTGTTGGTTGGAGGTAAGGTACAACAAGATTCTAGGGCCAAAATTTATTCAGGATACGTCGGACAAAATTGAGTTGATTCGGAGTCGCATGCGGATAGCCCTGAACTGATAAAAGAGTTATTCGGATTCTAAGAGGTTCTTCCTGGAGTTTAATTTGGGGGATCAGGTGTTGCTACATGTATATCCTATGAAGGGGATAATGAGGTTCGGGAAGAAAGGGAAGGTGGAACCGAGGTACGTGGGGCCATTACTTATCATTGAGAGGATTGGGTGAGTTGCATACAGACTTGAGTTGCCATAGCACTTGCATCGGTTTCATGATTTCATTTTTCTTTGCTGAGGAGATATCACTCACATTGCTTTGAATGAGATTGATTTGCAGCCCGATATTTCATATGAGGAGAGGTTGTTTGCTATCTTAGACCATTACGTGAGGAGATTGAGGTCGAAGGTAGTTTCACTTGTACGTGTTCAGTGGGGGCATCATAATACCGACGCGTCCACTTGGGAGTGTGAGGATTAGATGCGCAAAATTATCGAGAGATGTTCATACTAGGTATTTCCTTTTTCATAATTTTGGGACGAAATTCCATTATTAGGGGGAAGTATGTAACACCTTGTAATTTTATTGATTTTTATATTGGGAATTAATTGGGATTAATTAAATTATATTTGGAAAATTAATCCGATAAAATAAATATTAATTACCGAGATAAGGGTTAATATTTATTTACATTGAATATCACGTAGTGAATGAGTAATAATAATGATAAAGAAATATTATAATTGTCATCAGTGAGACATATAGCAGTTACGGTAAATTTAGTCCGGACGCGCGTGTTTGTTGCGTCAGTACTTAATTTGGGAAAAAATAATAATTTCACTTTTGATATTCCATATGGTTATTTTAAGTGTGCCTGTGTGCCCGAAAGGGTCTAAATAGTCAAAAAGGTCTACCCGGGGGGTTTAGTTTGGGTCCCAAGGCACCTTAGGCCAAATCGACACCTTGGAGGGGTATTTTCATCTTTTGAAATTTTGGAGAAAATAAACCCACAAAGATTAGTGGATTATATCTGCTATCACGTAAAGGGAATCAGTTTTGTCAGTTACCAAACCAAAGGAAGAGTCACAGGAAGGAGAAGGAGAGTTGTTCCTAGGGTTCCAAGGCAAAAAACCACCTTCTTAGACCACCACCACCGGATTGTAGATTGGGAAGAGGAGAACATAAATCTCACCACCAATTCTGCATAAATCATACTTCCAAATTAAGGCAAGTATTTATCTTACTAATTTCTCATTTGATATACCATCCATGTTAGAATAGGACGATTACTTAATGAAATTCATGAACTTTGACCTTAAAATTGGAGACATAAATCATATTCTTGGGTAGGAATGATAATATACTTGATCCCTTATACATGTAGGATGAATTTGATGAGAAATATCACAAAATTTGGGTAGAAATATAGAATTTTGTTGAGGTTCTTGAACATGAATAATAATCTAGGGATTAAATATGATTTGAGGTTTTTCTGTAAAGATTTAATGATTCTTTTACGTTAAAAATCGTTGGCACATGTTACTATAATGTTAGAGACCTTTGGTTGGGAGTTTGGGATAATGTAATATTGGCTTAAAGGTGTAACAATAGTGAAAAATCGTAGAAGGAAGAAGATGAAAACCTAAGTACAACGAACTGGTTCCTCTATCCCCCCAGACCGGTTCAATTGTACCCTTGAACCAGTTCGTATGTCCCCCCAAATCGGTTTGGGGGACCTGCCATTTTTGAATTTCAATTTTGTTCAATTTTGATAAGTCTGGGTTGATAATTTCTTTCCAAGTGAAGAGAATTATGTTAACAAAGTATGTAATATATTTCATAGGTGATTCCATAAAAAATATCATAAATATGAGGGAACCACGAGGCTTAGTTTGAACTTTAAATGTTCGTTTGTAAATTAGAAAGGGGTCGAGAAAGGTGAGAGTGAATATATGCCCACACCAACGATAGAGAAATATTTGAATTACTTAAATATTCTTGAGTAGGATCCTTCGTGTAGTGGGGAAACCACTCGGGAAGAATATGATGAAGAGTTAAATGGTGTATTGAAAATACGTAGGATATTTGGGTGTTATATATACTACAAGTGAGACATATGTTGTAAGAGGGTAGTTTAGATTAGATGGAGGCGTAACCCCTTTTGAGTATAGTAATGATAAGTTAACTAATCACGCCATCGCTTAACTACATGACACGTAAACACAACTTAGTGAAGATAAACTCAGTTTGAACACATAAATCTCGCGTGTATAACTCAGAAGGTAACAATGAACTTAGAAGCAACTTCGCTTAGAGGGAGAGAGAAAATGAGAACCCTAGATACACCTTGGCAGTCAGTTAAACACCCTAACCACCCTCAATGATCTCTGTCAAGTATTAAAAGCTTCGTAATAAATGACAATGGTGGGTGAGTAAACCCTTTGGTTTGCAATAAATCTCTCTCTGACGTATATTCTCTCTAGCAATAACTTCTGAACCCTAAAAAAGAACATCCTCTCCCCAGAGGTGGTTGGGATCCTTAAATATCCACCCCACCACTCCCGAGGTAACTCAGTCATTAATAACTGTGAAAGACATCCCTCATACTTTATGTCACAAACATTAAATGCCTAGTGCCCTAGTTAGCTCCACGTCATAAACATTAAATGCCAAGACATGCCTTTTGCCTAATCACTGTGTTTTAGGTGGCTGTCCTCGCAGAGGTGGCTCACCAACTGTCTGACAACCCAAAATACCACGATGGTTTACTCAAGTGCATATTTGACATTGTCTAGCTGGCTAGGGACATCACCTATAGTAGATGTGACATTAAGTAGAGGGTTATTTTGTCCACAACTCAACGCCTGATGGAACTCAAGGCTGCTCCACCCAGGGTTCCACGAACAGGGTCTTTTGGTGTTTTACCAGGTGTATCTAAGATGGTCAGGACAAGTCCCAACGGTGCCTCACTTCTCAATCCTCCAAACCAAGTCCCTCTAAAGTTCCCACGATAAGGTCGTTCGATAGAGCATGAAAGCTCTCCCAGACCCTGCCAAGCATGGTCTCTCGGTAGTACCGTTCGACCTCACACTAAAAATCATTATACTCATTACATCACTAAAATTTGTATAGCCCACAGTCAATATAAAAAAAGATATAATGTGACTAAGTAACACAATAAGATAAAGTATGAGCTGCCACGCTAAGCTGCCTCGCTGAGCTACCTCACTGCCTTAATCCCAAACACTGAGCTGCCTTGTTGAGTTGCCACGCTGAGCTTCCTCACTGAGTTTCCTAGATTCCTTAATCCCAAACACTATTGTTAATGGAGGGATTATCTCTAATCTCAGGATTACCTTCAAGCCCCCTCTATATTTTCCCCTTCGCGAAGAGCTTTGTTATGGAAATAAGAAATGTCTGCACAAAAACTTCTCAATCCGATGAACCTTCTCTATGAATTTTTTTTGGCATATTTCCTTCATTGCAACCAATTACGATTAATGCCTCCAGGAAAAAGTAAAATTCTCTCCGATGTACCAGAGTCGAAGCGCTGTGGATTGAGTATTTGAAATTCTCCCGATAGAACTACTAACTTTCTCAAATTCTCATTTTGACTTTGGGGAAGTGAAATTTTCTGGTTTGTGCTAAGGTGGAGTATAGTTGTAGGCAGTGAGTTTTTCATTAGGACTTCCCCTGTCATTGAGACTTGTGGAATTCTCCCTTGTAACGTTTCGCCAGGTTTGAAAAAGTAGAAATTATCCCCGATGTATCTGAGTAACAATTTAAATAACGTTTGGACTTGTGGTGAGGGGACATCATAGCTTTTTTGAACCTATGGGGCAACTTATTCGTTTGGAGTTATTGGATATGTCTGACAAAAGAAAATTTTTGGCGCCAAACCCTAAAACTTATCTTGGAAGAAACCCTTTTAGTCCCCATTTGTCGCTTTATTAATGATGTAATGCCGTCTTTTCAACTGTCAGGACACTTCCCGAAGTGCCATGTGTCTGTTTGAAATGATTATAGGCAGCTTTGCACGTGTGGTGGTGGGAAACTCAAAAGACGGGTTAAGGATTTAAAATGTCTATTTTTCAAAACACTTCTCCTTTACTAATCTTTTTCAAACTCCCGTCTACTTTATAGAGAGAAACTCTGCCAAAACTCCATTATTGCCAAGCTTTTCTCCTCATTTCTTTCCTCTGTAATCATTCTTACTTTCTAGCCATTCCATTATTACTTCTCTGGTCCCTTTTCTATGCTTTTCTTTAATCTTCACTGCCATCTTTAATGACCTCCTCAAGAAATCCTACTACGTCTGCCATCAATGCTCCACCTGCCACCTCTGTTGCCACCACCTTTGCTTCCACCTCTTTGACTGCCGCTCGCCAGGACCAGTTGTGTTTCTACCGTCGGTCCCCTATATTTGTCAAGGGTGATGATTTTGCTGGGTTTTATAAAACTTGCATTTTCAATGCTAAGTATGATGCCATGACTCTTGGTGATGAAGAAGAAAGTGCTGCTGACTAGGGATTTCTCCCCCAGAGGGGACTCTTCGATTTCATCTTGAGCGGGGGGATTTCTCTTGGTCCCATATTGACTTCGAAGTGCCTGGAGGCTCTCCTGCTCACTTCGCTACCTGGAACTCCCACATGCAGAGTTCCCACACTAATACCCTCACCAAAATTGGGCTTTATCGGGCTAAGTGATTTGGTGAGTTTACTCTGTCTAAGAATAATGTTGCCCTTCCTATCCTAGTGTCTCGCTAAAAAGTTACTAATCACCCCTTCATTGCTGCGTGGGGGTGAGTTTACAATAACGTTGGAAGACGTGTGTGAGCTTTTGGGCCTTGAGGCAACAAGCCATTAGCCCTATTCTGATGAGGCCCTGGATGCCCAAGAGGCTGCTAACCATTTGGAGTTGGACCGTATATGCCGAAGGTGCATAGATTTTTCAAACAAAGCCACTTTCACTCCTCTCATCAACTATTTATTCAAGGATCCTTCTGAAGGTAGTTCTTTTGAGGCTTCCCCTGGTCAAGGTACATCATTGAAATTTTCTGCCTACATCCTTTTCATTCTTTCTCATTTCCTTTGAATGGGGAAACCTAACGACTAACCTCAAAAGGACCTCATCAATATATCCCTCCATTTGGACCAAGGTATCAAGCTTCTTCTAGCTGCAATTGCCCTGGGATCACTCCACACATGGCTTGATAGAACTCTTTTTTGGTATGGAATGATCTCTTAGTCATTATAACCTGGCCAACTTTGCCAACTGTGTCCTTATGACAAGCTTCCTTTATATTCTTTTCCCCGCCGTAGCAGCCAAAACCAACCGTCCTCCTTCGGGGGAAGCAATTCTACCTCCACGCTCCTTTGTTTATCACAAGAGGTAAAGTCGAAAGGAGCTAACCTCTATTATTGATCAACCTGTGAGTTTTGTGATGAGGCCTTACGAAGAGGAGGTCTTCCTCCATACTTGGGCTTTTTTCAAACATAGATCAAGGGTGGTCCACGCAACTACTTTGGACCTCATCGTTAAAGACCCTTCGCTAGTTGTGGTCCTTCTATTTTCACCGGGGTACCTACCTTCATACACCAGGTGGGGATACACCAGTGAGCATTACAATCCCAATCGATGCAGTCCTCAATTCGGTTTCAATCAGGGGGCTCTTCGCATAGTTTTCTAATTATCTCACCCCAAAGTCTCTTTTAGCGAGGTATGTTTCCTATTCTCATCTACTGCTGCGGGGGGGGGGGGGGGGGGGGGGGAGGGGTAAGTTCTACCATGGCTGGGCGAGTCACCATTTTGAGCATCACAAGGCAAGGGGATTTGACCCCCTATTTGCAACAAAGTATTGGTCGAGACAGCTGGCCCAAATTTCTGAGTTCATCCAGGGGGATCCCGTGTATCCCCCAGTTCTTTCATTTTCTTCTCTAGAGCTGGGGATGAAAGGTATTCCATTCTTGGAGTTGAGTTCCCTCTAAGAAAAACTCCCAAGGAGCCTCCCACTGAGCTTCCTCCACATTGCTCCATAATTCCTGTTGCCACCCCAAAGCTCAAAACATCTGCAACACCCAAATAACCTGCTCTTTTAGGAGGTATTTATGGTGAAGGGGTTTCAACTGAGGAAGCCTCTAGTGAAGGACCTTCTCAACCACCAGGCAAAAATACAAGGAATTCCAAGAGTGGGACTTCCTCAAAGTCTAAGTCTCAAGATCAACCCCAAACTACTTTGGAGGCATTTCCCATCGCCTCCATTCCTCCTCCCATGTCTGCAGAAGCAAGTGAGGAGTTGAGAAGGTAAGTTTAGGTTGAGGTGGCACGAATAAATGTTGAGTTTCAATGACACGCACCCATCGTTCCTCCTTCTACTATCTTCCCCACTATCTTGGTTGATCCAACGGAACCAGGGTCAAAGAGAAAGAAGAGTTCAAAGGTTCCTCGAAGTGCTGGTGCTGCGGTTGCAAGGAAGAAAACTCTCGGTACCAAATCCCAGAGGAAACGAACTCCTGATGTGCATCTTCCCTCAGCTCCCTCTGTTGCTGCCTCCTCTCCTCCTTCTCCAGTGGTTATATCCTCCCATTCTCCCTCTGGATCCGAGGTATGTATGTGTGTTGTTGTTCTTACTCCCATTTTTCTAAGGCAAGCTGCATCTATTTAATTCTTAACAACTTTGGTGTAGGAGGTTGAAGAAGAAAGACCCAACCCCCCTATGAGCCCTTTCGTAGGGGGACATTTTGGTTCCTCTCAGACCGATGTAACTCCTCCCCGTTCCCCCATGACCGGGCTTACTTACTCCAGCTTTTCAGCCTCATAATATGCGAAGGATGCTGTTGTAGGGGGTGATTTCGTTGAGTCTGTGGGCATCTCTTCTCAACCAGAGACAACTCCCCCAGCCCCTTCTGAATTATCACCTCAGCCTGAGATTCTTCTTCACATCGTTCCAGCTATAGAAGTTCCCCCGAGGTAACATATTATAAATTACTTGTTAGGTCTCACGTCTTTTTTCTCCTCCATACCTTTTTCTGTTTAACATGTTGAACTTTAATATGTTGGGATGCCTTCGGTTGAAATGGCATCTTTGTTAGCTAAGATTATTCTTCCCACTGTGCTTATGAGACCCCTAGCTGCAATTTCCCTCTTTGGTGCCATAACTGAGGTAAGTAACACTTATAGGTATTTCTCACTTCTTCTACACTTATTCCCCATTTCTAACACTTAGCTTCATTTTTGCAGTTTTCTCCAGATCTTTCCCCACCCTCCTCTCTTGGTGGGTTGGCTATTCCTAAGGCCAGGGTTGAAATTTCTGCCCAACGTGGTGGTTCCTCTGCATCCACCAACGTTGGGGATTTACTTAGAGGTTGAGGCTTATTTAGTTGGGGGTACCGTTGAGGCTTTTAAGGAGGTAAACCTTTCCCCAACAGTTCCTACCATTATGACCTCCTTGGTGACTCTCGTTCTTTCTCCAGGCACTTCTGAGGTACTTCGCTAGTTACTCTTCGTTTCTTGTTGTTTGCCTTTTATTCTTGAAAATGTACAATATAGAAGAGTCTCATTTCTTAAACTTTCAAACTTCACCTATAACGGTGACTTAACAATGAAAACACTTGTTAAGCTTTTTTTGCAAACTCTACCTATAACGGTGACTTAACAACGAAAACATTTGTTAAGATTTATAGGAAACTCCACCTAAAACAGTGACTTAACAATGAAAATACTTGTTAAGATTTTTCGCAAACTCCACCTATAATGGTGACTTAACAACGAAAATACTTGTTAATATTGTTCGCAAACTCCACCTATAACGGGGACTTAACAATGAAAACACTTGTTAAGATTTTTCGCAAACTCCACTTATAATGGTGACTTAACAATGAAAAAACTTGATAAGATTTTCCGCAAACTCCACCTATAACAGTGACTTAACAATGAAAACACTTGTTAAGATTTTTTCACTTAACCCATTTTTTCTTCTACCTATTCTGAGGTTGCACGTGAATCTTTTCTAGCGGCAGAGAAATCTCTGCCAGTTCTTTCGCCCATTGCCTCGCCCCATCGGGAACCCGCTATTTCAGAAGATTCTATCCATGATGACCAAGGTTCCACGACTGGTGCTGCTGCTGATAGCGAATCTGGTTGTGAGCTTCCTCTGTACGACTTAGCTCCTCACGAATTTTACCTCACGGTCCTTCAGCCTTCTCCTCAAATTCTTGCCAGTTATCGTTTGGTGATTAAGCAGCTTACAAGCCACCATCCTGAGACTTTTACTGTGGATTACCTTTGTTCCAACATCTCCGTGATGATTTATAGGCTTCAGGGCATGGAAACCGTTATTGCTGATATCGTCAGTACTCCTACGACAAACGTTAACATACCTCTTCTTAACCAATTCCAGGGCTATCAGAGGGAGTTGGGTCGAGATGGATTCCATTTTGACTGGCTGATTATGCACTTAAAAACTTTGAAGAGACAATGACTTGATAGTTAGAGGGAACTATTGCAGAAACATCGAAAGGATCAATGGGCCGAGGAAGCCAAGTTGGCTGAGCTAGTGCCTCTGGTTGAAGATGCCAATAGGGAGGTAGTGGACATCGAAGAAGCTCTGATGTTAACGAAGCTGAAATGAAAGAAAATCCTTATCGAGCATACACAAGTGAAACAAGATTGGTTTCTATTAATTCCCAACAGCCTTGCCTAGCAGCTTCCTCGGGCCTTCTCGGAGATTTTTTCTCTGCTCCAGACCTGCGGTTCCTCTTAGTCTAATGAACTTTTGTATACATTTTCCTTTTTTCTTCTTATGTAAGTCTTGGGCAGTAACTCCCAATTTTGTAATGCCCCAAAGTTTGTGAATGAATGAAAAAGATATATATTTTCTCAAGCCATTTTCTTTGTGCTGTCACTATTTACGTATATTATGGAGTTCTACAATTCTTCCATCTCCACTCGAGTTGCAATAATAGACATAAAAAATAACTTGTATATTCATAACAACATCTAGATAGAACAATGGTCTAAACTTAATTTCTTACACATGATAGACTTTCAACCATTTATTGTTAATCTTGAATGGCTTGTCTTCTTCTATCTTAGAAATTAAGTAATAACATGAATCGTGAGATTATTTTACAATGAAAGGTCCCTCCAAATTCACTGCAAACTTAGGTAGAGGAAGCCTCCTGATGTGCTTCACTGCTGACTTTAAAACGAGTTCTCCCTCCACGAACTTCCTTGGTCTCACCAAGTTATCATATGCCCTGGAGAGCTGCTTTGTATACATTTGAAAGTGCTTCATTGCATTATCTCTGTGTTCATCCAATGCTTCTAACTGCACATGTCTATTCTGAGGGAGCATGCTACTTTGCAAGGTATATCGAGTAGAGGGAACTTCCAATTATACCGAGAGAATCACTTCAGCCCCATAAATAAGGGAGAAGGGAGCATACACTATGGTCTTCCTCTTGGTTGTTCGATAGCCCACAATACAACTGGTATCTTTTCGTCCCATGATCGTAGGAAATCCTCCATCGTTTTAGCCAAAATATTAACCAAGGTTTTGTTAGTTTTTTCGGCTTGATTGTTTCCCTTTGGGTATGCCACCGTTGAAGTATGATGAATAATGGACTACTTATCTGTGAGCATTGTTACCTCTGAGTTGAAGAAGGGGGTTTCTTTATTTGAGAGAATAACCTCTCGAATCCTAAAACAGTAGATGATGTATTCCCTGATGAAGTTTCTCACTACCCCTGATGTTTCCCTTCTTAGTGGTATCACTTCAGCCCATTTTGTAAAGCACTATGTTACTACTAGTATCCAGATTTTCCCCCTCGAAGAAGGATGTATTGCACCTATTAAGTCAAATGCCCAAGAGGTTAAAGAATAAGGCGTTTCAAAGGAGTGTAGGTCCATCGATGGGGCATGTATAGGGGTGGTAATTCAAACTCGAACATGACAACACGACACGATCCGACACAAAATTAAAATCGCTATTCGTGTTTGGGCCTGGTTTTGTAAGCCCATTAGCGGGCCGGGTCGTGTTCGTACCAAGAAATTAACACAAAATTGGCCCGATAATGACCCGTTAGAGCCTAATTGACACGACCCAATTTCAACCCAATTAGAACCCAATTTAGACCCAAATGGACATATTAAATGGACGGGTTATCATGTTGTTAAATTAAAAGGTTATCGTGTCAGGCCGTGCTAATCGTGTCAAATTGACACAATTTTTTTATTGTGCTATTCATGTTGGGTCGTGTTATTAATGGGTCGTGTTTGTGTTGGTAAAAATAAATACGACGTCCTGTCGTGTCGTGTTCGGGATGGATAAAATCAAATCGTGTCGTGTCAGGCCAGACCCAAACACGACCCATTGGCCCTAATTACCACCCCTAGGCCTCAATAATATTTCCATGAAGTTGGCAAGCCTTGCATTTTTGAATGAACTCAACAAAGTCCTTCTCCATTGTTGTCCAATAATACCCTAACGTCATTAACTGGTCATACAACTTGGCCCCTCCTATGTGAGCTAGATCATGCACTTTTTTGAGGACTTAGGCTGCTTCTTCCTTCGTGATGCAATGCAATGGCCTGTTAAAGTAGCCCATTTGATAAAGCTTCCCATCCTCAACGTAGAACCTCAGGGTCCTTCGCTTTAGTCCCATCGCATCAATTTTCTCTATTGGGACAATTCCATCTTTAATAAAGTCAATATAAGGCTGCCTCTAGTCTGGTTGAGCTTCAACGAAATGATATTCAACCGCCTCGAATAATAACTGGCACTTATCGCACTTCCATTATAGCTCTGCTGCGTCTTGCTTCATTTTAGGCCAAAAATATCCCTCCCTTTGAATTCTCCTGTAGAGAGGTATCTCAGTTGTTTCGCAGTGCTCCTTATGTGTTTTCTTTAACCTTCGCTCTGCTTCTTCTGGGCCGATGCATCTTGACAACCATCCTCCTGTATTTTTGAAGTAAAGGTTTCCTTGATTTGTAAAGTATTGGGCTAATTACCTTAGCTCCGTCACTCCTTCCCCCGATTCTAGTTATTTTCTAATCTCTCCCCTCCAGTCGGAATAGTCCTCCATCGGTAGAATTAACTGTACCACTGAGGGAGCTATTCTTTGTTAGATCACAACTGTAGTTGTATCGTATATCATGACCATCTTTTGAGCAATGGTGGCATAGGTGTCTAGATGGTAGTTCATCATTCGGGGATGTCTCTTAATTCTGGTCTGATGGAACTGGTTGAGAAGCCTTTGAATGATTGTTCTGTATGGTGCTAGGCTCAGGTGTTTCAACGCATATTCTCCATTCACTTGATATATTACCAAGTTCGAATTACCCTTGATGTAAAGTGAAAAAGTTCCCCTTCAAAGGGCCTCCATCAACCCCAGTACTAACGCTTCATACTCTTCTTTATTATTGGAACAAGGAAAATCTAACTTGTAGGAAAGGAAAACCTCCTCCATTCCTTTTGGAAAAAAAACCCTTGCTCCTCCTTTCTTTTCTATCGAATATCCATCAAACTGCATCGTTCATTCTTCATCACTTGCATCTAAGTAATTGGCCTGCAAGTCGTCTCCTAGAATGATTTCTTTAGGTGGCTCAAATGTCCCAGAGGGCAAGATTGCCAATAGGTCAACGTACACTTGGCTCTTGATCGCGCGAGGAACCACGCACTTCAAGTCATATTATGAAAGGATGAGGAACAACCTTGATGCCCTACCAATCAATATATTTCTTTCCAGAAAATACTTTATAGGATCACATCTGGTTACAATATGAATTGTAAAAGATAGCATATAATGTCTAAGTTTTTACGCTACATAGACTAAGGCTAAACAGTGACTCTCCAAGCTACTATACCTGACCTCTGGCCCACGTATGATTCTATTGAGATAGTAGACTGGCCGTTCTTTCCCGTTAATCTCTTGCGCGAACATAGCTTCAACGTACCTCGTGGTGGATGTGAGGTATAGCTTCAACGGTATTCCTGCCTTTGGGGTAACCATGGTATGTGGTGAAATGAGCAGATTCTTAAGCCCAGTGAGAGACTCCTGGTGAACACTTGAATTTTGCGTTCTTTCATAAAAGTTTCATCAACGGGTGCGTTATTTTGGCCAATCTAGGCACAAATCTTCTAAGGTAGGAAACTTTACCTAAGAAACTCTTCATCTCCTTCACCGTTCTTGGACTGGGCATCTCCAAGATCGCTCACTATTTGTCTTGGTCCATCTGCACCCCCTTCCGATTAATCACAAAACCTAAAAACTTTCCACTAGTTACTCCGAAGACGCATTTTAGCGGGTTCATCTTCAGCTTATACTTTCTGCAACTAGCAAACACCTTCCTTAAATCACTTAGATGGTACTCCTCCTTCCTCGATTTGATGACCAAATCATCCACATAGAATTCCACAAACTTGTGAAAGAAGTTATGGAAAATGGCCATCATTGTTCTTTAATAAGTATCCCTAGAATTATTGAGTCTAAACGGCATTACTTTGTACATGAAGTTGTCCACTGGGGTACTAAATGCCATTTTCTCTGCATCCGTGGGGTCCATCTTGATCTGGTTGTACCGTACATACCCATCCATGAAGTTGTACATCTTATGACCAACCGTTGCATCTATCAGGCTATCGATGGAGGGTAAAGGGAACTCATCCTTGGGGCAAGCCCTATTCAAGTCTCTGAAATCCACACAGATCCTTATTTGATTTTTGTCTTTCTTACCCACCGGGACAATGCTAGACAGCCAGAGTGGGTGCTGTAATGGTTTGATGAACCCCACCATCAGTAAGCATTGGACCTCTTCCTTGATCTTTAAGTCTAGCTTAGGTTTGTATGTTATCGTTGCTTATTTCACCGGAGTGGCTTAAGGCATCACGTTCAACTTGTGGCAGCTTACTTCCTCATCTAGCCCTTCCATCTCTGTGTACTTCCATGCAAACATGTTTATGAACTCTCGAATCAACTTGTCCAAGGCCTCTCATTTCTCCTTATTGAGATCCTTCGAGATGAAGATGGGCCTTGGATCTCCCCTTCTTTCACCAGGCTCAATTGTTCCAACTTCTGTGCTTATGGTTTTAGTTGATCTTCCATATAGTCTGGTTCTTCGGTGACATCTTTCACAAATTCCTGTATGTTGGAGTTGTCTAGCACCATACGTTGCCCCCGTTGATCCACCAGAAAGCACTCATATATCGGGTCAACCTCATTATCAGTTTCTTCGACCGCTAACCACCTTTCCTTATTTGATAATAACCTTTTTCCACTATCTACTGGTAGTTGCCATCGCTTTCCTCTTCTTCTCTCTAGAAGCCTCAGCAACTCTTCCTCCTGAAAATTGACTCAACGCACTTTGTCGTTGGACCTCATACTCCGTTGGATCCATCTTGGGCCTCATTCTTTCTTAGAGATGCTTTGAGATGTTTTGATGACGAGGGACCACCCGACAGGCTTCTTCTTCCATCACTCCTTTACTGATTGCATCTTCTTTATTATGCTCATTCAAGGGCCCCATCCTTTCTATGATCGAGGGAACCCATGCTCCCTCCATTCTTCTCGTTAGGAATCTGACGTCCTCCTCCAATTTTGTGTAAAACACTGCATCCACCAGGTGAGCTTCTTCGATAGCGAAGGGCCTCTTCGTAGATCTATTAGTCACCTCCGTGCCCTTGATATTTTCCTTAGCGCATTGGTGATACGTCGAAGGAACTAGCCCTTAGTTCTGCATCCACACCCTTCCTATTAACATATGGTAGGAAGTTGCACTCTGTATCACGTGGAATTTGATGTGGGAACTCAGATTTCCCATCACAATCCCAACGTTCACATAGCCAATGGACTTGAAAGACTGATTATCATAACCTGAAATCACTAATGGCATGGGGACTAACCTTTCCTCCAGAATATTAGCTACGTGGAATGAGTTGATTGGCATGATATTGATGGAGGTCCCCCATCCATAAAATCCCTTGCAAAGCTAACCCCGTTGATGCTGGAAGTCACATACAATGGTCTATTATATGAGGGAATCTCACTTCCCTATCTGCATCGCTAAAAGTTATCTCTAATAAAAACCTCTTTACCAACCTAGCTATGGGTCCCTTCCATCTCAGCGAAGGGACTGCGTTCTTCTTCATAATATCAAGGATTTCCTGGGTTATCTTCAATCTACTTTCCTTTGGTATCCCTACCTGATCGAAGAACTAGAAAAACTTCAGGAATATTGAAACTGCACAGTATTCTATAGCTTGGTCTACTTCCTCACCTTCAATGCTATACACGTCCTCCACATCTTGAGCATTTGCTTCATCATAATTTAACACTAAGTTAGCCATTTCCCTAGTACAATCCTCTATAAATTCTTCAAACTCCTCCTGATTTATTGTTATCTCCCTTTCTTCTCTCTCTGCCTTCTCATCATAGGCCACCACCAGATTGGCCCCATGCGCTGGGAGTGGATTATTGTTAACATTCTACGAAGGTATTTGCAATGTTCTTGCCTTCACATACTTGTCGATGAGTCTTCTTAGCGTGAAATAGCACTCCATTGGATGTTGGATCTTTCGATGAATCTAGTAATATTTGGGATCCTCCCTAGTTGCAGCGTCTGGTTCCCCAATGGGGATGCCCTTTGGTTCGTACACCATTCCTCCTTGAACCTTTGCGTTGTAACAACCGACAACCTCTTCTACTGTATAAGGAAACGGTGGTGCGTCTTCCCTGTCTCTTTCAAACTTCCTCTTGTTGTCCCTCTTTGCTACCTTTCCCCCATCTTCTCCTTCGGTATATCCTATCCGTAGGGGCTAGGACCTCCTTCTCACGGGTTATATCGGTTGCTGAACATCATGGGAGCCACCACTAGATTTGGTCATACAACTAATGAGATATTTCTTGCTGCTTTTAGGAACATCGCAAAAAGTCCCCTTGCGCGTCTCATTAATAAGATGGCAGATGTACTCAGGAAGCAGTCCTTTTGCACAGATCTGCACCAGTTTGGATTCTCTAGCCTCCTCCCTCACATAGAGGGAACTTTCCCTGAACCTTCGAACGTATGTCACTACATGTTTCGCTGGTCATTGCTTCTCTCTCCCAAGTTGGGTCAAGGTGAACTCATCTTCTGCCAGAAAGAATTTTTGGACAAACAAAACGTGCATCTCCTCCCACGTGGAAACACTTTTAGGAGATAAGTGAGAATACCGGGTATATGCCATATCGGTTAAGGATTTAGAAAATTCCATTAACTGGAGTTTATTGTTATTGCAGTGCACCCCCAAATTCTCCACAAAGCATTTAATGCGCTCTTTCGAGTTCCCACCCTTTCCTGTATATTTTTCAATGATATGAGGAATATAATCTTTTGGGCAGGGCTCATCATTGTATTCCTGGGGATAAGGCATTCGAAAGTCATCATAAATTGAAGCTACCTCGCCCGCGAATTACAAGGAGGCTTGTATGAATTTCACCATCTCTTTCTGTATCTCTTTCCTCATTTCCTCCATAGCTGATGTCGTTGAAGGAACGACCAGGGGGACCATAGGCTGAGTGCCCATTGCACCTGGAGAAATCATCACAGTTGGAACGGTTGATACTCCTAGAGTTCCCACTGTTGGATTTATAACAAAGGGTATACTTTTTGGGACCGTTCTTATTAGAACTTCACTTGGTGGGGCCATTGGGAATGCCCCTGGTGTCACAAAGGAGTTGGCTTCAAATCCCCCAACACCGTTGAAGCTAAGGGAGTTTGCAAAAACTTGTAAAATTTGTTCATGAGGAGTGCCACTTGGGATGGTCCCAACCCAGCGCTCGTAGAAGCTTATGTCACCCCTGGGACACCTATCGCCGTTTGAACTAGAGGTACCTCTATTCGAGGAGCTTCGTCCCTTGAAGCCTCCATCTCTGTCGCCGCCTGTTCTTCATTGTGTTGAATGTCATCAAAGTTAAGTCTTCTATTAACGTTATCCAGCACCATACTCCTTACTTAGAAGAATGCCTCCCCAGCAGAGTTGCCAAGTGTAAGAGGGTAGTTTAGATTAGATGGAGGCGTAACCCCTTTTGAGTACAGTAATGATAATTTAACTAATCACGCCATCACTTAACTATAGGACACACAAACACAACTTAGTGAAGATAAACTCAGTTTGAACTCCCAACTCTCTCGTGTATAACTCAGAAGGTAATAATGAACTTAGAAGCAACTTATCTTAGAGGGAGAGAGAAAATGAGCACCCTAGATACACCATAGAAGGAAGCCAAACACCCTAACCACCCTTAATGATCTTTGTCATGTATTAAAAGATTCGTAATAAATGACAATTGTGGGTGAGTAAACCCTCTGGTTTGCAATAAATCTCCCTCTGATGTATATTCTCTCTAGCAATAACTTCTGAACCCTCAAAAAGAACATCCTCTCCCCATAGGTGGTTGAGGTCCTTAAATATCCCCCCCCATACCACTCTTGAGGTAAATCAAACATTAATAACTGTGAAAGACATCCCTCATATTTTGTGTCACAAACATTAAATGCCTGATGCCCTAGTTAGCTCCACATCATAAATATTAAATGCGAAGACATGCCTTTTGCCTAATCACTGTGTGTCAGGTGGCTGTCATCGCAGAGGTGGCTCACCAACTGTCTAACAACCCCAAATACCACGATGGTTTACTAAAGTACATATTTGACATGGTCTAGCTGGCTAGTGACATCACCTATAGTAGATGTGACATTAAGTAGAGGGTTGTTTGGTGCATAATTCAATCTCTGATGGAACTCAAGGATGCTCCGCCCAGGGTTCCACGACTAGGGTCTTTTGGTGTTTTACCAGGTGTATCTAAGATGGTCACTTATCAATCCTCCAAACCAAGTCCCTCTAAAGTTCCCACAGCGAGGTCGTTCGATAGAGCATGTAAGATCTCCCAAGCCCTGCCAAGAATGGTCTCTCGCGAGTAGCGTTCGACCTCACACTAAAAATCATTATACTCGTTACATCATTACAATCGTTATAGCGCACAGTCAATATAAACAAAGATATAATGTGACTAAGTAACACAACAAGCTAAAGTATGAGCTGCCTCGCTGCGTTAATCCCAAACACTGAGTTGCCATGATGAGTTGCCACGCTGAGTTGCCTTGCTGAGTTGCTTGGCTACCTTAATCCCTAACACTGTTATTAATGGGGGGATTATCTCTAATCTCAGAATTGCCTTCAAGCCCCCTCTACATATGCTATAGGTTGAGGGTATATATATATATATATACTATCACAGGATGTTTACGCGCCCTGGATAGTCTTATTCGGATGAACCATTGTGGGGGATTTTGACTTATACCTGTTATCTTAGTGTATGATAGTTTCGATGATCAATTGGGCACGTTTGATGTGTGCGTGACACATAGACTTGGAACTATGTTTCCCTCCAATATGTGTGATTTGATTTATGCTTCTAGGGTGATATCCGGACCGATGTCCTTATTTAATACGTGATGTACCTGGACTTGATAGCAGCGTATGCCCATATCGCAGGTCTCCACCAAGGGATGTCGTATAAGTATATATTACACTAGTGATGTAAATATATATATTCATGTGATTGATTCTAATACGGGTGTATTGATAGATAAAATAAATAGTGATATTCAAACTTCTCTAAGTGTGTACGAATTTTATATAGACTGGTGATTATAAATAAATAAAAAGAATGGGGAATGTGGTTTAGTATCATATGGGCAATATGGGTGGGAACTATAAATTATTAGATGCGAAGATATTTAAGCCAGACTAGTTAGGCGGGTAGCATAATTAGGTGGGCTAGAGTAGTACATTAGGCGTGCACATTAGTTGAGGGGTGATAATCTCAAGTGAGGGCAAACAGTACTAACATGTATTTAATATCTTCTCTTGATGCATTTTAAACACTTGTTAAACTTTTTCATATTGTTTTACTTTGGCTTTGACCCATTTCAAATCCTTTTTGTAAAAATAATTTTAGGTGCCCAACCATAGGGACGCCGGGCATAGGAGTTACTACATTTGCCCTACTGGAGCTGCTGCGGACGTTGCAAGATCTTGTTATTGGACGCCTCCACATTCAATCAATTATTAGTTGTGCTTATTTATCTCAGTCGGGCATGTTGCCCATTCTTAGTTAGATATTATTTGCAGAGACTTTGTATGTCCAGTTGCTTCTAGTTATTTCCAATATTGATTTATACATTACTTATGGATGACTGTATTGGGATTTTACCTAGAGTGTTATTCTAGACTCAGTTATTTATTTATGTCATTATGTCATTATTCATTGTTATGTGCATGGAAATGGTGAATGATATATTTATTCCGATAATACATACTTCATGTTAATAATAAAGATTAAAATTTTGACATCTGTCCATTAGGGTATTAGTAAAATAAATTGAACTTCGACAGTGATGCTAAGAATGCTGTTTAATTTAATAATGGACTGATCACCCAAGATTAGAATAGGTGGGGTCACATGACATTTATAAAACATGTCCTTACAAATCTCCCCCTATGTCTAAGACTGTACATTCATAAAAAATCAAAATTATGCATCCCCCAAAAAACTAAGACATACAATCTAATATTCCCCCAAACCCATAAATGGAAATATCAAAGTACATGTCTTCAAAATCTTCAATTCTCCAATGTTCCTTTGTCATCACGTGGGTGTGCAAAATAATGATCCTCTATTTGTACCTACACACATGAGACTGGAAACTAATAGCCGTGACGTGCAATGTGTTTGAAATATAATGATAAGCATAAAGTCAATATCAATTAAACACACGTAAATCATTAAATCAAACACAAATCCACACCCCCATAATTCGTTGTCCCCCTTTTTATGATGTTCCCAAATAGACAAATAAGAAGAAACATAGCAATGCATACGGAGAGTGTCATAAGGTAATAAAGTTCTCTTTTTCAATTTTTTTTCAAAATTTTTCTTACAATAAAAATATACAACAAAGAATCACACCGTGAAAAAACACTAAGATAACCAAGTCGATGATAGCGTAATGAAGGGGTGTGATAAAATTCGATAGGAAAATCAATGCATATAGTCATAACATATGTGCATGATAAATTTTGGATACTCCTAACGAATAAACTCAAAATCATCCTTAGGTGTAAAACTGTTGAATTTACATGACACCGACTAAATCTAATCAACAAATCAAAGTCTAACATGATTTCCACACCAATAACATCTAAAACTATGTAATGCTTTTTCAAGACTTTGTCAGGATATGCAAAACCGATGATTTATTTGCAACCAAACTCCCTCAAATATAATGATCATATTTTCCGATTCAAAATTTTCTTGTGAATAATCATACCAAACTAAGCTAGTTTGGCCTTAGCTACTTCTTACAATGCCACACCCTTTTCAAAATCTTTGGACCTTGGATACTTTTTACAATGCCACACCTTTTTAGGTCCGATTAAACAGTGGATTTATCGCAAAGGACATGTGTTCCTTTCGTATCCCTTCCCCGTGTTCACTCATCTTTATTCTATATGTCAATAAATTCCTCACGGGAAACGGTTCTTACGTGCACTACTTTCATTGTCAAGTTTTATCGCATTTGGTTCATTTTAAAGACATGATTGATATGGAAACATGTCGATCAACATGTGATAGACAATTACAATAATTAAACAAATCCATGAACGTGTGCATTAAAGGAGACTAAGAGTCAAACATGTAGAAAGATATCACTAATCACATCTCAATGACTCTATAACATTATAAAGCACATGGATGAAATGATGTGGTGTCTCAAATCACTATAAAAAAGTAATGTGGAATATGAAATGATGTTGTGACTGTGTCGATCCTAAATGTCCATCCATAAAAGGCGTAAATAAAAATACAAAACTCATTTTGTGTTTTTTTTCAAATATTTTTAGAAAAGGAAAATATTTTTGTCTTTTTCAAAAAATTTATCAAAAACAAAATCTTTTTGGGTTTTTTCAAATTTTCTCAAAAAATAGAAAATCTTTTTGTATTTTTTTAAAAATATAAAAAAATAAAAATATGCTACAAAAATGATACAAATGATACAGTCTAGCAATATGAATCATATGAAATAAACATGAAAATGCATCATATCCTAGACACAATAAACACCCCTCAGTCAACTGTGCAAATTCCTAAACACTTCCTAAGACTCTCGAATCTAAGAACATCTAAAGGCTTCGTGAAGATATCAAGTAACTGAAGGTCAGTGGACACAAAACTCAAGGACACGACTTTTTCTTTAACTAATTCACGGATAAAGTGCTTGAGTTTTCTGATGTGTTTTATAAATGAATGCTGGACTGGATTGCGAGATTTGTGTATCGCGCTCGTGTTATCACAGAAAATAGTCATGGTATCCTGTCATATCCCATAATCCTCTAGCATCTGCTTTATCCACAAGAGTTACGTGCAATAAATCCTTGTGGCTATGTACTCAACCTCCATAGTGGACAAAAGGGATGGAGTTTTGCTTCTTACTCAACCAAGCGACAAAAGAAGAACAAAAGAAGAAACATCCACCAGAAGTGATCCTACATCCATCTACATCCTTGGCCCAATCGGCATCCGCATAGGAGGATAACCGGTCTTCGGTATCAAATGAATTCCAAATGCCGTATGAGATAGTCCCACTCACGCATTTGATAATACATTTAAGAGTGAGAGTACGTGAATGCAAAGACTATGTCTTCCACATAGACCTGGACAACCAAAATAGTACCATCTCCTCTCGTAACAAACAATGTCACCACATGCTAAGAGATAGAAAGTAAGCCTCTCGTACCAAGCACAAGGTGCTTGCTTCAAACCATATAGTTCTTTTCTTAGATAATAAACATGTTCAGGGTCCTTAGGGTCTTCAAACCCTATTGGTCGTTCCATGTAAACCTCCTCCTATAAGATGCCATTCAAAAAGGAACTCTTAACATCTATCTGATATAGATTGAAGCTTAGATGACATGCAATGGAGAGTAGTAAACGGATGGACTCGGCTCTCACAACAGGAGTAGATGTCTCCTAAAAATTTATACCCTCAATTTGTGTGTAACCCTGAGCGACCAACCTAGCCTTGCTTCGGATAATGGTACCATTCTCATCCATCTGATTCTTAAAGATCCACTTAGTACAAATAATGTTCATCCCACTAGGTCGGGAAACAAGTTCCCAGACATCATGGTTTTGAAACTGAAGCAACTCTTCCTGTATAGCAAATATCCAGTGTTTATCTTTGAGGGCTTCTTTGTGGTTTTTGGACTTGACTTTGGACGTATATCATAGAAAGCTAACAGCGTTCTCTATTCGAGTGCAAGCCTTGACTCCTAATATGGGATTTACTAGTATAGAAGAAGGATCATGATTCTAGGGAACCCAAGCTAGCGTGACCCCTAATTCAGGAATATGGGTCCACCCTGGGTGTGTGAGGGACTAAAGGATTGACACTAGAAAGTGCGACACCCCCTCACACAAAAGTATAGGATTAACAACCGTTGGTGGTTCATCATCTTACATGGTGACGTTTATTCACTCCATAACCTTAGATCTACTCAGGTTTAAAAACCCGATATGCTTTACTCGTCAATGAATAACCTAATAATATTCCCTCATTTATCCGGGAGTTGAACTTTCCTAATTTCTATATATCCCATAGGATATAGAAGTTGATCCCAAAAACACATAAATATGAAAGGATGAGCTTCTTTTCAGTCCACAATTCATAAGTCATCTGAAGTGTGTGTGGACGAAGATAAACCCCGCTTTATTTATCACCAGGTCGAGATGAATACTATATGGTGGAAACATGAAATTATTTGGCCTTGAATCAGGGTATTCAGGAAGAACAAGTTGTTTTAGCTCGATACCGCCAAGAATTCTTGACTATTTCCTGGGAACAAGTTCATCTTCGAAGTATTTTTTCCTTCCAATACTTTTATAACGAATCTTCCCTCATTCCTTTTATCGAGCATAATGGTGTAAATCGGGCTTTAATGAGTTCTAATATGCAACGTTAAGCAGTTCCTCTTTCTCGATCTGAGAAGTGCATTTTTGGAACTGGGTTGGAACGCTAAGTGGTTCTAGATTCAGGGGCTCTTGCTATAGCCAAACACGAGGGAAAGATCATTTATACCGATGCAATAGCTATAACAAAATTAAGAAAATGGTTCCTTTTAATTGACGACTATCTAAAAAATAAGAAAATGTTACAAAATTAATATTAACCGCATTCAATATAAGTTCAAGACACATAAGGTCCCTAACCATATTTTGACTCCTGATAAATCCACAGAGTGACAGAAAATAAATAAGCACTCAAAACAAGTACATGTTCGAACATCATTAACCAACTCCTTATCAACCTCAATTCATTTCAATATGAACAATAATTCAACCTATTTGATTTACTAGAATATAACAAGTACGGAACAAAAGAATATATTAGTAATAGATCGATGCGGTATACACCGCCTCTGCCTAAAATCTCCTAGCAACTCTATGACCTAGAAGCATAGATTTAGCCATCTCCTGAATCATCCGATTCTTCCTCTCGATAATCCCATTTTTCTTAGGAGTCTTCATGGATGAAAGCTCATTTTTTTATCCTGAGGCTATCACAGTAAAGATCCACTTTTGCTTCCTTAAATTCAGTGTCATTATAACTACGCACTCTATTAATAGTGACACCATATTGATTTTGTAGGACACAACACTTGGTCGAAAGAAACTCCACAACATTGGATTTCTCTCTCAGTAAACCTACTATGGTATAATGTGAGAAATCATCTATAATCACGAGGATATACCTCTTACCACCCAACTCTCAGTATAAGCAGGACCTATAAGATCCCTGTGAATCAACTCAAGCAAGTGTGAAGTGGTAATGGAATTAAACTTCCTATGGGGGCTACAGACTTATTTTCCCAACTGACAGGATCCACAAATTGCAAAAGTTGGCTTCCCTAGTGACGAAAATCCATGTGCTGACTGATGATGCTAGAAACAACACCACTAGATAAGGTGTTGATAAGATCAAGAAAGTGATAACAATGGCAGCACAGGAGAATATATATATATATATATATATATATATATATATATATAGAAGGAGGTGAGGATAAGAGGATGAACACTTGAATATAAGTGGTTCATCCAATCTGCCCTACGTCCACTGTGAGTGTGTGTGAGTAATATCACTGAATGAAGGCTCTAATGGCCATGGATACAATCTCTCAAGCTTTCTCTCTCTACTGTGTAAAATGATAGAGTTTCAGCTAGGGTTGTCATTCTCGATCCTATTGCAAGGTAGAGGATGACCTCTATATATAGTGTTTTGGGGGGTGTAATGTACCCCCCAAGCATATAATGAGCAAGTGCATGGAGATTCAGCCAGTAGAAGGGTGACACCTGGCTAATATTTAACTAAGTAATGATGACCTCAATATTCCCTCATGTGGAGGGAATGATTCAGTTATAACAGATTTTTCCACGTGCCTCAAGCTATAGATGTACGTATAGAAGCTCGGCTATTTTTTCTTAGTACCAACCTCGGCCTGGGTGAGTACGAGGTTGGGGAGGTACGACTGCTGCCTTGGCTGGGAATTGTATGATGACCTTGGCTGGGATGCCAACCGAGGTTAGATATGTGGAACGTCAACTAGGGCCGATGTTGACCAGATGATTGACGCTGAGCCTATAAGGCTGGTGATTCTCATGTGGCGCTTACAACGTCGGCTAGGGCCGATGATGATGAAGGGTGGCTAACCCATGAGTACTTACTGACCTCGAATGATGACCAACTGAGGTTGATGTATGGGGTAGGTACGATGTTGGCTATGGACGACCTGATAAGAACTGTGCTCCAAGGTTCTAGATAATCTCGGCTGTGGCCGAGATGAGGTCTGTAGTCGAGGGGGGCGTCGACTGTGGCCGACCTCAGTAGGATGATGTTGCTGATAGGTATTCTTGAACTTCTATTACCTCGGCTGTCATAAGGCCGAGCTTGAGGTCTCTGGATTGTCTGGTACACTTTGGCATATCAATCACCCCTAGCCCTTAGTTACATATGTGAGTAGGTGATTAAGGGGTATACATGTCTGAGGATATATTTTCCTTGTGTACCACCATCACTTTGACTTGTGTCATCTATTGGAGTGGGTAGCGTGCCTGTTAAGTGTAATAATTCTGATTGTCTTTTGGGCTCCTAAGGCAATGATGGGCCTTAGGAGTTGTGCCAACCCACTTAAAGGTTTAAACTCCATTTCCTTCTCTTTCTTCTTCATTTCTCTCTTTCCCGCCTTGGCTATCTCTGCAATTTTCTCTCTTTTATAAGGGGTTGGCTGCTGCATTTTCAGGGGTCTCTTCGTTTCTTCACATTTCCATTTCTCGAGTCTATAGGTATCATCTCCACCTTACTCTGCCATTTCAGCCCCTTTTATTCTTGTTTCTTCAATTTCGAACGAGATTTTTGAGTTTTTCGATTACTGTTTGAGTTTTCCGATGAGATTCTAGAGTTTTTCAGTGAATGTTCTTATATGTTCTTGCTCGTTCTTACCCTAAAATCTCAGTTCGATCCTTAGTTAACTTGCCAATTTGTTTATTTTTGATTGAGTCCCAAGTGTAAGGTCTGACTCATATGCTCAGACCTCTTTATCAGATTTTAGAGGAATTCCCTTATCTTAGGAAGAAGATTTTAGACAATATTATGCAAATATAACGAGCCCAAGAGGAAGCTCATAGGACTGAGGCATTCCCTCTCTGACCTATCTTTCCCCCACCTCTGAAGGTGGTGTACCCTGAACTAGCCGAGACTCCTGAGCCATCAGGGGAACGAATTGATCCCTCTTCTATGTCTAAGTCCGAGTCATCCACTTCAGACCCTATGTTTGTAGATTCATTCCAGGAGGCAATGGATTTCTCCATTAGGCAAGATCAGGTCCTTGATCAGGCCGAGGGCGAAAGTCGCGCCTCGTCCCACAAAGGTTCTATCACTTCAGGGACTTCTTCTGACATTGAAGTTGTGGGGCTGAGTGCGGCTGTTCCACTAATCTTTGATGTTATTCCCCTGTCGACCGCCACGGGGCCTGAGTTTGCTCAGAGGTTCCCTAGTGGTGCTCCTATGCCTACCCAGGCCGACATCACCAGGGATAATGATGATGGTCACGAAAGTGACGTTGACGTCTCGGAGGCAGTCAAGATAGAGAGCACTATCAATGAATTCGACCTCTTAGCTTTTAGGAATCTTTATTCCATAGGTCCTTCTATTAATACTAGGAGACCTCTGAGGGATGAGAGGGCCTTTGGTGGCCAAGATGGGGAGATCTGCATATATGAGCAGATGTTTAAGTTAGGATTTCGTCTCCCAATCTATCCAATAATTAGGTCCGTATTATCCCATATCAATTAGGCCCCTTCCCAATTATCTCCCAAAGCCTGGAGGGTGATGATTGGAGCCATCATCCTCTTGAGGGCATGTCATCATTCAGACCTTCTTGTCAGGGTCTTCACAGGGTGCTATATGCCCTCCTATGTCAGAAACCATCCGAGCTACTACCACTTCCTATCTAGGAAGTCGAATAAGAAGATGTTGTTGGTTACCCAAACCTCAAATCACAATTGGAAACCATGATACTTTTTCATTTATGGGGCATGGGAATTTGTCACTTATGCCCCCTCTTCATCTATAGAGCCGAGGACCCCTCCGAGGTGGGGAAAACTATCATTGGCTGCCAAAGCCGACCCCGGGCTAAGCCAGGATAACCTTAAAAAGGTCAAGGACCTTCAAGATCAGGGGGATCTTGGTCGACTGGTCAAGTACGAACACCTGATGACCCCTTACTACCTCTCTGATACTGTCTTGGGGGGAAGTCCTTTAGCCGAACTTCGTAAGTGTTTTATTTTGCTAAGTTGTACCTTCGATATTTTGGTGTCTCTGATTTATTAACTCAGATAAATTTTTGCAGAACGTCCTTTAGGGATCTCAGACGAAGCTCCTAGCCTCGTCAAGATGGTTAAGAAAGCAGGCCTTAATGCACCTCCTCCTCCTCTAACCCCTTCAAAGGCCGATGCCTCAAGAAAAAGGAAATCCACCGTCCCTGTTCTTGAGGATCAGAGGCAGAAGAAGGCCTCAAAGGGGGATCGCACCATCCCTATTTCCACCGATGATGCACTTGTAGCTCGCCTGGAGCAGCTAAAGATCGGTGACAACCTTAGAGGACAAATCATGAAGGCCCTGGACTCCATCGTCTCTGTAATAACCGATGCCGATAAAAGCTTTTGTCGTTCTTTGGACATCCCCTTGCTTGCCGAGTTTTGTCTTCATAGATCTATCCAAGTAAGACTTTTTCTTTTATATTTCAAGTGTAACATCGGCTTTGAATTTTATTGACCCTTGAACTCATCTATCTGAATATGTTTTGTTGGGTATCCTCACCATGCACCAGTTTATCGACTGGACTCTGAGGAAGCTTCCCCTGATTGAAAAGGGAAGAGAGGCCCAAAAGACAGAGGTCGATCTAAACTCTAAAGTGGAACGTCTGAAGACTGCCTTTGTGGGGTCTGAAGCTAGGGCTACGTAGCTGGAGAAAGACATTGCCAAACTTAAGAAGGATCACAGCTTTGCTGTGAAGGCCAAGGATGAATCCCTTCAATAAAAAGTAGATGCTGCCATTAAAACTGCCATGGAGGACGCCTCAGAGAAGATCTTGGAGGACTATAAGGTCTCTGATGAATTCATTAGCTTTGGCTTTGAATACCTTGAAAGAGGTGTTAAGGCCACTGGTAAATGGGCTGCCATAAAAGAGAAGGAGTCAGGGAGCTTGGCAGCCTCTGACTTTGTTGGTCCGGGCTTTGCTAATTCTCAATTTGCCTAGGCTTTACAAGAGGTGAAGGAAGAAGTTACTGCTCCTGTTGAGACCACACCTTTGGAGGCTACGGGGACTGAGGATGTCAACCCTCAGGACGATGGGCCGAAAGTGACCAACACCGGCCAAGGGAGTGGGGCTGTGGCCACCAACCCTGAGATTGCAGACTCTTAGGCCGTATCTTGTGAAGCTTTTATGTCACAATTTTTATTTCTGATTTATATTGGTCTGTAACCTCTGATAACATTTTCTATCACATTTTGATTTGTAATTCTAACTTCTGTGCTATATCATTCTCTGAGAAGAACTTTGCTTCTTTTGACCTTGAGTATTTTTATATGTCGTGCAATGGTGTTTATATTAAGGTCTGAACCCTCCATATAATAGTGTCTTCATCATTAAGCTAAGATGTTTCCCTCATAAATTTTCACCAAATTAATGATGTTCAAGGTCTGAGGTCATCCAACTATGATGTTTCCCTCATAAATTCTCACCAAATTAATGATGTTTAAGCTCTGAGGTCATCCAACTATGATGTTTCACCTTAAATCCTGTCACCAAATTAATAATGTTTAAGGTCTGAGGTCATCAAATTAAGATGTTTCACCTCAGACCCTGTCACCAAATTATGATGTTTAAGGCCTGAGGTCATCAAACTAAGATGTTACCCTCATAAATTTTCACCAAATTAATGATGTTCAAGGTCTGAGGTCATCAAACTAAGATGTTACCCTCATAAATTTTCACCAAATTCATGATGTTCAAGGTCTGAGGTCATCAAACTAAGATGTTACCCTCATAAATTTTTAACAAATTAATGATATTTAAGGTCTGAGGTCATCCAACTATGATGTTTCACCTCAGACCCTGACACCAAAGTAATGATGTTTAAGGTCCGAGGTCATCAAATTAAGATGTTTTAACTCAAACCCTTTCACCAAATTATGATGTTTAAGGTCTGAGGTCATCAAACTAAGATGCTACCCTCATACATTTTCACCAAATTAATGATGTTCAAGGTCTGAGGTCATCAAACTAAGATGTTTCCCTCATAAATTCTCACCAAATTAATGATGTTCAAGGTCTGAGGTCATCCAACTATGATGTTTCACCTCAGACCATATCACCAAATTAATGATGTTTAAGGTCTGAGGTCATCAAATGAAGATCTTTCACCTCAGACCCTGTCACCAAATTATGATGTTCAAGGTCTGAGGTCATCAAACTAATATGTTACCCTCATAAATTTTCACCAAATTAATGATGTTCAAGGTCTGAGGTCATCAAACTAAGATGTTGCCTTCATAAATTTTCACCAAATTAATGATGTTCAAGGTCTGAGGTCATTAAACTAAGATGTCACCCTCATAAATTTTCACCATATTAATGAACAAAGAATTGACACAGGAACTGATCTTCTCATTAATATTATCTTCATAAAGTGATACATTTACTCAGAAACGATTGCTACATCATATGTAATACTTCTTCAGATGATCAGCATTCTATGGATTGGAGAAAGGTTCCCCTTCGAGATTTTCTAGCCGATAGGTACCGGGTAAAATCTCCTTGATCACTTTGTAAGGGCCATGCCAATTTGGGTGAAGCTTATTTGCCTTCTGCAACGTCTTCTGTAGCACCAGGTTTCCTACAGCTATGGGTCTCGATCTCACCATTTAATTGTAGAATTTTACTGTTCTCTGCTGGTAGGCTTCTTGTCTGATCTCGACGTCTTCCCTTCTCCCCTCAATCAAATCTATGTCAAGTCTTCTCTCTTCCCCATTCTTCTCAGGGTCATAGGTCTGAACTCTATGAGTGGGGAGTCCTACCTCCGTTGGTATGCCGACTTCTGAGCCATGTGCTAACATAAATGGGGTCTCCCCCATTGGTGTCCTAGTCGTTGTTCTGTAGGCCCATAACACATCATAAACCTCTTCAGTTCATCTCCCCTTAGCTTCTTACAACCTCTTCTTAATCCCGTTGAGGATTGTTTTATTCGTGACTTCGGTCTGACCATTTGCCTGAGGTTATCCTGGAGAAGAGAAAAATTTCTTGATCCCATCTCTCTCGCAATACTTCTCCAAAGAAGAATTTTTGAACTGGGTTCCATTGGGTGAGCTGAGGGTATTCGAAAGGCCATGTCTGCATATGATGTTCTTCCAAATAAATTAGAAAGTTTTCTGCTCTGTAATCGTGATCATCGGCTCAGCCTCCACCCACTTGGAGAAGTAGTCAATTGCTACTATAAAAAATCGGTAATTGTTCGTAGCCCTTGGCAAGGAACCCACCAAGTCGATCCCCCATATTGCGAATGGCCAAGGGGAACTGATTGATGTCATAGGTTGATAAGTTTGAATGGGGATAATGGAGAATCTTTGGCATTTGTCACACCTCTTCACGTAGGCTGCAGCATCGTTGGCCAAGGTCGGCCACCAGTATCCTTGCATGATTATCCTCTTGGCCAAAGGTCTTCCTCCTATATGACTAGAGTAAGAACCCTCGTGTACCTATTGTAAGACGTATAGGACCTCTGTGGGATGAACACATCTGAGGAGAGGTAATATAAATCCTTTATTATATAGGATATCTCTTATTATTGAGAACTTTATAGCTCTGTACCTCAGTTTCCTCCTCTCTACCTTTGATTCCGACATCTCTCCCTCTCTGATATATCTAATGAGGGGATCCATCCATGAGTCTCCCAGGTTGAAGTTGAGGCAGGAGTTGGCAACCTCTTCTTCCTCAATGGTCGGTTTGAGCAGGACCTTGACTGGTACTGTCCTTTTAATGTATGTCCTTGTTGATGAAGCCAACCTTTCTAATGCATCTGTGTGGATGTTGTTTTGTCGAGGTACCCTCTTAATCTTCACCTCTTCGAAGCCTTATAGCATCATTCTTACCCTCTTCAGGAATCTGGCCATCCTTTCATCCTTGGCCTCATAAACTCTAAATCCTTAGTTGACAACTAACCTCGAGTCGCTATGAAGTAGGAGTCGACCAACCCTAAGGGTCTTTGCCATGGAGAGGCCTGCTATCATGGCCTCATATTCTGACTCGTTATTTGATGCTTTAAAGTTGAACCTTAGTGCATATTCAACGTTGGTACCATCCGGAGCTGATAGTATCAGCCTTGCATCGCTTCCACTTTCGTAAGAATACCCGTCAACAAAGAGGTTCCAAACTTCTTCATTCGAAGAGAAACTCCCCTGTGAAAGGGTTCCTTATCTAAAGAGGTACCTGTCTTCCTCATTCTTAACTATTTCGCTTCTGGCTTTGTTGGACACAACCTCTTTTGGATCTGGGAATACGTTACTATTTGATCCCTCTGTGATCACTGGATTGTTCTCAACCTCAGTCTCTTCCCACGTGAACTCAGCAACAAAGTCTGCAAGTGCCTTCCCTTTAATGGCCACCCTGGGTTGATAAATAAGGTCATACTCTCCCAACTCGATGGCCCAGGTCAACAATCTTCCTGACTTCTCAGGCTTGTGGAGGACCTGCCTTAATGGGGAATCAGTGAGGATGACCATAGAGTGGGCTTAGAAATAGGGTTTCATGTTCCTGGAAGCGTGTATCAAAGCGTAGGCTAATTTCTCCATCCTAGGATAGTTTTGTTCAGACCCTTGAAGGGCCTTACTATTGAAGTATACATGCCTTTGTACCCTGATGTCTTACCGTACTATGGCTGCACTTATAGATGACTATGAGATTGCTAGGTAAACATATAACTTCTCCCTCATAATGGGCCTGGACAAGAGAAGGGGGGATATGAGGTAGGACTTGAACTGCTTAAAGGCCTTGTCACACTCTTCATCCAGTTCGAAGGCCTTTCTAAGCACTTTAAAAAATGGAAGATACTTGTCCATGACTGTGGAAATAAATCTGTTGAGTGCAGCTACTCTTCCAGTGAGCCTATGAACGTCTTTTATACTTCTTGGTGTCTTAATATCAAGAAAATCCTTGATCTTATCAGGATTGACCTCTATTCCCCTCTGATTGACAATGAGTCCAAGAAATTTTCCAGCTCCCACTTCGAAGACACACTTTGCGGGATTAAGTTTCATTTTATACAAGTCTATGGTGTCAAAAGTTCTCTCTAGGTCTTCCACGTGAGTCAAGGCCTTCAAGCTCTTTGTCATCATATCATCTACATATACCTCCATGGTCTTGCCAATTTGATCTACAAACATCTTATTTACAAGACGTTGATATGTGGCCCCTGCATTCTTCAAGCCGAAGGGCATGACCTTATAATAATAGGTCCCCTTGTTTGTGATGAAGGCTGTCTTCTCTGAGTCTTCAGCATCCATAAAGATCTGGTTATAACCTGAATATACATCCATGAAGTTCATGAGCTCGTGCCCTGCCGTGGCATCTACCATCTGATCAATTCGAGGTAAGGGATAACTGTCTTTTGGGCAAGACTTGTTCAGGTCGGTGAAATCTACGCACATCCTCCATTTTCCATTAGCTTTGGGTACAATGATGGCGTTTGATAACCACTCTAGGTATATGAACTCCTTGATGAATTTTGCCTCTTCCAACTTTTGGACCTCTTCCCTGATGACGTCATACTTTTCCTTGAGTAAAATCGTAATCTTTATTTGATTGGATTAGTACCTTTTGCCACGTTGAGTTTGTGGCACATAACCTCCGGGTCGATGCCAGGCATGTCTGCGTGGCTCCAAGCGAAAACACTGTGCCTCTTCTTCAAGAATTTTATCAGCTCTTCCTTGATCTCCGATTTTAAGGCCTTGTCGACTTGGACGGTTCTTCCCGGTTCGTCCTTATTGAGGATGATGGATTCTACCTATTCTGGTGGCTCTCCTTTATTTAACTTTGTTTTATCTCTAGGATCAAGTGTATCAATGCTATACGTGGTTATTTCCCTCTTATGGGCCTCTATCTCTTCCGTCGAGTTGAAGTAGCATTCCCGCACTGAGGTCTGGTCCCCCTGCACTTTCCTTACCCCATAGAGGGTCGGGAATTTTAGTATTTATTGGACCGTTGATGGCACGACTTCAAACTCCTTAAGGGCAACTCATCCTATGATGAGGTTGTATGCCGAGAAGACATTTTCATCCATAACGAAAAAATTGATCTTTTGGGTCAACCTCTTAGGCCACTCGTCGCCCATTCGCACATCCATCTCGTATATGCCCAACGGATGGACCTTCTCCCCGCTGAAGACCATCAACGGATGATGATAGGGTACTAGCCTAGCTCTGTTGAGGCCTAGGCTCTTAAAATAGGTCCAGAACATCACGTCCGTTGAACTTCCTCCAATTATGAGGATTTTTTGTACCTCACATCTGTGCACTCTTATTATTATTACTAGAGGGTCATCATGTGGGGCTAGGATACCTTTGAAGTCGAGTTGGGAGAATCCAACTATAAGAGTATCCATATATACATTCTTCCTCTTCTGCTTTGCATCTGAAGATGCTAGATTCACAACCTCTACTTTGGTCACTGACTTGGCCTCTGCCACATGAGCTCTTCAATCAGCTACTTCAGAGCCACCTCCAGCAAGTCCTCCACATATGGTGCTAACTCCAAAGGAGATCATTCCAACCCTCTTCACCGGGGATTTGTTATTTTTTGGTGGGAGGTCCAGATCATCTTCATCATCCCTATTTGAGTCATCGTATCTTCTTGCTGGGGTATCATCTCGACATCTATCATTTCTCTTCTTTTTAAGGTCATCTCTTCTCCTCTTAGGAGCCTTACCATCAATATACTTCCTCAACTTCCCGGATTTCAATATCTTCCCAATATCAACCTTTAAGGCGAAGCATTTGTTTGTCATATGGACGTGGTCTTGGTGGAACTCACACCACAAGTTCTTATTCCTCTTATGCATAGGAGCCTTCAGCTTCTCTGGCCATCTCAGAGACCGGACATTCTTGAATTCATTGAGGATGTGCTCGCAGCTCACAGTTAGAGGAGTATAGCGTGCAAACTTGTCGTCGATTGACCTCTTCTTTCCATCTTTCTTTCTTTAGAATTTCCCGCTACCACTTCCATTCTCATCCTCATACTTCGTGGCCATAGCCTCTTCGGTGTTCATGACCTTTCCTGCAGTTTCCAATAGCTCTGCCATAGACTTGGGAGGGTCTTTCGCAAGCTTCCATAATAACTTTCCCTTATAGAGCCCTCCAATGAGGGATTTTATGGCTATATTTTCTTCATAATCCTCAACCTCCAATTTCTCTTTATTGAATCTACTAATGTAGTCTCTTAGGCTCTCGTCATTGCCTTGCTTGACATACAACAGGTGGGTGGTCTTCTTTTGAGGTCTTAACCCAAAACAGAAATTGAGTTCTTTGAAAGAGAGGTAAACCAGATGTGTACAGCTCCGGTCAAAGTCCTGGAGAAGGCTGGACACTTCATCTCATCTGGTATTGAATAAATGTCCACCGCAGACTAGTACATCTCAATATGATGCACATGGTTAGTGCTACCATTATACCTGTGAGACACCATAGGTGGTTTGAACTTGGCAGGGGTTGGTAAGCTCACTATCTTAGCCACAAATGGAGAGTCCTCTAAGAAACCTCTTTGTAGTGGGCCTCAACTTTTGATGAGGTCTCCTATCTTCTCTTCAAGACATTGGATGGAGTCATTCCATGGCCTCGCAACGTTGGCTTAGCCGAGGTTGTCCCCAACCATCTCCAAGGGGTAAACTGAGGGTTCCCTAGGCACAGCACAACGTCGACTGTTGACCTCCTCTTGATCCCTATCTCGGCCTGGATGAGGTCGGCCATGTTGAGGCCGATGTTCCCCATATTTCCTTTGTGACCCTGGTGCACTTCTTGACCTGAATAACCTCTGCCTCAGGTCATTTACTGGGCTGAGCCTTTCAAAGGCCGACCCTCTGCTCAAACGATCAAAAGATGATCCTCTCTGTTAGGCACCATCCTCCATTCTGTCCCCACAACCTCGACTTTGGTGGATAGTATGTATAGTGTTGTTCGAATCCTTATACGACTCTAAGAAGCCCTCTGGGGCATATCGTCATACCTATCCTCAGGGAAAGGGTGTCCTTGACTCCCTAGACGCAAATGCCTAGGGTCAGCAACGTCCCTCCTCCGTTGAGGTGTAGGTTGGTCTTTACACGGTGCCCTGGGTGGTCCCCTGGCTTCAAGATGGGGCTGAGCAGCCACCGGAGTAATCATTGATATGCCCAAGTATAACCTCGGCCCAGGGATACCCACCTCGGCCGAGATAATGACCGAGATATGGATCGACCCAAGGAGGGGTAAGGGCCCACGATTTCATCCTTCGGCCAGGCCTACCTCGGCCCGGGCCGACACTACTACATACACCCCGCCAAGGACACCGCGCATTGCAGGCATCATCAACATACTCAAGTACCTAGGAATAGCAACCTCGGCCATCAGTAGGCCGAGGTGACAGGGAGCCACTGATCATCTTCATCATGGAACCAGAGGTATTAATAATCATCAGTAGTCCTACCTCGACTTGGGCCGAGGTTACCATAGGTATTAATAATCATCAGCATGCAGCATGTCCAACCTCGGCTCGGGCCGACCCCAGCATGATGTCTCGGCTGGGATCAGGCCGAGACTCCTTATGACACTTCCCGGATTGAGCGAATACCAAGCCTCTACAGCTCGGCCTCTCCCAGGTCGAGGTCATTCACCAACATGACTGTCGAGCATCTGTTGACATTTGGATAAAGACACCTGGGCACAAATCAGTTGTAACAAGATTATTCTCCACATGGGGGAGAATATTTCATCATCATTGCTTACATGTGACAAGGACAAGTGGCATTCCCACATTGGTGAGGATATCACACACATGCTCACTGCATGTATGGGGGATACATTACACCCCCTAGACACTATATATAGGGGTCATCCCCTACCTTGCAAAGGGATCTCATTCATGCAACCCTAGCAAAAACCCTGTCAAAATATACTGTAGAGAGAGAAAGAGCTTGAGGGAATTATATCCATGGTCATTAGTACCATCTTTCAGTGATATTACTCACACACTCACTGTGGACGTAGGCCAGACAGGCTGAACCACCTATATTCCGGTGTTGATCTCCTCATATCCTCACCTCCTTCTCTTACCTCTTTTTATAGTTGTGCTGCCATTGTTATATACATATAGAGCTTGGAAACACCTTACCCGGTGGTGCTGATTCCCAGCATCATCATTTTGGCGCCGTCTGTGGGAACGGAGAGGCTGTCTCTTCCTAATTTTCAGCTTTACCTCACCGGAGACTCTGGTGGTGAACCAGGAACCACCCCTTGTGTGGAGCTGTTTCACCATTGAAAGAGGTCCTTTAAGGTATTAAGCTCACTTGCTGTTCAAGCTCCTTATTGACAATACATGGCACCAGAATTACCACCGCCTCTTCCGCCGCCTGGAGGTGGAGGGGCTAGTTCCAGTCAGGCTCCTCACCAGTCCGAAATGGCGGAGGTGGCTGCAGCTTTGAAATCTTTAGCTGCAACACAACAAGCCATGAAGGAGCAGTTTGCCCAGCTCAGCCAAACCATGATGATGAGGCCACCTGGGGTCTCCCCGAATATGATAACTCCGGCGGCAGCTCAGCCTCATCCAGACGCCAGGGGACCATCCCAGGCGCCCATGAAGGACCAACTTGCACCCCAATGGAGGAGGGACGTTGCTGACCCTAGGCGCTTGCGCCTGGGGAGGCAAGGAAACCCTTGCCCGGAGGACAGGTATGATGACCTAGAAGTTGAAGAGGCCCCGGAAGACTGCTGGGAGCCGTATGAGGTGTCAGATAACATTGTACGACCTCTTAGGCAGAGCCAAGGATGTGTCGGCCGAAGAAGAGACGAGGCCCAACAAAGAGGGTCGGCCTTTGACAGGCAGAGTCAAGGATGTGTCGGTCGAGGAAGAGATGAGGCCCAGCAGAGAGGGTCGGCCTTCGAAAGGCTGGGCCCAGTCAATGACCGGAGGGAAAGGCTATCGAGGTCAAGGAGCACGGAAGGCTCTCAAAGAGGGAATAGGCCGGCTCGGCCAGATCAAGGCCGACCCTTGGAGAGAAGAGCCGGGGAGCAGGAAGAGGTCAATAGTCAACGTGTGGCTGGGGAACCCCCTGTCCATCGTGGGGAAGTGGCAGGGGATAACCTCGGCCAAGTTGATGAGAGACGACCCTGGAATGACTCAATCCAACGTCTCGAAGAGAAGATAGGGGACCTCATAAAGTGCAAGGGCCCGTTATAGAGGGGCTACTCGGAGGGCTCCCCGTTTGTAGCTAGGATAGTGGGGTTCCCAACCCCAGCTAAGTTCAAGCCTCCTACAGTGACTCCTAAATATGATGGCAGCACTAACCCAGTGCACCATATTGAGATGTATCAGTCGGCGGCAGATATTTACTCAATCCCTGATGAGATGAAGTGTAGGGCCTTCTCAGGGACCTTGACAGGGGCAGCTCATAGTTGGTTCACCTCTCTTCCAAAGAACTCGATTGAAAACTTCAAGGGCCTGGCAGAGCAGTTCATCCACAACTTTTGCTTTGGGGTAAGACCTCGAAAGAAGACTACCCACCTCTTGTATGTCAAACAGGCTAAGGGCGAAAGCCTAAGAGACTACATAGCAAGGTTCAACAAGGAAAAGTTGGAGGTGGAAGACTATGAAGAGAGCATAGCCATGATCACCCTGATAGGAGGCCTCCAGAAGGGGAAGCTATTATGGAAGTTGGCGGAAGACCATCCTAAGTCTATGGCAGAGCTGCTGGCAACAGCGGGGAGAGTGATGAATGCGGAAGAGGCAATGGCTGCCAAATATGAGGAGGAGAATCGTGGTAGCACTATAAGGTCCCAGGGCAAGAAAGAGGGGAAGAAGAGGTTAGCAGACGACAAGTTCGCTCATTACACTCCTCTGACTGTGAGCTGTGAGCACATCCTTAATGAGATCAAGACTGACCGGGCTCTGAGGTGGCCAGAAAAATTGAAGGCCCCACCACATAAGAGGAATAAAAACCTCTGGTGTGAGTTCCATCAGGATCACGGACATGTCACAGAAAAATGCTTCGCTCTAAAGGACGAGATCGAGAAGATGCTGAAATCCGGGAAACTGAGAAAGTATGTGGATGGCAAGGCCCCGAAGGGTGGAAGAGAAGACCCTAGGAAGAGAAGAGATGACAGGTGCTGCGGTGATGTCTCGACTAGAAGGCATGATGATTCAGAGGGTGATGATGGTGATGACCCGGATCTCCCACCTAAGGATGACAACACCCCAGTGAAGAGGGTAGGAATGATCTCCTTTGGTGTTAGCACCATATGTGGGGGATTCACGGGAGGTGGCTCTGAGGTAGCCGATAGGAAGGCTCATGTAGCGGAGGCCAAGTCAGTGGTCAAGACTGAGGTTGTGAATCTTACCTCTTCTGATGCAGTACAGAAGAGAAAGAAGGTAGACATGGACACCCTAGTGGTGGGATTCTCCAGACTTGACTTCAAGGGCATCTTAGCCCCCCATGATGACCCTCTAGTCATAACAACAAGGGTTCATGGGTGAGATGTAGGGAGAATCCTCATAGATGGGGGAAGCTCAGAAGATGTGATGTTCTGGCCTTGTTTCAAGAGCTTGGGTCTTAGCAGGGAAAAGGCTGGTGCCCTACCATCACCCATTGATAGGCTTCAGTGGTGAGAAGGTACACCCATTGGGCATGTATGAAATGGATGTACGGATGGGAGATGAGTGGCCTAAGAGGCTGATTAAGAAGATAAACTTTTTTGTCATGGACGAAAATGTCTTCTCGGCCTACAACCTCATCATCGGAAGAGTGGCCCTCAAAGAGTTTGAAGCCGTGCCGTCAACGGTCCACCAGATGCTAAAATTCCCGACTCCTTATGGGGTAGGGGAAGTGCAAGGGGACCAGACCACGGTGCGGGAGTGTTATTTCAACTCGGCCGAAGAGCGAGAGGCCCATAAGAGAGCAACCGCCACTTACAGCATTGACACACTTGATCCCAGAGATGAAACAAAATTAAAGAAGGGCGAGGCCGCGGAAGAGGTAGAATCCATCATCCTCAATGAGGACGAGCCGGAAAAAACCGTCCAGGTCGGCAAGGCCCTGGAGCAAGGGATCAAGGAAGAGCTGATAAACTTCCTTAGGAGGAGGCAGAGCGTCTTCGCGTGGAGCCATGCAGACATGCCTGGTATCGACCCTGAGATCATGACCCACAAGCTCAACGTGGACGGAGATGCTAGGCCTATTAAATAGAGGCGAAGGATCTACTCCAGAGAGAAGAATGAGGTCATCCGGGAAGAGGTGAAGAAGTTGAAAGAGGCCGAGTTCGTAAGAGAGGTTACTTATCCAGAGTGGCTCTCGAATGCAGTCATCGTGCCTAAGGCCAATGGAAAGTGGTGGATGTGTGTAGATTTCACAGACCTGAATAGGTCTTGCCCGAAAGACAGCTACCCCTTACCCAGGATAGACCAGATGGTGGATGCAATGGCAGGGCACGAGCTTATGAGCTTCATGGATGCTTATTCAGGCTATAACCAAATTTTCATGGATACCGAAGACTCTGAGAAGACAGCCTTCATTACTGACAAGGGGACGTACTATTACAAGGTGATGCCCCTTGGTCTGAAAAATGCGGGGGCAACGTATCAACGTCTTGTCAATAAGATGTTCGAGGAGCAAATAGGTAAGACCATGGAGTTGTATGTGGACGATATGCTAACGAAGAGCCTGAAAGCATGTACTCACGTAGCGGACCTTGAGAAGACCTTTGATGTCATGGACTCCTACAGAATGAAGCTCAACCCAGCAAAATGTGTCTTCGGAGTAGGAGCCGGGAAGTTCCTGGGGTTCATCGTTAATCAGAGGGGGATTGAAGAAAACTCGGAGAAAATCAAGGCATTACTCGACATGAAGACTCCTAGGAGTATCAAGGATGTTTAGAGACTCACTGGAAGGGTGGCAGCGCTGAACAGGTTTGTTTCCAGAGCCACGGATAAGTGTCTTCCGTTCTTTAAAGTTCTGAGAAAGGCCTTCCAGTGGGACGAAGAGTGTGAAAAAGCCTTTGATCAACTGAAGTCCTACTTGGGGTCTCCATTGCTGTTATCCCGGCCCATCACAGGGGAGAGGTTGTTTGTGTACCTGGCAGTCTCTGAGTCAGCCATTAGCGCGGCGATCATACGGGAAGAGGATGGGGTTCAGAGACCTGTGTACTTCAATAGTAAGGCCCTTCAAGGGTCTGAACAAAACTATCCCCGCATGGAGAAGTTGGCTTATGCCCTGATACACGCCTCTAGGAAGATGAAGCCTTACTTCCAAGCTCACTCCATGGTAGTCCTCACCAACTCACCATTACGGCAGGTTCTGTACAAGCCTGAAAAGTCCGGAAGATTGATGACCTGGGCCATCGAGCTAGGAGAGTATGATCTTACCTACCATCCCAGGACAACCATCAAGGGGCAGGCCCTCGCAGACTTTATCGCAGAGTTCACCTGGGAAGAGGCAGATAGAGGTTCGGAAGAGGCCGAGACAGAGAAAGGCCTGGATGACGGCGAAGAGACAAACTGTAGTGTCTTCCGAAATTCAAAGGAGGCGGCACCAAACGTCTTCTAAGACCGAGAAGAGGTTGTACCAGGAAAAACCCGGGGCAGAGTGGAAGAGAACGAAGATGATCGATACCTCTTCAAGAAGGGGGTTATGAGTGAAGGGGCCTTCTCGTCCGATACGGACGTGTGAAGCCTCTTCGTTGATGGCTCTTCTTGTGACCATGGAAGCGGCACGGGGCTAGTACTCTCGGCTCCAGATGGCGCCAACATTGAGTACGCCTTGAGATTCAACTTTAAGGCCTCCAATAACGAGTCTGAGTATGAGGCCATGATAGCAGGTCTCTTGTTGGCAACAGCTCTTCGAGTAAAGCGGCTCCTACTCCATAGCGACTCGAGGTTGGTTGTCAATCAAGTGCTGGGGGCATACGAGGCCAAGGATGAAAGGATGGCCAAATACCTAAAGAAATTAAGAGGGTTGCTAGAGTACTTTGAAGAGGCCAAACTGAAGAGAGTGCCTAGACTGAGCAATAATCACGCTGATGCATTGGCAAGGCTGGCCTCAGCAATGAAGACAGACTTGGGAAGAACCATCCTAATTGAAGTCTTAGGAAAGGCAAGTATCGAGGAGGACGAGGTATGTAACCCTTGTCACAATGTAAACCTGGGAGACTCTTGGATTGACCCGATTGTCAGATACCTAAGAGAGGGGGAGCTACCTGAGTCCAAGATGGAAAGAAAAAAGTTGAGATACAGAGCTGCAAAGTTCTCATTGGTAGGAGACGTCTTGTATAAAAAGGGGTTTCTCTTGCCCCTCCTCATATGTGTTCATCCTGTGGAGGTACCTCGGATCTTACAGGAGGTTCATGAAGGCTCCTGCTCTAGCCACATAGGAGGAAGACCCTTAGCCAAGAGGATCATCACTCAGGGATACTGGTGGCCCACCTTGTCAAGGGACGCTGCCGACTATGTGAAGAGGTGTGACAAATATCAGAGGTTCGCCACTATCCCTCACCAACCCCATCAGACTATGACGTCGATCTCTTCTCCATGGCCATTTGCGGTATGGGGGATTGACTTGGTAGGACCTTTGCCAAGAGCTGTCAACAACTATAGATTCTTGATAGTTGCCATTGACTACTTTTCAAAATGGGTAGAGGCCGAACCAATGATAACAATTACGGAGTAGAAGACCTTTCAGTTCATCTGGAAGAACATCGTATGTAGGTATGGCCTCCCAAACACGCTCATCTCGGATAATGGGACCCAGTTCAAGAACTCCTCCTTGGATAAGTATTGCCAAAGTGTGGGGATCAAACAGTTCTTCTCATCTCCTGGTCGACCTCAGGCAAATGGCCAGACCGAGGTCATAAATAGGACTATCTTGGATGGAATCAAGAAGAGGTTGGAAGACGCGAAGGGGAGATGGACAGAAGAAGTCTACGCTGTGTTATGGGCTTACAGAACTACGGCAAGGACACCCACAGGAGAAACCCCATTCATGCTGGCACATGGCTCTGAGGCAGTCATACCAACGGAGGTAGGACTGCCAACTCATCGGATTCAGACCTACGACCCTGACAGCAATGGGGAGAAGAGAAGGCTAGACCTGGATCTCATTGAAGAGAGAAGAGAAGACGCAGAGGTCAGGAAAGCAGCCTATCAGCAGAGGGCAGCAAGATTCTACAATCAAAGGGTGAAGTCAAGACCCATTGCAGTAGGAGACCTAGTGCTTAAGAAGACCCTACAGAAAACAAACAAGCTACACCCGAACTGGCATGGCCCCTACAGAGTAACGGAAGAGGTTGTGCCTGGCACGTATAGGCTAGAGAACCTAGAGGGAGAACCTTTCACCAACCCGTGGAATGCTGACCACCTAAAGAGATATTTCATATGATGTTGCATCTATTTTGTAATTTGTAAACGTACCATCTTATCGAGAAGAGGTTGTTAATAAAGATCAGTTTCCACGATATCATCTTGTTCCATTCTTAACATCATTAATTTGGTGATATTCATTTATGAGGCTAACCTCTTAGGTGATGACCTCAGACCCTTATAACATCACTCGGTGGTGACGAGGTCTGAGCTCAGACACCTGGGTTAGATGACCTCAGACTCTTAACATCATTAATATAGTGATTATTTTATGGGGATAACCTTGTAAGGTGATGACCTCAGACCCTCATAACATCACTTGGTGGTGACGAGGTCTGAGCTCAGACACCTGGGTTAGATCACCTCAGACCCTTAACATCATTGATTTGGTGATACATTTATGAGGCTAACCTCTTAGGTGATGACCTCAGACCCTTATAACATCACTCGGTGGTGACGAGGTCTGAGCTCAGACACCTGAGTTAGATCACCTCAGACCCTTAACATCATTGATTTGGTGATACATTTATGAGGCTAACCTCTTAGGTGATGACCTCAGACCCTTATAACATCACTCGGTGGTGACGAGGTCTGAGCTCAGACACCTGGGTAAGATAACCTCAGACCCTTAACATCATTAATTTGGTGATATTCCTTACGAGGCTAACCTCTTAGGTGGTGACCTCAGACCCTTATAACATCACTCGGTGGTGACGAGGTCTGAGCTCAGACACCTTGGTTAGAGGACCTCAGACTCTTAACATCATTGATTTGGTGATATTCATTTATGAGGCTAACCTCTTAGGTGATGACCTCAGACCCTTATAACATCACTCGGTGGTGACGAGGTCTGAGCTCAGACACCTTGGTTAGAGGACCTCAGACTCTTAACATCATTGATTTGGTGATACATTTATGAGGCTAACCTCTTAGGTGATGACCTCAGACCCTTATAACATCACTCGGTGGTGACGAGGTCTAAGCTCAGACACCTTGGTTAGAGGACCTCAGACTCTTAACATCATTGATTTGGTGATATTCATTTATGAGGCTAACCTCTTAGGTGATGACCTCAGACCCTTATAACATCACTCGGTGGTGACGAGGTCTGAGCTCAGACACCTTGGTTAGAGGACCTCAGACTCTTAACATCATTGATTTGGTGATATTCATTTATGAGGCTAACCTCTTAGGTGATGACCTCAGACCCTTATAACATCACTCAGTGGTGACGAGGTCTGAGCTCAGACACCTGGGTTAGATAACCTCAGACCCTTAACATCATTAATTTGGTGATATTCCTTACGAGGCTAACCTCTTAGGTGATGACCTCAGACCCTCATAACATCACTCGGTGGTGACGAGGTCTGAGCTCAGACACCTGGTTTAGATCACCTCAAACCCTTAAGTAATGGTTATGACAACATCATATTAAGTAATGACTTCAGAGATTGCATAGCATTCAAATACATTCAGAGATCAAGATGAAGGAAGACATTGGCATTCAATAAAAGGAAGAAATTACAACATTTAGGTGTCTGATAAATTACAAGTCCAGAGTTACGAGTCAAAAAATACAAAATACAAGGCCAAGTTAAGCATCTGAGGGAGGAACATTCAATGTCTCGTCTGGGTTGGCCTGTTCAGCATTGGTCACCTCAGCCACTTCATCGGCAGGGTCAGTCCCTCCGAGATCAGTCCCTTCCAGAGTAACAGTCTGACCAGGGGCAGCAGCCTCATCCTCTATCTCTTGCAAGGCCTGGGCAAACTGAGGGTCGGCGAGGCCGAGGCCCACAAAGTCGGAGGCCTTTATAGTGCCAACCTCGGTTTCCCTGACCTCGTCCCATTTGGTGGTGGATTTGATACCTCTTTCGAGGTATTCAAGACCAAAACCTACGAACTCCTCAGAGACCTTGTAATCAGCAATTATTTTCTCTGAGGCATCTGCAAGAGAGGCCTTCACAGCAGCATTGACCTTCCTCTGCAGGGCATCGTCCTTGTCCTTCAGGGCCTTGGCGTGGCTTTGGACGAGTGCAGAGATATCTTTTTCTAGACCCTGGGCCTTATTTTCAGAGTTCTGGGCCTTGGTCTCGGCATTCAGCAACTCTGACCTCAGACGGTCAACCTCGGCCTTCAGGGTGCTCTCAACCTTCTCAGCCTCTTGCCCCTTCTGAATCAGAGGCAATTTCCTCAGGGCCCAGTTAGATAGCTGGTACATGGCGGTCACACCCTGCACAGACAATAAAGAGGTTAGAGGGAAATAAATTTAGATGTTGCACTTGCAAAATTATTGGCAAAAGGAACAAGCCATACCTGGACGGCTCTGTGGAGGCCGAACTCAACCATCATATGAGTGTCCATGGCCCTGTAAAAACGCTTGTCGGCATAAGTCATCACGTTGGCAAGGGCATCCATGGCCTGCCTGCTGTTGCCGACCACGCTGTCGGTAAGCTTTAGCTAGTCGAGACGAGCTGATAATGTGTCAGCTGTGATAGGGATCGGAGCGTCTGTAGTCTTATTTTGCCTAGTGGTCGGCCTCTGATCCTCAGAGGCATGGACCTCAGAGGCCCTCTTCTTGGATTTTGATGTTGAGGGAGCAGGTGGAGGAGCGCTCAAACCAGTCTTCTTGACGAGCCTAGCCAAACTTGGAGCTGCCATCTCCCACAACTCGTCCGGAACGCCAGGTGGTCTCTCTGCAAAAATGAAAAGATAAGAGTTAGGAATCAAATATGAATGATCAGGGGTTAGACTTGAACCAAAAAGAAAAATCCTTACCAAAGTCAACTAGGGGACTTCCACCTAAGCTCGTCCCCGAGAGGTACTGGGGGGTCAGCAGATGCTCGAACTTGATAAACAGCCCATGTGCCCCTTGGTCTTGCAGGGCCTTCACCTTTTTGCTATTTTGAACACTTAGTCCAGGATCGGCCCTTGCAGACATGGTGACTTTACCCCATCTGAGGGGTATTCTCGGCTCAAAAATGGAAGAGGGAATAGACGAGCCAAATTCCCATGGCCTCGAGGCGAAAAAGTATCGAGGTTTCCAATTATGATTCGAGGTCTGAGTGACCAAGAGCATCTTTTTCTCAGGCCTCCGAGCTACGAAGTGATAGTAGCTCGGATGATTCTTTACCGAGGTGGGGACGTAACACCCAGCAAAGACCTGAACTGGGAGGTCTGAGTGGTGGACTGCCCTCCACAAGATGATGGCCCCTATAATAACTCTCCAAGCATTGGGAGAGAGCTGCGAGGGGGCCAAGTTGATAAAGGAAATAATGGACCTAATGACAGGGTGAAAGGGAAGACGAAAACCTAGCTTGAACATCTGCTCGTACAAGCAGACTTCTCCATCTTGACCGTGGTAGGCCCTCTCGTCCCTCAGAGGTCTCCTTAATTGGATTGAGGGACTGATGGAGTATAGGTACCTCAGTGACCGTGCTCTCGTACTCGGCCGCCTCAGATACGTCAACATCACTTTCGGCGTCCTCATCATCGTCAGGCTCAACGTCGGCTGGAGCAGACGTAGACGGGTTACCAGGGAACCTCTGAGCAAACTCGGCCCCGGTAACGGCCGACAGGGGGATAGCATCTAGAATGGGTGGCACAGCCACACTTGGCTCAACAAGTTCAACCTCGGAAGAAGAACCTGAGGTACCTGTGCCATTTTGAGATGAGGCGCGGCTGGAGACCTCGGCCTGGTCAGGGTCCTGACCAGTCTGAGGAGTAAAATCCATGGCCTCTTGGAAAGAGTCCACAGACATTGGGTCGGAGGTGGAATACTCAGACTCAGACATCGTTAAGTTATTGGCAGAGACGTCTGTCTGATAGAAATTCTCAGGTGGACGAGGGTATACCACCTTGAGAGGTGGAGGAAAGAGGGGTCTGACAGGGAATTCCTGTGACCTACGAGCTTCTTCCTGAGCTCTCTCTATTTGCCTAATTTTCTCTAAGGTCTTTTCTCTAAGAGAAGGGAAGTCCTCAAGAAGTTGGTACAGGGGTCTGAGCATCAGGGGACGACCCAAAACTTTGATCGACCCTAAACTTGAGGAAAACTCCTAAAACTACAAACAAGTTTGGCTTGAAAAATAAAGGAGCCCAAAGATCAAATTAAGGAGTTTTTTAGAAAACCTAGTTCACCGGAAAATTCAAATCCTCGCTGGAAAACTCATAGACCACCAGAAAACTCAAAACCTCGCCGGAAAATTTGAATCAAAATGCCAAAAATGAAGGAAATGGGGAGGGATAGGTACCTGAAGATGAGCTGATGGATGAAAAAGAAGAAATCTCGCAAGAAACTAGGCGAATCCTCTGCAGAAAAAGCGGTGGAACGAAGAAGCCTCGGAGAGAAAATTTGCAGAAACAGTGCGCGCGAAAGAGAGAAATGAGGAAGTAGAAAGAGAAAGAAAGGGTTTAACCCTTAAATACCTAGGCACACTTCCCAAGGCTCATCATTGCCTTGGGAAACCCAAGGGACAACTGACAGCGCACGCAAGCCAAGTGGGCATGCCTTAGCCTGGGACAGGTGTCGCGCAGGTGTTGGCCTTGGGGTGAACAGGCCTCGGAGGTGAGAATCCCCTAGCCCCCTGCTCTCGCAAATGACTAAGGGCTGGGGGTGATTGATATGCCCAAGTATAACCTCGGCCCAGGGATACCCACCTCGGCCGAGATAATGACCGAGACATGGATCGACCCAAGGAGGGGTAAGGGCCCACGATTTCATCCTTCGGCCAGGCCTACCTCGGCTCGGGCCGACACTACTACATACACCTCGCTAAGGACACCGCGCATTGCAGGCATCATCAACATCCTCAAGTACCTAGGAATAGCAACCTCGGCCATCAGTAGGCCGAGGTGACAGGGAGCCACTGATCATCTTCATCATGGAACCAGAGGTATTAATAATCATCAGTAGTCCTACCTCGGCTTGGGCCAAGGTTACCATATGTATTAATAATCATCAGCATGCAGCATGTCCAACCTCGGCTCGGGCCGACCCCAGCATGATGTCTCGGCTGGGATCAGGCCGAGACTCCTTATGACACTTCCCGGATTGAGCGGATACCAAGCCTCTACAGCTCGACCTCTCCCAGACCGAGGTCATTCACCAACATGACTGCTAAGCATCTGTTGACATTTGGATAAAGACACCTGGGCACAAATCAGTTGTAACAAGATTATTCTCCACATGGGGGAGAATATTTCATCATCATTGCTTACATGTGACAAGGACAGGTGGCATTCCCACATTGGTGAGGATATCACACACATGCTCACTGCATGCATGGGGGGTACATTACACCCCCTAGACACTATATATAGGGGTCATCCCCTACCTTGCAAAGGGATCTCATTCATGCAACCCTAGCAAAAACCTTGTCAAAATATACTGTAGAGAGAGAGAGAGCTTGAGGGAATTGTATCCATGGTCATTAGTACCATCTTTCAGTGATATTACTCACACACTCACTGTGGACGTAGGCCAGACAGGCTGAACCACCTATATTCCGGTGTTGATCTCCTCATATCCTCACCTCCTTCTCTTACCTCTTTTTATAATTGTGCTGCCATTGTTATATACATATAGAGCTTGGAAACACCTTACCTGGTGGTGCTGATTCCCAGCATCATCATTACCTGATGCCCAGGTGTCTTTATCCAAATGTCAACAGATGCTCGACAGTCATGTTGGTGAATGACCTCGGCCTGGGAGAGGCCGAGCTGTAGAGGCTTGGTATCCGCTCAATCCGGGAAGTGTCATAAGGAGTCTCGGCCTGATCCCAGCCGAGACATCATGTTGGGGTCGGCCCGAGCCGAGGTTGGACATGCTGCATGCTGATGATTATTAATACCTCTGGTAACCTCGTCCCAAGCCGAGGTAGGACTACTGATGATTATTAATACCTCTGGTTCCATGATCATCTCTGGTGAGACCCGGGTGGCCTCATCATATTTTGACTGAGCTGTGAGAATTGCTCCTTCATTACTTGCTGCGTTGCCGCCAAGGACTTCAAGGTTGCCACCACCTCAGCCATTTCGAATTGGGGTGATGCCTAGTTGGAACTAGGCTCCAGCACCAGGTGGTGGAGGAGGTGGTAGTAATTTCAGTGCCATATGTTAAAACAAAAGAGCTTGTGGAGAAATGAGCTCAAACCTTAAAGGACCTCTTTCAATGGTGAAATAGCTCCATACAAGGGGGAGGCCTTGTTCACCACCAGAGTCTCGAGTGAGGTTAAGCAGAAAAAGAGGAAGAGACAGCTTCTCCTTCCCACAGATGGTGACAAAATGATGATGCTAGAAACAACACCACCAGATAAGGTGTTGACAATATCAAGAATGTGATAACAATGGCAGCACAGGAGAATATATATATGTATATATGTAAAAGGAGGTGAGGAGAAGAGGACGAACACTTGAATGTAAGTGGTTCAGCCAATCTGACCTACGTCCACTGTGAGTGTGTGTGAGTAATATCACTGAATGAAGGCTCTAATGGCCATGGATACAATCTCTCAAGATTTCTTCCTCTACTGTGTAAAATGACAGAGTTTGAGCTAGGGTTGTCATTCTCGATCCTTTTGCAAGGTAGAGGATGACCTCTATATATAGTGTTTTGGGGGGTGTAATGTACCCCCCAAGCATATAATGAGCAAGTGCATGGAGATTCATCCAGTGGAAGGGTGACACCTGGATAATCTTTAACTAAGTAATGATGACCTCAATATTCCCTAACGTGGAGGGAATGATTCAGTTATAACAGATTTGTCCATGTGCCTCAAGCCATACATGTACGCATAGAAGCTCGGCTGTCTTTGCTGGGTACCAACCTCAGCCTGTGTGAGTACAAGGTTGGTGAGGTATGACCCCAGCCTTGGTTGGGAACTATATGATGACCTTGAATGGGATGTCAGCCGAGGTTAGATATGTGGAACGTCGGCCAGGGATGATGTTGACCTGACGATTGACGTTGAGCCTGCAGGGTTGCTGATTCTCATGTGGCGCTTGCAACATCGGCTAGGGCCGATGATGATGAAGGGTGGCTAACCCATGAGTCCTTGCTGACCTCGGCTGATCACCAGCTGAGGTTGATGTATGGGGTAGGTGCGACGTTGGCTATGGACGACCTGATAAGAACTGTGCTCCAAGGTTCTAGATAATCTCGGTTGTGGCCGAGATGAGGTCCGTAGTTGAGGGGGCGTCGATTGTGTCTGACCTTAGTAGGATGTTGTTGCTGATAGGTATTCTTGAACTTCTATTACATCGGATGTCATAAGGCCAAGATTGATGTCTCTGGATTATCTGGTACACTTTGGGCATATTACTAACCCTATAGAACTCGTTGCTGGCCTTGACAAACCTGACTAAATTCACCGTCACCTGGTATGGATTCCTTTGGTATCAATCATTAAAATGGGTTCTCTACCGGTACACCCTCCTATGGTGCCTCACTATCACCATTAAATCTAGTTTTTTTTCCTTCGATTAAGTTCTCCAACACTCTTGGTTCCTTTCTCAAGGAAGTATTGATATAAATTTGTAAACATACGACCTTGATGACAACAACACCAGTCATCCTAGTCAGATTTTCCCATCCTAGTTTGTGCATTTTACCCACGAGTCGAATATCAACTTACGGATGTATCCACCTCGTTAGGTACGAAGTTCGCTAAAATTATCAACTGTCTTCATGATCGGCCACTGTACGACTCTTTTGAAACAAATATTAAAATATCCTTTGCCTCTCTTATTTAAACAGTTGATGAGAGGATTTATGGTCAAATCGTACCCCCAAATTCCTTGTTATTCATGGTATCCCTCCATGGTTATGGTGATCGACTCCCACTACTACAACGTCACTCCTATGAGTTAAAATTTTGCACCCGAAATTTAATGATAGGTGCCATTTACTCCACCCTACAAAATTATCTTTGGATCTTATCCTCCCATTGTTATGGTGACTCCTATCGCGGTTACCGTTCTCGGAATATTTAATGGCTTCAACTGAGCCTCCCCTCCTGTCGTCCTTCTAATGGCCCTCGCTGGTCGTCCCAAAATTGTTCGGTGTACGAAGCCTAACCGAACTCGTATATGAATCACTTTAATTATACTTAATAGCAGGAGAACGTAAGTCGAATATGTGAAGAAATAAAACAATCCTATAATAAGGCCCTATATCAAAGAATGCTACGCTAAAACGTAATAAGCCACACAGATCCTAAGGACTCTAGAACCTGATGCTCTAATACCATCTGTAACACCCCGCCTATTAAAATACTGAGTGGCCAGACCATAATTAAAATAAATATTGGTCTCATATGGCTCATTCTTAGCATCACTGTCAATTTTTTTTAAAGTTACTAACCACCTAGTAATTTAATTAGACTAGTGCCAAATTTTATCTTTCATTAATTAACAACAGGCGAAAAATAAAAAATAATAAAACCATCAACGCAACTAATAACTGAATCCTACACAGATGAATAACATAAATTAAGATGACCTAATCAACTATCGGCTCAACAATAAAATACAACAGTAACTGAAACAATAACCCGGATATACAAAGTTCGATAAGTAAACTAAATACAAAATCTGAGGGAGACATGCCCAAATGAGTACTGAAAAGTTCCTACACTAGGAGTAAATGAACGAAGCGTCTATAAGAAAGTCCTGCAACTTCCACATGAGCTGCAACTGCGCATTCCTTAATAAAATCCTCAAACTGGGCGTTCTTGTGGATGGACACCTAAAATGTTTTGGAAAATATTTTGACACGGGTCATAGCCCAAGTAAAATATTTTGAAAATATTTAGCAAGGAGTTAAATTGCAATAATTAAATATGCATGCACCCTTTTCATATTTAAGTTAGTGTCTGACTCTCTTGAGACATAGCTCACCCCTCATCTAATGTGCACACTTAACGCCTACCTTCTACCTTTCCTAGTTAAGCTACCCCACCTAATTAGCCAAAACAAGTCTCCTTCTACATACTAACTTATTGTACCCACCCGTATTACCCATACAATATGTTACCAAATTTTCATGTCTTTTATCCCATTTTAAATTTCTCAGTATATGTTTATTTCTCTCCATAATATAGTTATTTTTAATGTCACTATCTTTCTCTTCTACTAAACTCATACAGTAGAATAAAATCACACATATAAATATATCACTTTGTTATGTATATAACAACACTACACCCCTAAGCTGAGTTGCGGTGCGAGTATATTATGCTATAATGTCCTGGTACATCATCTACAAAGCACACGTAGTAGAATAAATCACAAATACATATATTTATCACACTAATTATATATATTCAATACAACACCCTTAGGCTGGGACCTGCGGTGCATGCATACTCTGCTATTAAGTCCTGGTACATCACGTACTGTATAAAAGACTACGGATTCCGAATCACTATGGAATCGTATCGATACAAATCACATATATTGGAGGCGAAATATTGGAGGCGAACATAGTTCACATACCCATGGATCACACGCATACCTACGCTCCTATGATCAGCGGACTTATCAACTCACAAATAAGTCATCCTCAGTCCTATGTCCTTAAGGTAGGAATCTAAATCCCCCCGAAGGCACAAAAAGATAAGATGATCCTTTTTCGAAATTTAACCTCCCTTGATAGCAAGTATGGTAGGTATGTCATACACATAATAAATCATACAAACCAGTATAGGCATACACTCAACTTATATCATATATTCCATACATAACATATATATCTCCCGAAGATCCTACGTATTATTTAATTTCAGTTTTATCTATTTCATCGTATATTCCCGAGTATCCCTCACTACTCGAAGTGTGCCAATTTTCCTTTAAAATAATGCAGTAGGTGATTCACTCATATCCTATTGATCTAAGTCATAGGTTTGCTCATCTACCGAATTCGTTACATTTCAAATTACACCGATTAATCTAATCAATTTCACATTAGTTAATTTATTAAATTAGTGTCACCCAACTACAATACTTTGACTCACTCATATGGTCTGTATCTTCACCCTTAAGAATTTGTTACACAAAAATCCACTATTAAGGTTAACACCTCTCGTTAAATTCACTATTCGACAATTTATTATATATCTCTATAATAAATTCAACTGGCTAATCTGTGCCTAACTCCCATAGCACTAGCCTGAGAAATATCAGAGTCAAAACTCTGACCCTTAATTTAATTACTATCACCTCAATTAATTTTTTATAACTGGTATCACTCAACCAAAATGCCCGGACTTCCTATATTGGCCCGTATTTTAACCTTTTAGAATTCATTTCACCAAATTCGTTTAATAAGTTTAACACCCTTATTAAATTTAATAGTCCTTAATACTCATCCCATAAGACTCTAAGTATTAGGTTCCATTTAATTTCTATCAATTAAATTCCACCTTAAGATACTAACCCGTATGCGAAACTCATCCAAAATTCCCATTCGAATACGTTCGTATATTTTTGACATATATTATCGAGTGTCGTTCATTATAAATACTCCTAAATACATACCCCAGATTCTCTCCTATCTAATCCAAAGATGAAATAATGTACCTTTATATTTTTTCAAAGTCCTTCACTCATCTACGGGTATCTCCAAATAACCCAAATTTATTTCTTCCTAAAGATGTTGGTCTCGCGTACCCTATCGTAGAAAAATCATATCAAATCCAAAAAACATCAGAACAATAAGAAGTTGTCTCCCACGCAACCGTGAAGAAAAAATATACGATATCATATTTTTACAATAACTAAAGGGGTCGATCGATCGACGAATTTGGTTGTTCGATCGACCAGATACTAGTCATCTTCCCTGAGTGCTTTTTCCACCATTTTTAAACTCCGAAGGTTTACAACTTCAATCCAGACCTCAATTACTTTATCTCCCATATTTATTTCATCTATAAACATGTTCAAAACCTAATATATGACATTAATCCTCAATGATTTTCATTAAAATTCTAGGGTTTATAAATTGGGTTTTTCTCAATACCTCTTAAATAACAATTCTCAATTCGATTCAATAATCCGATTTCAACAACAATTTCTACAAGTATTCAATTCTAAATCATATTCAAGCCTCATATGATATTATGTTCACATCAATTAAACATAAATTTCACCCTTAATGCTTAAATTCCCAAAACCCAAATTTAACACGTGATACCCTCCAAAAACGAATTCTGCTATAATAACTCATCCCAAAATGAATATGGTATACAACCACCATGATATGAATCTCAATACCACAATTTAAATGAAAAAAAATTTAACTACTTGCCTAGATAATTTCGTAGGGTCTGATCCATTGATGTAGACGGAGATTTTGACGAAGAACATATTAATCGCCTCTTCTTGATTTGGCTCCCAAAATATGCCCAATTTGCTCTCCCAAACTTTCTCTACATATTTAGGTTCTCTCCCATTGAGTTATGGCTTCCATCAACTCCCTTAATTGGTTTTTATTGGTCTAATCCCATCTTTAGACTAATGGGCTTAATTAAATTGGCCCAAACACTGTCGTGTGGGTCCGATTATGCTTAAAAAAACCCTGAGACCCAATTACTACCCCGGGTACTCTATTTTGACTATCTCGACCCTTATGGACTCAATCGTACACTCAGAATCATTATCCGAGTTACTTGAATAAAACCTCACATTTTAACCTCAAATTAAGACACATGTATTCTTAAAAGTAATAACCCGAATTAATTTAAATCTCAATTCTCCAAATAAATTGAATCTTCCAATTTAAATAAATTCTCCAAATTCAATACTTTCTCCAAATCATCAATTTAGTTTAAATTCTAATTCTCCAAATTAGCTAAATCATTTATCCTAAAAAATACGGGGTGTTATAGGAGATCACTCATAAGATTAGCCACTTATTTAGACAAGTCCCCTTTGTCTCTCTCAAAACTACTACCTCTCTCTCTCCAAACAGTCTTTCTCCCTCTACATAGACTATCTCTCTTTCAACATAAACTCTTGATAACTATGCTTTTTGTGTGTATGTTGTTGTTGAAAGTCAAGTTAGTTAAAACCTTAAAATACCTACAAAATAATATCAAACTCAAGTGTAGAGCGGTAAGTAAGGATGTCAATCCACATCAAGGGAGTAAGCTAAAGACAAACTCAATTGTAATTTAATTTTTATTTTATTTTTGAATTTTTTTCTTTTCTATAGCTTTTTTTATCTTTTTCAAATATTTAAATAATTTTTAGGAGTGATAGTGAAATAACACAAAACTAAATCAATGATCTAAATAATTAACTAAAAAGTGACTAAAAATAATGAACTAAGTCTAACACTAAAATAAGAGAATAAGTGAGGAAGTAAATGTGAGAACAATCAAGGAATGAGATTACACCACAAATTTTAGCTATTCTAACTAATTAATTTAATTATTTTAATTCTCCCAAATTAATATCAAAATTACAAACCAACTTTCGTTGCAACTGTAATTATAATAGTAATCTTTTAGAAAATTAAGTTTAACCCCCCACAACTCTAGCAAATAGATTTACACTCCTTTTAATTAATCACCTGCTAGGATCGATTCATCAAAATTTATGTACATGTTAGAAAATGAAAATAGAGTTGAAATTCAAGTAATAATACCCCACTTAAGAAACCACCATCTCTAGTTCGAATCTAAAATGGGTATTATAACTAGAATTTTGATTTTCTCTCGAAAATCATTTACCCTCCCTCGAGGCATAAATTTAAGGGTGAGGGATAAAAATTAACATTCAAAGGGAATTTTCAATTAATCAAAATAATTAAATCAATATAACATCAAATAAGGGTTCACTCCACCCTTGAGAGGGTATCTAGCCTAACATCATATTAAACATAATGATCAAATAATCAAAGGCTAATAAAATAAAATAGAAGAGAAGAGAACAATCAAACCCAATCTCTTGAAGTGAAATTGAACTCTTATTTTCTTGAAATCAAGCACCATCCATCCAATATAAGCATCTAATAATAATCAATTCAATATAATACTCAATTGAATTTCTCACAATTTATCCTCACTAATCTCTAGCAAAAATAAACATAAAATAAATAAAATAAAACTATTTACAAAATGTTCTACCTAATTTATTTTCTACTCTAACTATCTCTCTCTATAATTCTCTATATAAATTCATGATAAAATCACTTTCATAATGGTTGAATTCAACTACATCAGTCTATTATGAAATAATTGCTAAAAATGCAAAAAATCATTAGAGATGGGTGGGGTGGAATTCATCCTAGAGAGAAATTTCACTACACACCTTTATATTGAGATATTTGCTAAAATAGGGAAATGCAAAAATGTGCATGGGTTGTGTGAGGTCATGTGGGAAGTGGGATAATGAGGTAATGGGGATAACAACAAATCAGATTTGTTAAAACGGGGTTGGGGGTAATATGGGTATAAGTGGGTTAAAAGAGGTTTAATACATGTGAGGTTTATTGTCTTGGTTTTGTTTGGGATTTTAGAAGAAGGTAGACGCACGATTTTGGTTTAAGTGGAAAATGGGAAATGAGGTTGGATGCCTTGGCTGGTTTTGGTGAGGTCTGAAGGTTTCGGGTATGGGTGGTTCCGGGAATCGGATTGGGTAAGGTTGAAAGGAGGTAGTAGCCGGAGTTACGGGTTGGAGGTTTTTTTGGCCATAGGTTTCGCTTCTCAGGTCGCCGGCTTATGGGTTCGGGTGTCTGCTAGTGGGCGACGAGTCAACAAATTTAGGGAGATTACGAGTATGTTAAGGTCGTGGGTTGTTTGGGGGTTTGGTCCGTGATGATTTGGTATCGGGTAGTGGTGAGATGAGGAGAAAGTGGAGAGAAGGTTTTGTTAATGGTGTGAGAGGAGATGGGTTTATGGCGGTTTGAAAATGGAGGTGAGAGAAAGGTTGGTTTAGAGGTTGAAGATGATGTTGGGCAGGATTATGGTGTGTGTGAGGGTGAATGAGTTATGGTGAGGATGAGGAAGTTAATTTAGGTGTATGTGTTTGTATGGGATTAGGGTGTAGGGGAGTTGGATATGAGTGAGTTATGTATGTATTTAATTTGGATACCTAAAAATAACACTAATTAACTAAAAAAAATCCTATTCTAAAATAAAACAAAAAAACTCAAATTAAAAAAAAATGAAACTAACAAGAAATAAAAAATAGAAATAGAAATTTATTAAACTAAAAATTAAAATCCGAAAAAAGGTAAAATTTAATAAATCTAAAAATAAAATGAAATCCTAAAAAAAATTAATTCTAATAAAATAAAACTAAAAACTAATAAAAATAAAGATAAAATAAAAATATACTAATAAAAATAAAATATAAAAATAGTAAATATAACCTAAAAATTCTAAATAAATCTAAAATAAAACCTAAAAATAAAACGACTCTAACTAAAAATCTAAAAAATATTAAAAAGGCACAAACTAAACACACATGGGCTTCGGGGTAGGTTTAGGGACAAGCTTAGGCTTGGGTGAGGTTACGGGACAAGGGAATTAGCTCCATTTGATGCGCATTTACCTTAAATTAAGCTTTTAAACTCCGTAAACGCAATCAAGCTTGCACAATGAACATTTACGCGCATAAGACCCAAATTGCCGAGAATTAGCAACTAAAATATGTCTATTTGGGGTATAAAATGTAAATTTTTTGGTGCTTATCAACTCTCTCTCTTTCAATACAAACTTTCTCTCTATCTCTCAGGGCAATGCTAATAGGGGACTCTCTCTCTCTCTCTCTCTCCCTCTCCTAAATCCTTTTCTACCGCCATGAACCTAAGAGCTAACCCTTTGTTATGCCTTTTAATTTTAAATGAATCAATTTACAAATCGATGTAGGCGCGCCGTAGGTCACTCCCTCTCTCATTTGCAGCATCCTCCCCCTCACTTCCATCGCTTTCACTGTCAAGGTGTCCTTGTGAAGTAGCTTCCTCATCGTCGTGAGGTGAACTATCTGTACTCACATGACTATCCATGAATATAGTGAAGTTACATTCATGCGGTGACTCATCTCCACAATCCACCGATTCGATCTCACTGTCGTCACTAAGGGAGGCATTTAAAGAAGCTTTGCCATTGCCTTGAAGTTTCCACCTAGTTGGAAACTTAAAAGCCTTATACCCTCTACCGTCAAAAAAATAACATCTCTATTCGTCTCTTTTAGGAGTGTTCTTTTTATCTTTATCATTCTTCTTTCCAAATTTATTTTTCTCAAAATCCTTTTTATCTTTGAAATTGCTATTATTTTTTAATTTGAAAAATTTATTGAACTTTTCTGCAAACAGTGACAAATCCTTTAAATCGAAATCAAGCTCAGAATCTGACGTTTCTTCCTCTCTCCGTTTAGACGACTCACCCATCTTTATAGTTGACTCCTCATCGTTTCTAGTTTGGTCTTTAAGTTCTATCCCTTTATCTTTAGATTTAACCGTATTAGGAAACATATCAATTTCATACGTTTGGAGGTCTCTGAGAATGATGTTTGATATTGATTAAGTCGAATTTGAAAATTTCAAATATAAACTTATTTAATTAGAGTCCATTTTTAATCCAATTTAATTAAGCCCTAAAACATACAACTATTTGGGTAAAATCAAACCAATATAAATAAGTTGTTGACACACAGATTTAAAGAAAAAAACCCAAAAGGGAAAACATTTTTATTTCACTATGTAAAACAAATCGCAACTTACATACATAATGAAATCTGCAATGAATATCCGTAGACACTCACAAGAACATGTAATTTTGAATCAGCAATGGAATTCCGCAGTAACTCCACAAGACAACAATGATCACCCATGAGCACTCCCAAAGACCGCAGTCGTAGTCAACCCAACACCTCCCTCAAGCGGTAATTAATCAACAGTTGGAAATTTTCACTACAAAAGAAACTCTAGAAAAGATGTATCTCGGGTTCCAAAATATTGAACTCAAATATTTGGATTTTTATGAATTGAAAAACAAAGGTTTGAACCCTAAATTGAAGAATACAAAGTATTATGCAAATTGCAGTTTTCATGTACTGTAAAATGTCAGGTCTTATCAACGAAAAAGGACTCGATTAACACACTTTATATAAAAAAACTTGAGCCAGCAGATCGCTCAAACGAAATGCTTACATCGGTTGAACGATGACACGTGTCGCTCGATGAGGCTTTGCGTGAGATATATATGTCATTTGAACGACATAAAAGGTCGCTCGAATGACCGGAGTGATAAATTTCTGTGCCTCAACATTTAGAAAAATTTCCATTTGAGGAAAAAACAACGCCTCAATTGATTAAAAACAGTTTACAAATTTTTTCCAACATTTAGAAAAATTATCCTAATATTTTAAATGAACCGTAAAGTAACCAAAACACAACCTTACCAAAATTCATTTTATAGAGGTTTTCGGTTGAAGAACGTTGATATTTGGATCTATCTCGATGCATGATTGGTCTTGAATAAATTTTTGACAGTTGTAGTGGTATACGAGATACACTAATGTAAACAAGGACTTATAAAATATGTCCTTATAAATCTCCCCTATGTCTATACTGGTACAAACTAAAAACATCTGAATTATCAAATTAAATGTCCTATACAAATTTAATACCCTCCCATAATCCCCAAAATGAAAAGGTACTAAAATGCAAGACTACAAAACTTTTCTTAAAAAATCTTCAACTTCAAATCTTCAAAGCTCTAACATTTCTTTGCCATCATCAAGGTGTGAAAAATAATAACCTTCAGTTTTGTTACTATACACATGAGACAAAGCAAATACCTTCGTGATGTATCGAGTTTGAAATGAGATAAAGATAAATCAAACAAAAATGAAATCTCAATTCTCCCCATAATTAAAACTCCCCCGTAAAATCATAATTCATTCTTCCCCTTTTATTTTTCCGAAATAGACGAGGAAAAGAATAAATAAAAAACATGGAGTGTCATGACAAGCAAAGAAAATAACTACGATCATCATGGTCATCAAGTATATATCCTTGAAAGCATTTACCAACTATTTTTTATTTTTCAATTTTTTCAAACAAAAATGCAAAAATAATTTTACAAAAATCACACACCATGTATTTACACTAAGATAAACAAATCCTGGAGACAGAATGAATGGGTGTGAACAAATTCGATAGAAAAATTGATGCATACAAACATAACATATGTGCACAATGAATATGGATAGTCCTAACGAATGATCTCAAAATCTTTCTTAGGTGTAAAAAAATGTGAATTCTTATGACATCGACTCAATCTAATTGACACATCAAAGTCTAAAATAATTTCCACACCAATAACATCTAAAACTACGTAATGCTTTTCCAAGACTTTGTCAGGACGTGCAAAACCTTTGATTACTTTCCATCCGAACACCTTCATTAATAATAATGCAGTTATTTTTCCTTTTGAGGTGATTTAAAACCAATTGGCCCCCTTTTGACATATTTATCTTTTTATCGCCTTTAAATTTTTTTGGGCTCTTTTCAAGCGGTGGCTTTCATGATGTGATTATTATTCACTCACAACCCTTTCCGTGAACACTCATAATTTTTTTATATTAAAAAAATTCCTCACAGGCAATGGTTCTTACATGCATTACTTTCCTTGTCGAGTTTTATTGCATTTGGTTTGTTTTAAAGACAAGATTAAGATGAAAACACTTCGACCAACATGTGATAGACAAGTACAATAGTCAAGCAAATCCTTACAAGTGTGCCTTAAAGGAGACTAACAGTCAAACATGTTGGTAGTAATCTCAAATTACATCTTAATGACTCAAAATATTATAAAGCCCAAAAATGAAATGATGATCCATATCAAATCACTATCAAATAGTCACATGAATATAGAATGAAACTGTGACTTGGTCATCCTAAATGTTCATCCATAAATGGTGTAAACAAAATACAAAACTCTTTTTGTTTTTTTCTAAAAATTTTATCAAAATAAAATCTTTTTGGCTTTTTTAATTTTTCTCGAAAAAAAAATCTTTTTGTACTTTTTCCAAAAATTTTCAAAAGAAAAATCTAATACAAAAAATACATGCGTCATAACACTAGCAAAAATATATCATCAAGCAAAACTAGCGTATGACAAACATGAGAAGACAATCATCTATAAAATAGAGCAAGAGAAGAATCATGTGCCGGAAAATGAGAATAACCTAGTCTACTATCTAGTGCCTCTAAAAATGATTTCGTAACCCAAATAGGTGTGCGTCAATGTATAGGGATTTTGGGAACCAATGGAACACTAGAATTTAACTATATAGTACCTCTTCCAAGATCAAAACAAAAACGCCTAAGGTGACATTTCCTACCACAGTGTGAACATGTGAAAACTCGAGGAAGGTTACCTATGTGTTGACCTTTTTTTAATGTCCATGGATGTGGTTGACCCTCTAAAAAATATAATGGTATTGGCTTTGACACTCAAAATATGAAAACAGGACGAGCCATTACCATCACTACACAAACTACTCGAGTCTTTTAAATCATTTTTCAACTTCAAAATTTTGACTCAAACAAAGAATTATACTCTTCAAATTTTAGGGACTCCTTCATATGTTCAATCATTACTATAAGGTTATCTCTCTCTACCTCAATAAACACAAATTGTTTCCTAAGAGTCTTCTCACGTGCCTTATATTAAAAAATCAAAACACTATCCTCTTTGTCACAAACACAAACCCTAGAATTTTTAAAGTCCTTCAAGTCTTTTTCTAAAAATAGGACTTTAAAATCACTCATCTTTTTGGATAATTATAATTTTCTAAAGTCATGGCCCAAGACAAAAAAATTATCATGATACAAATTTTTTTGATTTTGAACTATTTGCAAAAGATCCACAGTGGATTTAAAACGACAAATTTCTTTTTTCAAAACTTTCATTATTTTCGCAAACGTAAAATTCAAACTATTTAAATCATCAAAATTATGATTTGTGCCATCAAGGAGGGGCATCCGATTATATAAGTTTTCATTCAAAAACATTGTGAAAAAAATTTCAAAATCAATTTTTTTCAAAAAAAATCAATATCACAAAATTTTGCAGAAAAAAGGATCTCACGAAAATTTACTGAAACCTGCTTTGATACCAATTTGAGAATGTTGTTTGATATTGATTAAATCGAATTCAAAAATTCCAATTATAAACGTATATAATTAGATTCAATTTTTAAACCAATTTAATTCAGCCTTAAAACATACAACTGGGCGGGTAAAATCAAACCAACATAAATAAGTTACTGACACACATATTTCAGGAAAAAACTCAAAAAAGGAAAACCTTTTTATTTCACTATGTAAAATAAATCGCAACTTACATACACAATGAAATATGAAATGAATATACGCAAACACTCACAAGAACACGCAGATCTAAATCAGCAATGGAATTTTGCATCAACTCCACAAGACAACAATGATCACCCACGAGTACTCCCAAAGGCCACAGTCGTAGTCAGCCCAACACCTCCCTCAAGCGGTACTTAATCAGCAGTAGGAAATCTTTCATATAAGAAAAAATCTAGCAAATATTTGTATCTATATATCTTACTCGTGTCTATTTGGTATATATTATGTATACATATATTTGATTTTTTTTTGTCTTTGCCTTGCTATCTAGTCCATTTATGCTTCAATTCATAATTGGTACCTAGTTTGTTGCGTAGTTTGTTTGATATCACATGCTTAGAATCTTATTTGTCAATTTGGTATCATTTATTTTCGTATCATAGTTGGTATTTATTTGTATGGATTAGTTATGTTATGGTTGCCCATATACTTTCATGTTCTTATCCTTTGTCTATTCCTGAACAAAAATGTGGGAGAATGATAGGGGGATAAATGGTATCTAATTCTATTATAATCATATCTTAGTTTATGAGATTTAACTTAGGGGGAGAGCGCTATCTTCTTAGGTTGATCATAGTTGATGAAGGAGAATTAATTTAGGGGGAGTATTTATCTTAATTGCATTTAATATTATTGATATTCCCTATGCGTTTGATAGTTTGCTTAAGTGTGCAGGAATTCTTCTAAATGGCAACTTTCATCTTCGGCAAAGATATTGATCCTTAGGTTGTTTGAGTCAAGCTATTGTAATTTTATTTTGGGTGGGACATTTTTTTAAGTCTAGTAGAGCTTGACGGCCCTTTAGAATTTTTGTTGGTTTTTGTCCCGAAATAGCCAAAGGGGGAGATTTGTAAGGACACAAATTTCCAATTGAGTCCTTTCTTGTTTTGGCTCAATTTCGGACAAAAACGTTTGAGTCATAGGATAGATTTATTGACCATCCTTCAAGCCTATGACATACCAAAGTTGAAGACATAGTGACAAAGATTATAAAGCTTCATCAAATGCTGAGTTTATTGTGCCTCGTTTTTACGTCAACAACATTTCTTCCGGTTACTCCTAAGGTATGAATGCACTACATATTTAGATAGGAGCTTGGAACAATTAGTATTGGGTGTAAGTTTTGTTTAAACTGTTGTTTATTTTCAAAAAGTTCTTTAAAACTTTAAAATAAAGTTTTTGGGCTAAAATTAAATTTTTGAACATTCTGGAAAGTTGTTCGATATTGTCGTTCGAACGAGAATATTGTTCGAACAAGGTTTGCCAATGATCTTGCCTCTGGAACTTCGTTCGATATTGTCGTTCAAATGAGTTGGTTTCTTCAAACGAGAATGTCGTTCGAACGAGACTTCTTTCGAATGAAAATCTCGTTCGAACGAGATTTCCGTCGAGAAATTAAAATGGCAGTTTTGGGCAGTTTTTGACAGTTTTTCCCACTACTTTTCCCCACCAACTTTTTACTGACTTATGTAGTGCGGGAACCAACTAATTTGAATTAACTTTTTCACATCCTTCCATCTCCAAGAGAGAGTTTGAGAGAAAAATTCCAAAAATAAAAAGTTCATGTTTGAGTGTTTATTTTTCAAAGAAAAATCTTTAAAACACTTCTGTTTTACACCCATAGTTTATTTATTCCAAGCTTCCATATAAATATCTTTCTTGGAGTGTTTGGCACCGGTTTATCTCTATACCTTGAAGAAGAGAAGTTTGGGTTTACTTCTACATCCCTCAAAGAAGAAGTTCGTTGTTTTGCTGGGGCAATATCACATGGTGAAGGCACCATGTGTGGTTGACGGTGTACCTAAAGTCTCATTAGTGAATTCCAAGATTCCGGTGGAGCTCTGGGATTGTCGACTAGGCATAGATGTTTACAAGAAGATGTGTCAAGGCTTGAAAGGGGTCTATTCGAGGAAGTAAGTCATTCGTCTTGTAATTGTAAAACCATACTTAGTGGACTTAAGGCTAGGGTCGTCCGAGGTTTTTCCCCGTTGTGGGGTTTTCCTCGTACATCGCGACGTGGTGGTTATTTGCCTATTTTATCTTTTGCAAAACTCACATTATATGCATGCTTACGTAAAAAGATAAAATTGGTTTAAATCGCTACTCTTGTTTAATTTGGTGCTAATTAATATTTTGGGTAAAATTGATATTAATTTAATTCAAGTCGTCATTTATTTTGTTAAAATCGATTTGGCCTAATTTGGTAATATTGAAAATATGTTTTGAGCAAATTTCTAGGACTTGGGTTGAATTAAGTTGCTTTAAGTGAGATTAAAATTTGTGTGGATTTAATCTTATTTCACTTGTTTAATTTTAATTTGGAAAGAAATTAAAATTAGTTAATTTGTTTAATTGAACCATCTCGCTTCCGAATCTTGAAAAAAGAAATTATCCTTTAGTAATTCAAGATTATAAAATTGGGGGCCTCGTGTTCCAACAAGTGGTATCAGTCCATCGATTGAATAAAGCTACTGCATCATCAGCTTGCGACGTTTAGGCTGACGGAAGCCACCTTATAGTGGTGGGAGTCCACTACCACTATTGTAGAGAGGGATGAGGAGGCTTAGGGAGTTGACACAGGGAGATATATTTGTTTCCGAGTATGAGGAGGAGTTCACTCGTCTAGCTAGTATTGTGCCAGATGAGGTGAGCAACGAAGAAATGAAGAAAGCTATGTTTGTTGACAGATTGGCCTAGAGGATCAGACAACATTTGATAGGGAATCAAGATTTTATGACGTACACTGATGTGGTTAATGCGGCCTTACTCCATTGTCAGGATCATCCCTTCCAACTTAAGGGGAGCAAGAGGGGTGGGGATCCGAGACAGCGGGGCAAGTCCAATGGAGGTTCTTCTAGTGGTGCACAACAGGGGAAGGATACCCGTCAGGGGAATCCTTCTAAGAGATTTCCAAATGGAGGACATGGGTTCAGACAGGGCTAGCAGGGACCAAACCAACATCAGTTTCCTCAGGGCCAGGGGAACAATGGGGGTGGCCATCAGGGCCAATAGTTGGGACAGCCTTGCCAGGGCCATTAGGGCCAGGGCCAGCAGGGCTGGTACTAGGGAGACAGTCAGAAATGCTATTTTATTTGCAATCAGGAAGGCCACTTCAGGCGGGATTGCCCATAGCTAGTTAGGGGTCCACAAAAGGGTGTCGCGTAAGGTCATTAGGTACAGTGACCTCCGACAGTGCCAGCTCCCAATATTCTGCAACAGTTAGGAGAGTTGCAGTACGTACGTGTCTATAACGTTTGAGATGTTCCAATTCTCCCAGCACCGCCAGCGCCCCCGGCAGTAGAGGGTACGTTTCCTATCCATGGTCATGTTGGTAGTATCCTTTTTTATACTAGTGCATCGCATTAATTTGTTAGGACCCGTTTTTCTATAGTGGTTGGGTTACTAGACACGACTGATAGTCTACTCATGTGCGTGGAGTCACCGATTGGGGGTGGATCGCTTATTCACTCAATTTTTAAGGGGTAGACATTGTGATTGGGGGACTGAATTTTACGGCAGACCTCTTGGTCTTGGACTTAGAGGGATATGATGTTATTTTGGGTAGAGATTGGTTAGCTGGGTATAGGGAGATGGTCGATTATTATGAGAGAGCCATAGTGTTTGGCATACCGGGGTAAGAGATATTTTTGGTGGCCATTCCCCTCCTTTAAGGAGGATCGCGCATGCATTTATATTACCTTGAGGAGGAGACCTCACAAGAGGTGGTGATCCCGATAAACTCGATCCCGTTCGTGAAGGATTTTGGGGATGTATTCCAAGATATACCGGGGTTTCCACCGAGTTGAGAGATTAAGTTCATCATTGATCTAGCACCGGGTACTAGGACGATAGCCCGCGTACCTTACCGTATGGCCCCTTCGGAGATGCATGAATTGAGGGAAAAAATTCAATAACTCTTGGGTCAGGGGTTTAATCGACAGAGCACATCGCCATGGGGTGCTCCCGCGTTGTTTGTAAACAACAAATACGACTCACCCCGTTTATGTGTTGACTATCAGGAGGTTAATAAGATTACGATAAGAAATAAGTATCCACTGCCTAGGATTGATGATCTTTTTGATCATTTGTGAGGGGCAACATATTTTTCCAAAATTAATTAACGATCGGGTTACCATCAATTAAGGATTCGAGAGGAAGATGTCCTAAAAAATCACTTTTCCATCACGATATGGTTCTTATGAGTTTTGGGTGATGCCATTCGGGCTCACCAATGCACCGAAGATATTCGTGGACCTTATGAATCAAGTTTTTAGATATTTTCTCAATCACTTCGTTATAGTGTTCATAGATGACATTTTGATCTATTCATGGAGGAGGAGGAGCATGTGGATCATCTTCGTATAGTCTTGCGGGTGTTGCGGGGTCATCAACTATTACGCCAAGTTTGAAAAATGTGGGTTTTGGCTCCAAGAAGTGCAGTTCTTGGGCCATATTGTGACGAACTACGGTATTGTCGTGGGCCCAAATAAGATGTCAGCGGTGAGGTAGTGGGGCCAACCCATGACACTGATTAAGATTAGGAGCTTTTGGGGTTAGCTAGGTACTACTCTCATTTCATCATGGGGTTCTCCAAAATTTCTGAACCGTTGACAAATTTGACCTGAAAAGGAATGCCCTTTGTGTGGAGCAATTCGTGTCAGTTGGCGTTCGACGAGCTAAAGGACAAGCTGACATTGGCCCCCATATTAGCATTACCGAGGGCAGGAGTGGACTATCGAGTTTATACTGATGCATGCTTGCAAGGACTCGGAGGTGTGTTGTAACGAGAAGAGAGGACTATAGATTATGCATCACAAAAGCTAAAGCCCCACGAGAGGAATTACCCCACTCGTGATTTAGAGTTGGCTGCAGTAGTCTTTGCCTTGAGGATTTAGAGGCATTACCTTTTGGGAGAGATTTTCACCTTATTCACGAATCACAAATCACTCCAATATCTATTCACTCAGAAGGACTTGAACATGAGGAAAAGGAGGTGGTTGGAGTTCGTGAAAGATTACCAGTTTGACATTCAGTATCATCCTAGAAAGTCCAACGTAGTTATGGATGCGTTGAGCCGATGGCCCAAGGAAGATTTAGCGATAATTTAGAAGGAGAAATGGATAAAACTTAGGCACGACAATGAGATCACGAGGGCATGTATGGAATTTATAGAAATCACACCTGAGAATGTTATGCGGGTGGTGAGGGCTAAGGCGAATGATTATTTTTTCCAGGAAAGGGTGAAGTAGTTACTAGCAGAGGGTGAAGAGTCCTACTCCGTTAGCTTGGGCTACGATTTAATGGGAGGTTGGTCATGCCAGAGGATGAGGACTTGAGACACTCCGTTTTGACTGAGGCTTATGGCTCCAAATTTGCGGTACATCCTGGCTCCAAATTTGCGGTCCATCCTAGTGGGGACAAGATGTACCAAGATATGACGAGGCAGTATTGGTGGATGGGGATGAAATCAGATATTGCAGAGTTTGTCTCGAAATGTGAACATATCAGCTTGTGAATGTGGATCATTAGAGACCATCGAGTATGTTACAGTCACTTGAGATCTCGGTGTGGAAGTGGGAGAGCATCTCTATGGACTTCGTTACGGGGTTTCCTGTTTCACCGAAGGGTCACGATTCTATATGGGTCATAGAAGATCATTTAACTAAGGTGGCCCACTTTTTATCGGTTCGTATGGACTTTGAGACTATATAGTATGCGAGACTATTCATAGCAGAGATATTCAGGTTGCACAGGGTCCCAATCAATATAGTGTCTGACAGGGACAAGATTTTTGTATCGCATTTTTAGCATAGCTTCCAGGAGGCTATAGGCACCGAGTTAAGGCTGAGCACTGCCTATCACCCTCAAACGGATGGACAAACGGAGATGGTGAATCATATGCTCAAAGATATGCTACGGGAGAGGTTGGGAGCAGTACCTCTTGTTGGTAGAGTTCACGTATAATAACTCGTACCAATTCACTATTGGCATGGCCCCATTCGAAGTGTTGTACGGGAGACCTTGTCGCTCACCATATTATTGGTTGGAGGTGGGGGACAACAGACTATTAGGGACGGAGATGATTCGGGATAGGTCCTCTAAGATTGAGTTAATTCGGGGGCATATCCGTATAGCCCGAGATAGGAAAAAGAGCTACACGAATGTGAATAGGAGACATGTGGAGTTAGACATCGGGGATCAGGTATTAGTGAGGGTATCTCCTATAAAAGGGGTGATGAGATTTGGAAAAAAGGGGAAATTAGCGCCAAAGTATGTGGGATCTTTCCCCATCAATGAGAGAGTTAGATCGGTAGCGTATCGTTTGGGTTTGCCAGATCATCTTCAGCGTATCCACAATGTGTTCCATGTTGTGTCGTTGAAGAAATATAAGAGGAGCCCGAGGGCATTTTGGCATGTCCCACTTGAGGAGATAGACTTGTAGCCCGATATTTCTTATGAGGAGAAATTAGTAGCTATCTTAGATCACAGTGAGTACAAGTTACAATCTAAAGTTGTAATGCTTGTCCGTGTTCAAAGGGATCATCATAGTGCCGACGAGTCCATTTGGGAGCGTGATGAGGACATGCGAGTGCAGTATCCAGAGCTGTTTACTGTAAGTACATCCGAATTTTGGGGACAAAATTCCCTTGTAAAGGGGGAAGTATGGAACACCTCGTAATATATGGGTTTCATCTTTATTACTTAATTCGGTAATTTTGTAATTTACTGGTGTCGTAAATTAATGAGAATTAATTATTTGGGATATTTAAAGTGAGTATATTAAAATAAATTGATGAGTGGAAGTTAGTTTTAATTTTTTTTTATCCGGATGGCGATTTTGAGCGCGCGATTGAGTACGGTAGGGTCAAAATAGTTCGAAATGAGTGGCCATATGTATTTAATGGATTTCGGGACTTAATTTGATATATTTAAGCTCCAAATAGAGAGTTTGGACCCTTTTTAGGAGGCTCGTAGGCCCAAAAACGGGATTAAGGCTTTTAACCCCAATTATGTAAAGGTAAGGTAACTTAAAGTCATTTTATAAGACTAAAATTGTGGAGAGCTTAAGGGGAAAGCCATTAGAAGAGAATTTGGGGACTTTGGGAGATAGCTTCAAGAACAAGAAGAGATCCTTGAATTCAATCCAACATCCTCATCAAAAGGCTTTAACCTACAAATTGAGGGAACTGATTTAATTTGATATTATTAATTTATATTTACCTATTCATATTAAAGGAGGTGGGAATCAATTAATATGTTAGGGTTTGTGCTCATGAGATATTGGAGACTTCTTAGATTGGGAATTTATAAATCTGTAGAGGTGTTAAGATTTGATGAATTTGATGCCCTGATTGATGAAATTGTTAGGGTTAGATTGAATATGATAAAAGTTTGAATTTAGGATGAATCTGAGGACGTTTTGGTGAAGAAATCTATACAGAATGAAGGTTTAAAATGTGTTAATGGAGGAATGGGTTTTCTGTTAGAAGAGAGAGAAGAAGATGATACCAGGGTCATTCGAACGACTTAGTATCTCGTTCAAACGAGAGCCACTGTACTTTGAATGACAGGGCTTGTCGTTTGAACAACCTCTTAAGTCTGTCAGATTTCTGTTTTCCACTGATTTATACATGTTATGCATTGGAGATTCAGAGCTTCTGCCTTAGTTGATTTCTGAAATTTAAGTATGATTTAGGGTTTAATTTGTGAGTAGCTAACCTTGAATTAATTAGAGGATTAATGAAATTGAAGATGTAAGGTTCATAATTTAGTAAATTATAATCTTGTTAATTAAGTAGGTAGACTTAATTACATAAAATTGAATGACGGATTGAAATTATTAAATTTTGGGCCGATAGATAGAGAGTCCGGGTATACTTGGTAGGGGGAAACCAAAATAATGAAAATTAATTAGTGTATAATTAAATGAAAATGAAGTCGAACCATAGACTTGAATGTTTTAGGCTTGTGTATGGACATAGTACACTGGTTGCCTAGATTTCTATATATATACGGTGATGTGTAGTATATATATGACATAAATATTTGTGTGAATCATATTTATAGTAAAGCATACCAATATTAATGCTATTTTAGGGGGTTGCACGATGTGGGTGAGTCACCTGACTAGCGAATGCAGGGCGAGTATATTCCCCAGGTCATAGCGTCTGTTTATAGGGGTGGGCCATTATGGTATGGAACGGGCACTTACGGGGGTAACTATGACCGCCTCCTATGTGTTGGGTGATAGAATTTATATCCTACATATGCGTGAATATTGTAATATGATATGTATGTATAGTGAAAAATTATATACGGATATATATACATGGTGTAAATGTATAATTAATATAACTTGTGAAACGGTTATATAGTATTGAATGAGAATTGGTTTAAATAAGTTAATGTGAATAACAACTTATAACGTGTATGCTAAACTCACTCAGGATATAGTAGTGGCGAAAATAGTATAATATATGGGACAAGGCTAGTTACAGGGTGGTTAGCTAGGTGAGTCATGTATAGTTCGTTAGGCTTGCACATTAGTAGAGGGGTGAGGTGTCCTTAATAGATTGTACTACACTAACTTAAATATGAAGAGCATAATTGCATTTTAATTTCTTGCATTTAAATTCACTTGCTAAATATTTTCAAATGTTTTGGGTTCTAACGCTTGCTATAAAACCTTTTCAAAACCTTTTAGGTGTCCTACCATAGGAGCGCCATGCCTGATTCTTCCTATAAGGTGCGTAGCTGCAATATATGTGGATTGTTACGGGATATTTGTTTAGACGCTTGCCTTATCCTCTCTCTAGATAGGGACTTTTCAGTTGTACTATTGGGTTTTTACTTTTATATTCAGTTTTGGCATGTATCAGTACTATTTTACACTTGCACTTTGTGGATTGCTTATAGTCGATGTTGTTCGACTAACACTTTTATTTGTTGTGTGGCATGATTAGATTTCCTCCTGTGATAGTTATTTTTGTTTCCTATTATATTGGTTGGGTTCGATTTAATTCATAAGATAAAATTTGGTATTAGCTTAATTAAAGACTTGGTGGTTAGTGATTAAAAAGTATTTCGATAGTGATGCTAAGAATGAACCAGATGAGATTCCTGTTTAATTTGTTCTAGGACTGATCACTCGATATTTTATAAGGCATGGTGTCACAGATGGTATTAGAGCATCAAGTTTTAGTGTCCATAGGATCTGTATGACTTTTTATGTTTTAGCGTAGCGTTCTGTTGATATAGAGACCTAATATTAGGACCGTTGCTTTATCTTCATGCTTATGAGTTATCGTGCGTATGCTTGCGATGTCTAGGATGACAAGAGTCGCCTTGCAGTGGTGGGAGTCCACTACCACTATTATAGAGAGGGATTCTATGACAGTTGAAAAGTTTTGGGTGTGGTTCTATCTCAAGTATTTTTCCCCCGACCATCGAGACCGACATGAGGAGGAGGCTTAGGGAGTTGACTCAGGGAGATAGATCTGTTGTTGAGTACGAGGAGGATTTCACTCGTCTATCCACTCTTGTGCCAGATGAGGTGGGCAAAGAAGAAAGGAAGAAAGCTATGTTGGTTGATGGGCTGGCCTAGGGGATCAGGCAACATTTCTTAGGGAATTCGAATTTTATGACGTACACTGATGTGGGTAATGCAGTCTTACTCCATTGTCAGGATCATTGCTTCCATCTTAAAGGGAGCAAGAGGGGTGGGGAGCCAAGCCAGCAGAGAAAATCCAATGGAGGTTCTTCTAGTAATACACAACAGGGTTAGGATACCCGTTTGGGGAATCCTTCCAAGAGATTTTGTTATAGAGCACAAGGGTTTAGACAGGGCCAGCAGGGCCCAAACCAACATCAGGTTCCTTAGGGACACGAGGGCCAGGGGGATAATGGGGTTGACCATCAGGGCCAACATCGAGGACAACCTCGCCAGGGCCATCAGGGACAACCCCAGGGACAATAGCGTCAGGGTTGGTACTAGGGAGACGGTCATAAATTCTATTTCATTTGCAATCAAGTAGGACACTTCAGGCAGGATTTCCCACAGCTAGTTAGGGGTCCATAGCAAGGTGCCCCGCAGGGTCATCAGGTATAGGGACCTCCGACAGCGTGACCTCACCAAATTTTGCAGCAATTAGGATTATTTTCGTATAGGCGTGTACAATGACCGAGATGTTCTGAATCCCCCAGCATCGCCAGTGCCACTGGCAGTAGAGGGTACGTTTCCTATCCATGGTTATAATAGTAGAATCCTTTTTTATACCGATGCATCACATTCATTTATTAGGACCCATTTTTCTAGAGTGTTTGGGTTATTAGACACGTATGATAGTCTACTCATGTGCATGGAGTCACCGATAGGGGGTGGATTGCTATTCACTCGATTTATAAGGGGTAGCCATTGTGATTGGGGGACTGAATTTTGCAGCAGGCCTCTTGGTCTTGGACTTAGAGGGATATGATGTTATTTTGGGTAGAGATTGGTTAGCTGGGTATAGAGCGATGGTCGATTGTTATGAGAGAGTCATAGTGTTCGGTATATCAGGGAAAGAGATATTTTTGGTGGCGATGAAAAACGTTGCTAATGCCGTTTAATACAAGATTAAACTATATAAGAAACTCCGAGATGTTTGTTGAAGAAACCCTTTTCTTTTGAAAATAAAAATTATAAACAACAAGATGTGTTTACAAAAAAAAAACTTATGTACGAGAGTAATCAAGACTTTGTAATCAGTTTTTAAAACTAAGACAGTTTCAAAAATTCAGCACACTATAGAATGAGATGAGTAGATGAAGACAATCAGAACACACAGTTTTTAACGTGGTAAAACCTCTCCCAACAGAGGAAACATCCACGGTGACTTCTAAGTCACAAAAGCAAAAAATCCACTAATAACAAATAATAGTTACAAAAAATACAGCATACATGCACACAAATCAACCTATTCTAAGTTTAGGAATATACCCCACTTGGTGTCCTTCTAACTTCTCATAGATCTGATTGTTGATGATGTTCTTCCAGTTTGATAACTTCCTTTGCTTTAGCTTCCTTATGTCGACTCAATAATCTTTGATCTTATTCACAACACTTCCAGTGTAGTAGTGTGTTAAGTGTTTGTGAAGTGATTCCTATCAACATGCATGAACTCACACACACTTAGTTTTACAGACAGTCCTAGAAAATTACATATAAAGACTATATGCTGTGATTTTCTTTTCTTTCTTTCTCACAGAATTTTAAAACTTTTTGACCTTTAAATGTATCCCAGATTCCACGGATATCTCGCTTCTAAATCGGTCAAGATCTTAATCAATCTCTGTTTTCAAAATATATTTGAGATTGAAAATCTCCAAGTGTGAATCCAACTAGGTCAAGGTTTAAGTTTCGTAAGAATAGAAACCATAAAACATTTTAAAAACTAAATCAGTAAAGAGAAATGCAGATCTTCACACGAATGTTTAAGTTGTAAACAAGATCATAGACAAAGAGGTTACAGCTTCAATATGAACAAACCACTCTCTCTCAAACACTCAAGGTTGTGTTTGGGGTTGTGTGTATACGAAGGTTTGATTCAGAAAATGAAGTGTTTAGGGTTAGGGTTTAGTTTTGGCTAACACAGTTTTCCTTTCTCTCTCTTCTCTCTTTTCTTTTCTCTCTTCTCTCTCACTTCTCTCTTCTCTCTATTTTTTTTTCTCTCAGAAATGACGAATGCCCAAAAGTCTGAGAAGTGGGGGGTTTATATAGGGGTGGAGGAAGGTTCTGGAGATGCGAAGGGAATCAAGGGCTGAGATTAAGTCATCCTAAGATTGAATTGATCTAAGGGTTATAAAACAACGGTGGTAAAGTCGATTGTGATTGGTTCATAGGATGGCACAAGGATAGGTTTAAAACACATGCAGACCATCGATAAGCTTTGATCCAACGATCAGCAATCCACCAGCCAACCCTCTCACATAACAAACACAAACATATACATCAGGAGGATGACAAGTGTTGACATATGAGTGGCTCACAAACGCGCGTCCAAAGTAATTACAGGTAGCACCCTGAAGTCTCTAGTGCATTTACATTCTACCCAAACAAACATTCCATTGAAAAATGAAGTTTACAAAATAGCAAATTTACCCCACAAATTATATAATCACATTTTATTAATGAAAACATTTATTTAAAAAATGTTTAAAAATTCCCAAAAAAAAATAATTAAAACCACATTTTAAGGGGAATTAATCACACAATCAATTTTAAGCAATATATACACATGTATGCACTTCTAATGTGTGTAGTGTGATTCAATTTATACCTTCTTGGATCATTGAAGAGGATTAGAGAGAGTGATTCTGAGGTTCTTTGGATTCTAGGATGGACAACCAATTTTGTCACTATTTCCAAACTAGTTGAACACTTATACAGTATAGACTTAAGTAAGTCAAAGGTATAAGGTGCTTCAGGCGATTCCCCTCCTTAAAGGAGGATCGTGCACTCATTTATATTACATTGAGGAGGAGACCTCACAGGAGGTGGTGATCCTGATACACTCGATCTCGGTCGTGAGGGAGTTTGGGGATGTATTTCAGGACATACCGAGGTTTCCACCCAGTTTGGAGATTGAGTTCGTCATTAATCTAGCATCGATTACTAGGCATATAGATCGAGCGCATTACTGTATGGACCCTTTGGATATGCGTGAGTTGAGGGAACATATTCAGCAACTCTTGGGTCAGGGGTTTATTCAACGGAACACATCGCCATGCACATGCTCCCGTGTTGTTTGTAAAGAAGAGAGATAGTTCAATCCGCTTATGTGTTGACTATCGGAAAATGAATAAGGTTACGATAAAAAACAAGTATCTACTGCCTAGGATTTATGATCTTTTTGATCAATTGCGAGGGGCAGCATATTTTTATAAAATTGATTTACGGTCGGGGTACCATCAGTTGAGTATTCTAGAGGAAGATGTCATAAAAAATATCTTTTCTGTCACGATATGGTTCTTATGAGTTTTGGGTGATGCCATTTGGGCTCACCAATGCTCCAACAGTATTCATAGACCTTATGAATTTAGTTTTTAGATATTTTCTCGACCAGTTCGTTATAATGTTCATTGACTATATTTTGATCCATTCGTGCAGGGAGGAGGTGCATACTGATCATCTCTGTATGGTCTTTCAGACATTGCAGGATCACCAGCTATACGCCAAGTTTGAAAAATATGGGTTTTGGCTTCGAAAAGTGCAGTTCTTGGGCCAAATTATGTCAAAAAGGGTATTGTCGTGGACCCAAGCAAGGTGTCAGCGATGAGGGAGTGGGGCCAACCCATGACACCGCCTGAGATTAGGAGTTTTGGGGGTTTAGTTGGGTACTACCACCGTTTCATCAAGGGGTTCTCAAAAAATTTCGGTCCGTTGACAATTTTGACCCGAAAAGGGGTGCGCTTTGTATAGAGCAATTCGTATCAGTTGGCGTTCGACGAGCTAAAGGACAAGCTAACATCGGCCCCCATATTGGCATTAGTGAGGGAAAGATTGGACTATCGGGTTTATACTAATGCTTCCTTACAAGGACTCATAGGTGTATTGTAATAAGAAGCGCGAGCTATAGCTTATGCGTCCCAGAAGCTAAAGCCCCACGAGGGGATAAACCCCACTCATGATCTAGAGTTGGTTGAGGTAGTCTTTGCCTTGAGGATTTGGAGGCATCACCTTTTGGGAGATAAGTTCACCTTATTCATGGACCATAAATCATTCCAATTCACTCAGAAGGACTTGAACATGAGGCAAATGAGGTGGTTGGAGTTCGTGAAAGATTACCAGTTTGATATTGAGTATCATCCTAGAAAGGCCCATAATGCTAAGCTTGATGATTCTATCTAGGTATGCGTGGGTCCATAATTTGTGGGAGGCCTGCAGGAGTTGCTTTAAATGCTTCAACTTATTCATTCTAGATATGATTTCTTTCAGTATTTCATTTGGGCATGTTGCCCCTCAGATTATTTAGTTTTTCAGTTTATCAGATTGTATTCAGATTTAGTTTTATTTACTTCTGATTGTGGTTGAATTATTTGTTTTGGGAACCGATTGTTTATTCGGTCTTATTTATTTACATATATATATCGTGTGATTGTTCAAATTACTATTGTATGGATGGTTTGGTTAATTTAATTTATTTTATTTTTCGCAAGTTGTTATAATAAGAAAAGATAAAATTTGCATCAACTTAATTTAACATAGGTGGTTAGTAATTAAAAAGCTTTTTGAAAATGATGCTAAGAATGAACCATATGAGATTCCTGGTTATTTTGATAAAGGATTGATCACCTGTGATTAAAATAGGTGGGGTGTCATAGTTTTTAGGTGCAAAATAGATGTTGGTACTTTAAATAAAAAAATTCTATAAGAATAGAATTAGTAAAATTATTTTTTAACTGATGAATATTTTGGTATTTTGTTTTCATATCTTATATGCTTATTAATGATTAATAGTCTGATTAAATTTATATTATTCCAAATGTGTTTAATGCTCTAAAATTTGAATAAGTTTATTTTTGTCCAAATCTAAGCATACTAAGGATGATAAATTTTTTAATGTATTTTTATGAATAATCTATATTTAAATATGATATTTGTAAAAGACGAGTTCTTGAAATGATATTAATGTGAAGGGAGTCGTAACCCCTTATCAAGATGGTAATTATGGCCTTAGAACAATTAATGACAATAATAAATGCTAGTCTCAAGTCGACACATTCAATATACAAAACTATTGTATTAAATGTGTTCTTTCAACATAAATGCTATACCAAAAAAAATTAGTGAGAGAGATCCAATAGTTGACTTGGTCGGAGAGAGTGGGCACAAGAACCTTTGAGGCAATAAAGGCAAGGTAGTAACCTTAAACACTGATGGAAATAAATGAGTTTGGTCTCTAAATAAGTGTTTTGACAATAAACTCTCTTGTATGGGAATATTTCTGCAACAATTCTAGGCTAGAAAAATGCGATCCTAAAATAGTGAAATGTTGGAGGTATTTATAGGAGGTAAAGATTATCTGAATGACCTTCCTGTAATTAATGCATTTTGACCCCTCTTGATGTTAATAATCTTGTGCATTTAATGCCAAAGATATTTCATTAAATGAGTCGGACATGATATTTTGGCAAAAAAACTGTTTAGACTCTTTAGAGTTGTGAACGCATTAAATAAGACATGATGTGCCATCTATGGACCTACCATCCTAGGAATATATTCACTTGAGTATTGTTTTATCGAGTTCCTGAATGTCATACATGCTCACGTCAAAGAGTTTCTAAACAGTAACCTACTAGGGATGTGTTGTCACATCACTCAAAAAGTTGGTTCATCGAATTGAAGGTTATTCGACTAATGACTTCTTCGAACAACTTATGGTGTGTGTAGACTTTTAGAAGTTCATCTTTTGGGCGACTGTTTAAAACTGAGGACCCTTGAATGGGTTCCTAGAGATGGTATTTTGAATGGGAGGTTTCTCGAACTACAAGATAACACTTGGACAACTATTTAGGATTGGGGACCCTCTAGGGGGAACCCAGAGATGGTATCTCGAGGTACTACTGGGACAAGCTTTGTATAAACTAAGGTTTTAACTAAATGACCTAAAGGGGTTGGTCTCCTCTAACGTTGCCTTGCACCCAATCCTCCAAACCAAATCACTGCAAGATACCCAAAATGAGGTTGGTCGATAGAGCATATAAGCTCTCCCATGTACTGCCAGACATGGTCCCTAGAGGAGCAACCTTAAAGATTTTATAGAGTAAACTTTATATTTATAGAGAGAGTTAAATATAAGTACATCAAAGTTCCTATTACAATTTGTGTTGTATAATATTTATCTCCGGGCCTTGATCTTTGTGAGATATCTTTTGAGCACCCTCAGCTTGTGCGAGCAACCATCTTTATAAGAGATCTTTTAAGAATCTTTGTCTTTGTGCGAGCAACCATCCCTAATCCTTCTTGTGAAGTGTTGACATTTTTTTAATCAACTTTAAGGCTGGACCTCCCTCTACATTTGCCCCTTCGTAGAGATATTTGTTTGTTTGAAGAAACATTTGTACGAGAAATGAATTCATGTCCTATCTCGATGGATTTAGAGTAGAAGAATTCACACATTTGTATATTTACACTTAGTATATAAAACATGAAACCATGGGTAACTCTGGCTTGTGCTCGAGTTACTTGGAGATTCTTGTTTCTCGCATGGAATTACGCTTTTAGTGACTTCTGTTTATCAGGTTTTTTATCTTAGGGAATTAGAATGGTTTTAAAATAAAATTTCCCCCCAAAATATTTATTTCCCCAAGTGTGAAAGGGCGTAGAGTTTCGCCCCCAAATGCCTCTTGAATTTCCCCAAAAAGATAATTATTACTGCTTCTCTTCATTTTAAATGCATCTGACAGCCTTTTCCCCATCCGTACCCGTGTTGATTGATTGTTCGCGTGTGTAATCCACGCCAGCATCTTGAGCCGACAAAAATCAAAATGTGATGATTATATTTCCCACGCCTGTCTCTTTGTATCAGCCACACATTATTTTCAAAATAACAAAACCCCTATAAAAGGTTTTCAATTGATTCACAAATCCTTTTTACCTTTGGGTATTTTTAACGAAGCATTTTCTTTATTTGTGATCGCAAACAATATTCTTTGATTCCCAAGCTTCTTCTTTTCCTTCTCTACTTTCTTTCATGGCTCCCGTTGTGAAAAGTGTTAAAAAATATGATTTTAATCATTTAATTAATATTTAATTTGTTTAATTTAATTACTATACATTTTAGTTTAATATAATATATTGATTTTGATGATTCCAAATATTTTTTTATTAAGTGATTATATAAATATCATACTTTTGCTATCATTCATGATATACATTTTTTATACACTAAATATATGTGCACATTAATATTTATCCCATCCATTAAGTAGGTTGTCTTCACCTAAGATATTTGTATACATACCTGCTTGATTAAAACTAAAGCTTTTGTTTAAATGACAACAACTTTATCCATCTTGAGCAGTTAATTTTTTTACACACATTATGTGTTTGTCTAGTTATATGTTTTATACGATTATACCTATATATAGTGTAATGTATATTTTTATTTAGTTATTTTTTTACAAGCATCTTGTTTTTTTTGTACATCATATATTTGTTATCTCATCTCTTTATATACATATATTATTTTTATATATATCATTTTTTTATTCATTACCTGCTAAAAAGTTAGATTCCTAACACATGAGATTATTTTTTAAAGCTTTGATGTAAGCTTAGTGGGTCCCTCACATATTCTTCAATTTAATTGTTTGATTGTTTTGGCTTTCTTAGTTTCTTATTACCTGCTTATTACTTACCTATTACATTTATCATTCATACATATACTATCATGTGTTATACATGCTTTTTCAAACCAAAGAAAACTACCATTTTATGTGTACTTTTAAAGCAAATGATAAAAGCTCTTATGTCTTCTTTTTTCTTGGGCCCCATGCATTACTCCAATAATAACACACTTTTATTGTTTATAATATATTCATATTTAAACTATTTTATTCCTTTGGTAGTGAATAGAAGCTTTTGTCCCTTAATGTTATAAATATTTTTTACATATAATTACTTTTATATAGTTTAGCCATTGGTTTCTTCACCAACCTCAAGCGGCAGTTATGACAGGTCTGCCTTGTCAAGTACACTGCCTTTGGTAGCTGATGTGCTGTATTGGGCCATTATTTTACTTGATCCACGTTAGAAATATAGAGTGGAACTACATAAACCCCTTATTTGTACCCCTTATGCGTACCCTACTAATAAGACAAAATATATGGAGCCCACATTTATATAAATCAACTCTTCCAATTGAATATCACGGCTAAACCCCAAACAAAATAAGACATCAGATTTACCCCCCTTATCATATCCTCTCCAAATCAAATGTCACTCTTAAATAACACTTAAACGTCACTAATAGAAGTGTAGAAATATAAAAAAAATCAGCAAGCTGTTATTTAAAAACATCATAAAAAAGAGCAAGTTAATTTAAAAAAAAACAGCAAACTGTAGTTTAAAAAAAATAGCACACTGTTGTTTAAACAACAAAAAAAACAGCAAACTATTGTTTTAAAAAATAGCAAGCTGTTATTTAAAAACAACATAAAAAACAGCAAACTAATTTTCAAAAAAAAAACAGCAAACTATTGTTTAAAAAAACAACAAGCTGTTATTTAAAAACAACATAAAAAACAGCAAACTAATTTTAAAAAAAAACAGCAAACTAATTTTAAAAAAAAACACAGCAAACTAGTGTTTAAACAGCAACTAGAGTGTAAAAACAGCAACTACAATGTGCAACTACAATTTTAAAAACAACTACAATTATGGCTTAAAAAACAACAACAAATACATAACCAAAATCCCCAAATAAATCACTAATTTTCACAAAAAAGGCCATTACATAGCAAAAAAAGGCCATTACATAGTAAAACTAACTTAAACAGTAGCATTACACAACCTAAATATCAATGGTTATGTGAATAATCTCCATATGGAGCACTCCAAAATCCCAGTCCATAAGATATATTTGGATTAAATCCACGGGGAAAGGCTTCAACACTTGGAAAAACGTTGCGGTTGTTTGTCAAAGAAGGTTGTTGTGAACCAAGTGCTATGTAGTCCAATTGATATCAATGTTGAGAAGCATGTACAAAATCACCAACATTCACCGCGGGTCCTCCAGCCGCGTCCAAAGCTTGAGACGCCTATGAACAATAAACATACCATTTAATAAGCTTACAAAAATTATAAAGTTTTGCAAAAATATAAGAGATTGAAATAAATTAAGAACTAACCATTTGCAAATCCAAATTGATGTTATCAACTTTGTCGACATCTTTACTCTTTTTTTTCTCTTTTCTCTTTCTAACAACTTGTTCAAACTTTGACTGTATCCTTTTGACAGGTGGTCGACCTTTACCACGGACTGCTATGGGACTAAGAATTTTTTCACTTTCTTTAGGCATGGGATTAATACTCCCAATAGGTGATGATGGCTGAAGTTGTTCATCATAAATATTTAATTCATTAACCAACCCCTCAATCCACCGCATCACCACTTTGGTCGTCTCCTCATTATTTGTTGCCAAGTCAGCAGCTTTATAAAAAGCATTACACATCGTGTCAAAGCGCTGATTTTCAACATGAAATGCCCAATTAGAGTATAAAATTTTGACTTTTGTATGCTTCCTCTTCACATCTTTTCTCCATCTACGAAGGATGTATTTCTCCGGAACAAGTTGAACTCGTTTGTTAATCAACACTGTGATGGCATGCCTGCATAAGATTCCTCTAAATTCAAATAATTGACATGTGCACTTTATATCACAATCATCCTCCTTAAACCAAACGGTAAACGTGGCTTGGCGATCCATTTCTCCAATCATACCTTCTAAAACATCATATCCAACACAACCACTTCCCTCTTTAATAAGACATATTTCACAATAAAATTTACCAGTCAACTCCTTCTGAAATTCCTTAAATTTTGCAGTGGTGTAAGCATCTTGAAATTGCTTTTCAATTTGATAACAAGTAATACACGGGATGAAAGAGTGGAAGGAGTTGAAGTCGTCTTGATCCTCCTTTTGCACTTTGCTCTGTAATGCATTTTCATATTGCTCGGAAAATTATTTTAGTGTCGTCCTGGCATTCACATAAACATCAAAGAAAGAATTCATGCTCTCACTTCTTTGAGTTGATGACATTCCTGCCCAAAAAGTATTCTTCATAAATGTCGGGACCCAACGGTTCCTCTCCTCATACAAGCCACACAACCAATCATTATCTCGTAGTTGAAATTCTTCAATGAAATGGGACCAACGTCCTTCAAATTCCACACATGTTAATGAATTGTACACAACATTTTGCATCGCATTTTTTATTGATTCATATTGGTTGTAACTTCGTAACTTTTCTGGTAACTTCTTCATGATATGCCATAAGCACCATCTGTGCCGTGTATCCGAAAAGACATCTTCAATAGCTTTTTTCATTGCTTTGTCTTGATCAGTAATAATTGCAATTGGAGCACGTCCATTCATACACGTAAGCCAAGCTTTGAAAATCCAAGTGAATGTTTTAACATCCTCATTAGATATCAATCCACACCCCAACAATGTTGAATGTACATGATGATTTACCCCAACAAACGAAGCAAATGGCATGTCATATTTATTTGTTAAGTATGTCGTGTCGAATGTGATAGCATCTCCGAGCTCTTCATACGCGGCCCTACTCCGAGCATCTGCCCAAAATATATTTTTTAGTCGTGCCTTATCATCCAAATCCATCAAATAAAAAAATTGGCTTTGTTTGCTTGCATTCTCATAAAGTAGTTTTGAATTGCCACAACATCTCTTTCTCCGAGTCTTAACTGCCTCACTTTATTAATAAAATTATAACAATATTTCTCTAAAAATGGCAAATTCTCATGTCCACCCGCTTCAACTAACATAGAAGTGAAATTCTTGTTTGGTCGAATACCCGCTTTGTCATTCATTTCAAGTCTCCGCTTTACAAAAGAACTTATGACTCGGTTGTTCTTATAATATCTTATTTTTTCGGGGCTCACCCTATGATTATGATCCAGGTTTACAGAGGCCACCCGCCACTTCCTATCCGAGCAAAAAACAACTCTTACTTTAGCCTTGCAATCAGTTCTAACACTTGGGCGCATTTTAAAAATATTTTTGGAGTTACTTTGTGATTTTCCAGCATGAGAGCATGCCACCACAACAAACTTTATCTCCCCATTTGGATATTTCCCCGAAGATATTCTTTTCACTAGAAACCCCCTTTCATTACCATATTTCTTATAGTAATCAAAGAAATCGTCGAATGTATCAAATTCCATTCCTACGTCAGGATATCTTTTCTTATCATCTTCAACAACTTCATCATCATTCAAAGAAATATCATCCATAACATCTTCTTCAATATTATGTTCCAAATCAATTGTCATTTTTAGTCCTATAGTTTTTAATAGCAAACATAATAAAAAGTTAATGTCTATTTTTAACAGCAAACATATAAAATAAAAGTTATTGTTATTTTTTTTATAGTTAATAACATTAGTTTTACTTGAGATTCATAACAACATTGTTTTTTTTACATTAATAACATTATTTTCTTTACAGTTAACCACATTAGTTTTACTTGAGATTCATAACAACATTATTTTTTTACATTAATAACATTATTTTCTTTACAGTTAATAACATTATTTTTTTTTCATAGTTAATAACATTATATTTTTTTCACAATTAATAACATTAGTTTTACAGTGTTATTTTTTTTTTGTTTCACAATAATATGTTGTAAAAAAATATGGTTCACAACAAAAATTAATAACATTAGTTTTACTTGATATTCATAACAACATTATTTTTTTTACATTAATAACATTATTTTCTTTACAGTTAATAACATTATATTTTTTTTACTGTTAAGAACATTAGTTTTATAGTGTTATTTTTTTTTTGTTCACAATAATAGGTTCTAAAAAAATATAGTTTATAATAAAAATTAATAACATTATATTTTATTCATATACTTGAGATTCATAGCAATATATGTAAAAAAGAAGAAAAATAAGGGTTGTTTTCAATATTTAAAGTAGGAGGTTCATAATACAATATATATATATATATATATATATATATATATATATATATATATATATATATATATATATATATATATATATATGTGTGTGTGTGTGTGTGTGTAGAGAGAGAGAGAGAGAGAGAGAGAGAAACATACCGGGAACACAGATGGAGATGATCGGAAACAAGTATGAAGATGGTCGGAATATGAAAAGGGAAGAAAATGAGGTCTTTTTTTGGTGGTGATGAAAATGGCGTGAGAAATCTTTTGAGGATTTGGGAGTGAGAAAAGGTGGACAAAGTTTTAGTTTAAGACTGATTTTCAGAAAGATGGGTCCCACAAATTTTGTCTGATTATGGAGGGTACAAATGAAGGGTGTAAAATAAGGGTGTGTATAACATTTCTCAGAAATATATGGTAGCTTTAGTCTTGAATAAGCTACATACTTATACTGTATTGTCAATCACATCACGTTCTTTTTATTTTGTCTTTAGCCGCGCATAAACTGTCCTTGGACAGCTAGTTTAATCACACTCTTTAAACTCTCTTTTAGACTTAACATTCATGTCTTTATAATATATTTGATACACTCTTTATCATTCGTACATGAAAATAGTTTACGATTCATTTTATTGTTTCTCTCTCTAGTATTTGGACTAATATTTTGCAGAGCTATTTTAGGAAATTTCAAGATCCTCTTTTCAGTCTTATATCTTCATAGTACCATTTCCATGCTTCAACAACCCTTTTTTATTGAAAATCCAAAATGAGAAAATCAAATTTTCAGATATTTCATCTCAGCAAAATCAGTAGCATTTAATGGTCAAAATGGTTATGTCTAACAGCTAGTTTTTGAAGACCGTTTTAAATTCTTTTAAGAGCCTCATTGAAGAAAAAATAAGAATGAGAATATGAGCAAGATATACAGAATTTATTGAGAGCATTCAAATTTATTATTCAACTTCTACACATTCAAGAGAGTAATTAATTTTACGATCTGCTCAATCATTGAAGAAGAATACTTGTGCCGACACCAACATCATTTATTGAAGTCTTATTGAAGAAGAAGAAACTCAGAACATAAATTGTGTTTTTAAGGAGTTTCATTATTCAACCTTGTAGTAAAAAAATTCAGATTTGTTTGAAGCTTCGGATTGGTGTACCGGTGATTGGTTCCTACCAGCAAGTGGGCCACAGACTTTAAAGCTCGGAGTTAACTTGAAAATAGTTGTATGTGGTGGTTTGATCCTACCCTTCAAGTGGATTACGGTAGTGAAGCGTAAGGGAGTCAGAAGTTCTAGGCGAGTGGACATAGACCGGGATTTGGCCGAACCACATTAAATTTCGGTGTCTTTATTTTTTGCACTTTATTTGCATATTTATTTGTGCTTGCTTTAATTCATATTTTTTTCTAGGACTCAAATTTGCAAATATACAAATTTTGAAAATAGGTAAATTTATTTTAAGGTTAAAATAATTATTTTTGAATTAATTAATGAATTCCATAATATTAATTTATATTAAATGCAGAAATTAATTTAATATTTTTGGTGTGATAAAATCTGCATTTGAGATTGTCTAAATTAATTGGTTGCATTTATTTGATATTCTTGGATTTATTCTTTAAAGATTTATTAATCTTGTAGAGGGGGCTTGAAGGTAATCCTGAGATTAGGGATAATTCCCTAATTAGCAACAGTGTTTGGGATTAAGCTACCGAGGCAGCTCAAGCGTTGCAACTCAGCGTGGCAGCTTAGCGTGGAAACTCATACTTTAGCTTGTTGCGTTAATCATATTGTATCTTTGTTTATATTGACTATAAGCTATAATGGTTGTAATGATGTAACGAGAATAATAACGAGTTTTAGTATGAGGTCAAACGGTACTCGCGAGGGACCAGGCTTGGCAGGGCCTGGGAGAACTTTCATGCTATATCGAATGACCTCGCCGTGGGAACTTTAGAGGGACTTGGTTTGGAGGATTGATAAGTGAGGCACCGTTGGGGCTTGTCCTGACCATCTTAGATATACCTGGTAAAAACACCGAAGGACCCTAACCGTGGAACCTCGAGCGGAGCAGCTTGGAGTTCCATCGGGCGTTGAGTTGTGAACCAAACAACCCTCTACTTAATATCACATCTACTATAGGTGATGTCACTAGCCAGCTAAACAATGTCAGACCTACACTTGAGTAAACCACCGTGGTATTTGGGACTGTCAAGCAGTTGGTGAGCCACCTCTGCGACAACAGCCCCCCTGACACACAGTGGTTAGGCAAAAGGTATGTCTTGGTATTTAATGTTTATGACGAGGAGGCAACCAGTGCATCAGGAATTTAATGCTGTGACATAAAGTATGAGGGATGTCTTTCATAGTCTTGAATGACTGAGTTGCCTCGGGGATGGTGTGGGGGCTATTTAAGGACCCCAACCACCCTTGAGGAGAAGAGGATCTTTTGAGAGTTTAAGAAGTTATCACTAGAGAGAATACACATGAGAAAGAGTTATTACAAACCAGAAGTCTTATTCACTCACCATTGTCATTTATTACGAAGCTTTTAATACGTGACAGAGATTCTCGAGAGTGTTTGGTGTGTTTGCCTGCTTACCAAGGTGTATCTAGGGTGATTACTTCTCTCTCCCTCTAACTAAGTTACTTCTAAGTTCATTACTACGTTCTGAGTTATACACGAGATATTTGTGTGTTTAAACTGAGTCTTATCTTCATTAGGTTAGTGTTCCCTAATTAGCAATAGTGTTTGGGATTAAGCAACCGAGGCAACTCAAGTGTGGCAACTCAGCGAGGCAGCTTAGCATGGCAACTCATGCTTTAGCTTGTTGTGTTAATCATATTGTATCTTTTTTTATATTGACTGTAAGCTATAACGCTTGTAATGATGTAACGAGAATAATAACGAGTTTTAGTGTGAGGTCAAACGGTACTCGCGAGAGACCAGGCTTGGCAGGGCCTGGGAGAGCTTTCATGCTCTATCGAATGACCTCGCCATGGGAACTTTAGAGGGACTTGGTTTAGAGGATTGATAAGTGAGGTACCATTGGGGCTTGTCCTGACCATCTTAGATACACCTGGTAAAACACCGACGGACCCTGACCGTGGAACCTCGGGCGGAGTAGCTTGGAGTTCCATCGGGCGTTGAGTTGTGAATCAAATAGCCCTCTACTTAATGTCACATCCACTGTAGGTGATGTCACTAGCCAGCTAAACAATGTCAGACCTACACTTGAGTAAACCACCATGGTATTTGGTGTTGTCAGGTAGTTGGTAAGCCACCTCTGCAACAACAGCCCCCCTGACACACAGTGGTTAGGCAAAAGGTATGTCTTGGCATTTAATGTTTATGACGTGGAGACAACTAATGCATCAGGAATTTAATGCTGTGACATAAAGTATGATGGATGTATTTCATAGTCTTGAATGACTAAGTTGCCTCGGGGATGGTGTGGGGGCTATTTAAGGACCCCAACCACCCTTGAGGAGAGGAGGATCTTTTGAGAGTTTAAGAAGTTATCACTACATAGAATACACATGAGAAAGAGTTATTACAAATCATAAGTCTTATTCACTCGTCATTGTTATTTATTACAAAGCTTTTAATACGTGACAGAGATTCTTAAGAGTGTTTGGTGTGTTTGCCTGCTTACCATGGTGTATCTAGGGTGCTTACTTCTCTCTCTCTCTAACTAAGTTACTTCTAAGTTCATTACTACCTTCTGAGTTATACACGATAGATTTGTGAGTTTAAACTGAGTCTTATCTTCATTAGGTTTGTGTTTGCATGCTCTGTCAGTAATCCATGGTTTGGGCTAATTAACTTATCATTACTATACTTCAAAGGGGTTACGCCTCCATTTTATCTAAAGTACCCTCTTACATTTGGTGACTCTGCTGGGGAGGCATTCTTCTAAGTAAGAAGTATGGTGAAAGATAATGTTAATCGAAGGCTCAACTTTGATGACGTCCAACACAATGAAAAAAAAGCTACGAGAGAACTTGAGGCTCTAGGGTTCCTCAAATAGAGGTACCTTCAGTTCAGGCGACGACAAGCGCTCCAGGGGTGACACAAGCTTCCAAGAGTGCAGGGTTGGGACCCACTCAGGTGGCGCTCCTCATGTGTAAGTTTTATGAGTTTTTGCAAACTCCGATAGCTTCCACATTGCAAGGAGGATTGGAAGCTAATGACTTCATAACACCAGGGGCAGTCCCAACTGCCCCACCAGGTGCAAGTGTAGTGGGAACGGTCCCAGCAAGCATGCCCTCTATTGTGAATCCAGAAGTGGGAACCCCATGAGTATTAACGGCCCCAGCTATGACGATTATCCCAGCTACAACGAGCACTCAGCCCATGGTCCCATTAGTTGTTGCCCCAGTAGTATCACCCATGGAGGAAATGAGAAAGGAGATGTAGAAATAGATGCTTAATTTCATGCAAGCTTCCTCGCAATCTGCTAGCAAGGTAGCTTCGATTTATGATGACTTTAGAACACCTTATCCTCAAGAATAGAACGATGAGCCCTATCCAAAGGACTATATTCCTTCTATTTTTGAAAAATACACAGGGAAAGGTGGGAACCCGAAGGAGCATATTAAGCGCTTTGTTGAACACTTGGGATCGTATTGCAATAATAATAAGCTTAGGTTGAGGGAGTTTTCCAAATTCTTAACCGATAAAGCATATACATGGTATTCCCATTTGGCCCCTAACAACGTTTCTACATGGGAGGAGATGCAAGTATTGTTTGTCTAGAAGTTCTTTCTGGCAGAGGATGAGTTTACTTTGATCCAACTGGGTAGGGAGAAGCCACGACCTGGGGAAGAAGTGGTGGCCTATGTTCGAAGGTTCAGGGAAAGATCTCTCGACGTGAGGGAGGAGGCCAAAGAATCCAAGTTATTGTAGATCTGCACTAAGGGGATGCTTCCTGAGTACATCTGCTATTTTATCAATGAGATACGCGAGGGGACTTTTACGGCGTTCTTAAAAGCGACGAGCAATATCTCCTTGGTGGTGAGGCCTAATTCGGTGGTGGTACCCATGATGTTTAGACAATCGATGCAACCCACGAGAGGGAGGTCTTAGCCCCCATGGGTAGGGTAAACCGAGGTGGAGATAGGGGTAAGTCACCGAAGAAGGACAATAAGAGGAAGTTTGGAAGAGACGGGGAGGACCCACCACCATTGCCTTGTACAGTAGAGGAAGCTGTCAGCTGTTACAATGCGATGGTCCAAGGGGGAGCGGTCTATGAGTTGAAGAACATTCTCATTGGGGAACCTGATGCGGCAACGAAGGCGGATCCAAAGTACTGCCAGGTTCATCGGAGGATCCAATGTCCAACCGAGAGCTGTTTCACACTGAGAAGAATCATCGACAAGTACGTGAAGGTAGTAACATTTCAAATCCCTCCACAGAACGTCAATAACAATCCCCTGCCAGCATATGGGGCCAATTTCGTGGTGGCCTATGATGAAAAAGTTAAGAGAGGAGAAAGAGAGTCAATGACGAAGTAAGAAGAGTACGAAGAAGCTCTGGAAGATTGTACGAGAGGAATGGATAATGTAGTACTGGCTTACAATGAGGCAAGTGACAAATACGTGGAGGATGTATATAGCGTCGAACGTGAGGAAGAAGACCCAGTCCTAGAATACTATGTAGTTGTGAAATCTTTGAAGTTCACCTAGTTCTTCGACCAAGTGGGGATACCAAAGGAGAGTGGGTTAGAGATAACCCATGCAATACTTGATATTATGAGGAAGAATACAGTCCCTTCGCTGAGCTGGAAGGGACCCATGGCTAGGTTGGTAAGAAGGTTTCTATCATAAGTAACCTTCAGCGATGCAGATAGGGTTGTAAGGTTCCCTCACAATAGGCCATTGTATGTGACTTCCAGTGTCAACGGAGTTAGCTTTGCAAGGAATCTTATGGATGGGGGAGATTCCATCAATATCATGACAATCAACTCTTTCCATGCCGCAAATATTCCAGAAGAAAGGTTGGTCCCCATGCCTTTAGTGATTTCGGGGTATGGTAACCAATCTTCCAAATCCATTGGGTACGTTAATATTGGGATTGTAATGGGAAATCTGAGTTCCCACATCAAGTTCCACGTGATAGAGAGTGCAATTTCCTATCATCTGCTAGTAGGAAGGGTGTGGATGCACAATCAAGGGTTAGTTACTTCTACGTACCACCAATGCACTAAGGCGAACATCAAAGGGACAGAGGTGACCATCAGGGCTACGAAGAGGCCCTTTGCTATTGAGGAAGCTCACTTAGTAAATGCAGAATTTTACACTGAATTGGAGGAGGATGTCTGGGTCCTAACAATAAGAATGGAGGGAGCATGAGTTCCCTCGATCAGAGAAAGTATGGGGCCCTTGAACGAGCAGAGTAAAGAGGTTGCCAACAGCGCAAGAGTAATGACCGAAGAAGCTCACTAGGTGGTCCCTCGGCCCCAAAACATCTCGAAGCAGCTCAAAGATAGGATGAGGCCCATAGTGGATTCGATGGAACACGAGATCCAATGACAAAGCGTGCTGAGTCGGTTCTCGAAAAAAAAAGTGGTCGAGGCTTCTAGAGAGAAGAAGAGGAAGGCAGTCACCGCTACCAGCAAATAATGCAAGAAGGTCATTACTGAAGAAGGAAATGTGGTATATCGATTGTAACGGTGTGAGCGGGCGGCCGAGGAAACTGATGATGAGGTTAACCCGATATATGAATGATTCATGGTGGATCAATGGAGATAATGTATGGTGATAGATAACTCCAGCATACAGGAATTTATGGAGGAAGTCGCCGAGGAACCAGATTACATGGAAGATCGATTGAAACCGCAGGCACAAGAACTGGAGCAGTTGAACCTGGCGAGAGAAGAGGAGGACCCAAGGCCCATTTTCATCTCGAAAGATCTCAGTGAGGAAAAATGAAAGGCCTTGATTGAGTTGATTCGGGAATTTATAGATGTTTTTGCATGGAAGTACATAGAGATGGAAGGGCTGGATGAGGAAGTGAGTTATCACAAGTTGAACGTTATGCCTTCAGCCATCCCAACAAAACAAGCAACGAGAACGTACAAGCCTGAACTAGACCTGAAGATCAAGGAAGAGGTTCAACGTTTGCTAACAGTGGGGTTTATCAAGCCGATGCAACCCCCACTCTGGCTATCTAGTGTTGTCCCAATGGGAAAGAAAGACAAAACTCAAATAAGGATTTGTGTGGATTTTATAGATTTGAATAGAGCTTGTCCCAAAGATGATTTACCTCTTCCCTCCATCGATAGCCTGATAGATGCAATGGATGGTCATGAGATGCATAGCTTCATGGATGGGTATGTAGGGTACAACCAGACCAAGATGAACCCCTCGGATGCATAGAAAACAGCATTCAGAACCCCTTTGGGTAACTTCATATAGAGGGAGATGCTGTTTGGACTCAAGAATGTCGGGGCAACTTATCAGAGAACAATGATGGCAATTTTCCATGACTTCTTTCATAAGTTTGTGGAATTTTATGTGGATGATTTGGTCATCAAGTCAAGGAAGGAGGAGTCCCACCTAAGCGATTTGAGGAAGGTGTTTTCCCGTTGCACGAAGTTTAAATTAAAAATGAATCCACTGAAGTGTGTTTTTGGAGTGACAAGTGGGAAATTTCTAGGCTTTGTGGTTGATCGACAAGGGGTGCAGATGGACCAGGATAAACAGCGGGCGATCTTGGAAATGCCATGTCCAAGAACGATGAAAGAGCTGAAGAGTTTCCTCGATAAAGTCTCCTACCTTAGGAGATTTGTGCGTGGGTTATCCGAGGTAACACTTCCATTGATGTAGATGTTGTGAAGGAACATGAAGTTCAAATGGAAGGAGATACACTAGAAGTCTTTTGACGGGCTGAAGAAACTACTCGTTTCACCACATACCATGGTTCCCCCAAAGGCAGGAATACCGTTGCAGCTGTACCTCACATCCACCATGAGGTCCGTGGGAGCTTTGCTGGAACAAAAGATTAACGGGTAAGAACGACCAGTCTACTACCTCAGCAGGATCATCCATGGGCCAGAAGTCAGATATAGTAGCTTGGAAAGGCATTGTTTAACCTTAGTCTTTATAGCACAAAAATATAGACATTATATGCTGTCTTTTACAGTTCATATTGTAACTAGATGTGATCATATTAAGTATTTTCTATCAAGAACTATATTTATTGGAAGGGCGGCTAGATGGATCCTTATCCTCTCCGAATATTGCTTGAAAAGCGTGGTTTCTCGCGTAATTAAAAGCCAGGCGTACGTCTATCTGCTGGCTATTTTCCCTTCAGTAACGTTTAAGCTACCCAAGGAAAGTATTCCAGGAGACGACTTGCAGTCCAATCATCTAGATGCAACGGATGAGGAATGGACAATGCAGTTCGATGGATCCTCGACGGAAAAGAAAGGAGGAGATGGGGTTATCCTTTCAAGAGGAATGGAAGAGATTTGACTTTCCTACAAATTAGATTTCCCTTGCTCTAATAACGAGGCGGAATATGAAGCATTGGTACTAGGGTTGCTAAAGGCTCTTCGAAGGGGGATTCGTTCACTTTGCATCACAGGGGATTCAAACTTGGTGGTTCAGGAAGTGAATGGAGAGTACGCATTGAAACAAATGAGCCTGGCACCATACAGAACAATCATCGAGAGATTTTTTTGCCAGTTCCATCGGACCAAGATCAGGAGGCAGCCCAGAACGATGAACCGCCAACCAAACGCCTATGCCATCATTGCCCAAAAAATGGTCATGGGGAGTGATACAACTACCGTAGTGATCCAACGAAGAATAACTCCTTCGATGGTACAGTCAATTCTATCAATGAAAGAGGATAGGAACTGGAGGGGAAAGATTAAGAGGAAATTAGAGGCTAGTGAAGGAACGATGGGGCTCAGAGAATTGGCCCAGTACTTTATAAACCAGGGAAACCTTTACTTCAGAAATACAAGAGGATGACTATCGAGATGTATCGGTCTAAAAGAGGCAGAGAAAAGATTGAAGAAAACACACGAAGCGCACTGCGAAATAACTGAGATACCCCTCTACCAAAGAATGCAAAGGGAGGGGTATTTTTAGCCTAAAATGAAAAAGGATGCGGCAGAGCTACAACGAAAGTGCGATAAATGCCACTTATTCTTCGAAGTAGATGAATGTCACTTCGTAGAGGCTCCACCTGACTGGAGACAACCTTATATTGACTTCATTAAAGATGTAGTTATCCCAACAGAGAAAATTGATGCGATGGGACTCAGGCGAAGGGCCCCAAGATTCTACGTTCAGGAGGGATAACTCTATCGAAGGGGATACTTCAACAGGCCATTGCATTATATCACGAAGGAAAAAGAAGTCGAGGTCCTCAAACAGGCATACAATCCAGCTCACATAGGAGGGGTCAAGTTATATGACCAATTGATGACTTTGGGATACTATTGGCCAATAATGGATAAAGATTCGGCTGAATTCGTTCAAAAGTGAAAGGCTTGCCAACTTCATGGAAATATGATTCATGCCCCGTTAGTGGACTTACACTCCCTGGCAACGCCTTATCCTTTTCACACTTGGACGTTCGACCTGGTAGGGGAAATACACCCTTATTTGAGGGGGAATATATGGATACTAGTAGCAACAGAGTGCTTCACAAAGTGGGCTAAGGCGATACCACTGAGAAGGGCAACAATGGGGGTGGTGAGAAACTTCATCAGAGAATACATCATTTGTCATTTTGGGATCCTAAAGGTTATTCTTTCAGACAATGGAACCCCTTTTGTCAATTCATAAGTAATGATGCTCACAGACAAATACTCCATTATCCATCACACTTCGACGGTGGCATACCCAAAGGGAAACGGTCAAGCCGGAGTGACTAACAAAACTTTGGTCAATAACTTGGTTAAAACGATAGAAGATTTCCCAGGATCGTGGGATGATAAGATACCAGCCATTTTATGGGCCTATCGGACGACTAAGAGGAAACCCATAGGGTATACACCATTCTCTATTATTTATGGGGCCGAGGCGATTCTCCCAGTGGAGTTAGAATTTCCCTATGCTCGATATGCTTTGCGAAGTAGTATGCTCCCTCAGAATAGGCATGTGTTGTTGGAAGCGTTAGATGAACATAGAGATAATGTGATGCAACACTTTAAAATGTATACGAAACAACTGTCCAGGGCATATGATAACTTAGTGAGACCAAGGAAGTTCATGGAGGGATACCTTGTATTGGAGGAAGTGGCGAAACACATCAGGGGGCTTCCTCTACCTAAGTTTGTAGCGAATTGGGAGGGACCCTTTATTGTAAAAGAGGCTCATGACTCAGGTTATTTCTTAATTTCTAAGATAAAAGAAGACATACCATTTAAGATTAACAACAAATGGTTGAAGGTATATCATGTGTAAACAATTATGTTTGGTGCCGCTGATGTATTTGGCTATTGTTATGAATACACAAGTTCTTTTTATGATAAGTATGCAAGTTTTTTTTATTATAACTCAAGTAAAGATAAAAGAATTACAGAGTTTCACAAGCTACGCAAACAGTTGTAACGCAAAGAAATGGCATGAGAAAATTGATATCTTTCTTCATTCATAAACTTTGGGGCATTACAAAATTGGGAGCTATTGCCCAAGAATTACATGAGAAGAAGAAAAAAAAATATATAAAAACTCATTGGCCTAGGAGGAACCACAGATCTGGGGAGGAGAAAAAATCTCCAGGAAGACCTGAAGAAGCAGCTAAGCAAGATCGTTGGGCATTAATGGAAACCTCCAACCTTATCTGTGCTTGCGTGCATTCGATAAGGAGTTTTTCTCGTTTTAGCTTCACCAGATGTAGAGTTTCTTCGAGGTCCCCCACCTCCTTGTCAATATATCCAAGAAGAGGTGCTAGCTCGGCCAATTTAGCCTCCTCCTCCCGCTGATCCTCTTGATGTTTCTACAAGAGTTCCCTCTGGTTGTTCAGTCGTTATCTCTTTAGGGTCTTCAAATGTATGATAAGACAGCCAAAATGGAAGCCGTCGTGACCCAACTCCCTCAGATAACCCTGAAATTGGTTAAGGAGAGGTCAGGTAATGCTTAAGGTTAGAGTGTTATCAATTTCAGCAACGATGGTGGCCATGCCTTGAAGCCTATAACTCATAACGAAGATATTTGAGCACATGCAATCTATCGTGAACATCTCAAGATGATGATTTACAAGCTGTTCAATGACCAGACGATGGTTGGCAGGCATCTGAGGAGAACACTGAAGTACCATCAGGCAACGCGTGAGGAGCTAGGTCGGGCAGAGGAAGCTCACAGCCATACTCGCTCTCAGTAGTGGCACTGGTCGGGGAATCTTGGTCGTCATGGTTAGAATCTTCTAAAATGACAGGTTCCCGGTGCGGTGAGGCAATGAGCGAAGGAGCTGGTGGAGAATCCTCTCGAGTAACCTGAGAACAGTCAGAGGATACATGGAGGTTATGAAAAAATCTTAACAAGTGTTTTCGTTGTTTAGTCACCGATATAGGTGGAGTTTTTGGAAAAATCTTAACAAGTGTTTTCGTTGTTAAGTCACCGATATAGGTGGAGTTTTTGGAAAAATCTTAACAAGTGTTTTCGTTGTTAAGTCACCGATATAGGTGAAGCTTTCGAAAAAATCTTAACAAGTGTTTTCGTTGTTAAGTCACCGATATAGGCGGAGTTTTTGGAAAAATCTTAACAAGTGTTTTCGTTGTTAAGTCACCGATATAGGTGGGGTTTTTGGAAAAATCTTAACAAGTGTTTTTGTTGTTAAGTCACTGATATAGGTGGAGTTTTTGGAAAAATCTTAACAAGTGTTTTCGTTGTTAAGTCATCGATATAGATGGAGTTTTTGGAAAACCTTAACAAGTGTTTTCGTTGTTAAGTCACCGATATAGGCAGAGTTTTTGGAAAAAGCTTAACAAGTGTTTTTGTTGTTAAGTCACCGATATAGGTGAAGTTTGAGAAACTAAGAAATACAGATAAATTAGTGAAGTACCTCAGCAACAGTAGGAGCGAGAACGGGAGTCACCACGAGGGCCATAATGGAAGAAACCGTTGGAGGCGGGCTCATTGCCTCAACAGCTTCAACATGGCACTTGGCTGAAGAAGCTTCAACGGTAGGCAAACTTCCCTCGCTAACATAAGGTACTAAATCCAATATAGGAGCATCATCGGAAGAAGACGTTGGACCTTCAAGAGATGCCCCAACAAGAGAAGTAGCACCATCCTGGGCTTGGGAAGGGAAAAGTCCACTAAGAGAAAAGGGTGGAGAGAGACTGGGAGAAAGCTGTAAATGTAAAACCAAGTGTTAGACACAAGGAGCAAACACAAAAGAATAAAGGGAAGGAATTCATCTAACTTACCCCCGTTATGGAATCAAAATGAGAAACTGCAGTAAGGGGTCTTGTCAATGCAGGAAGAAGGATAATGTTAGCTATCAGTGATGCCACTTCCACCTAAAATGGCCCAACATATTAGAAATGATAAACAAAATAATGGGACAAATAAAAGATGTAAGACTTGGCAAGAAATTTACCTACGGGGCACTCTCCTCGACCACAACGAGGGGCAGAGGGACCTCTTGATCCGATGGTAACTCAGAGGAGGCCGCAGTAGTTACCTCTGGTTGGCTAGGCATTTCAGTAGACCCAACGATAGCAGCCCTCGTAGCAGCTTCTTTGGCCCGTTGGGAGGACAATCTCCGTGAGTAGGTAAGGCCTGTCATATGGGAATAAGGAGGAGTGGTATAAGCTTGAGAGATACCGCAACACCCCCCCCCCCATGAAATGGCTTACAGGGGGACTAGGAGTACTAGAGGGGCTGGGCCTTTCTTCTTCAACTCCGTGTACCAAAGTTATCAAAGAAATAAGTGAATGCAGCTTGCCTTAGGAAAAGGGGAACAAGAACAAAATATGCACACATACTTGAGATTCGGAGGGAGAACGAGAGAGTATAACAACTGGTGAAGGTGGTGAGGAGGTAGTAGCAGAAGGGGCAGGGGATGGAGGTACCTCGGCAACCCGTCTCTTTTGGGACTTAGTACCCAGTTTTTTCTTCCCTGAGCTCGTTGCATCACCACCTTCACGTACACTCGACCTCCTCCTTCTTTTTACCGGTGGATCGGTGGGATCAACCACGATTGTTGGAAAAGATGCCGAATGAGGAACGATGATAGTGCGCCATTGAAACTCGACATTTATTCTTGCGACTTCAGCTTTAACCTGTCTCCTCAGCTCTTCATCTATCTCTGGAGACATGGGAGGGGGAATGGAGGCAATAGGAAACGCCTCCAAGGGAGTTTGTGCTTGAACCTGGGGCTTGGACTTTGAGGACTTTGACTTCTTGGCCTTCTTGGAAGATGTCTTAGAATGCCCTTCCCCCCTTGGAGCATCGGCCGAAAGGGCAGTTGGTTTGGGAGCTGCAGTGGCCTTAGGTTTCGTGGTGGTAGTTGGGATCATTAGCCAATGAGGGGGTAGCTCCTGGGGAGATTCTTTAATGGTTTTACTCAAGGGAAACTCAACCCCAAGCATAGAGTTCCCCTTAAGACCCAGTTCAGAAGAAGAGAAAGAAAGGACTGGGGGATATTGAGGGGGGGGGGGGGGACTGAATGTACTCACGAATCATTTCCAACTTCCCCAAATGGAACTTGGTGGTAAAAGAGGTGGATATGTCTCCTTTCCTAGTGTCACTAGGAAGGGAGACACGACCGTCAATGGTGGACGTCACACCAAGCACCGCGGCTGCAGTATAGAGGGTGCAGGCTTCAGCAAAAGTGGCCCTTGGGTGGTTATGTTGAAACACAGGTCGAGGGACCCCCTCTCGAACCCGAACTGTATACTACATCTATTTGGGTTATAGGGTTCTGAGGTGTATCCACATTCAGTGTAGGAAGGAAGAAACCCGGGGGTAAATAGAAGCAACACGGATTGTGAGGGACCTTCTACATACAGGATGAACGTGACCGTTGTGTCTGCAGAAGGAAAAAAATCCCAACTATGGGCAAATGTAGACTCACTGTATGGCCTCATCATAAAGGAGTCTAAACTATCAAAAACTTCAATTATCTCCTTTCGACTTTATTTTTGTGAAAACATAGGAGGCGTGAGGGCTTGATACCTTGGCTCACAGGCAGAGAAATAGACCTGGCGGCAATGGCAGGAAAACGGGTGTAGAGTAAGCCCTTCAAAATGATGGTATTGGCAAAATTTACCAAGTTGTAACGACCCAGTGACCGCGCCATGTCGATGTGAGTTCGATCCAACCATGTATAGAGGGACCCCAAGGAAATGGCGGCTAGAGGAAGATTGAATCCTCTGACCAAACGAATGGAAATGTTTATAAGGTCCCTCATAGGCTGATCGTTGGGTTTCCTAGTCAGGCAGAAGCATGAAAGAAACACAAGTATGTAGTCCATTAGTTCTGGTGATTTACCTCTACCTTGGCCCGTTGCAGCATTGACATCCTTCAGGGCCGGGGCTTCAAAAAAATAGCTGATGAGGGGAGTAAATGTGTCTTTGTTCAAGGAACCAATGTAACTGTGACAGATTTAGTCCAGCTCAGCTCGATCGGTAGCCTCTTCAGTATCCATGGCTTCATCGTAATATGTGAACTCACCCATTGGATCAATCCTAAGGAGCTCACAGATGTCCTCCAACGTAACAGTGAACTCTCCCCACACAGCAAAGAATGTGTGAGTTGTGATGTTCCATCTGGAAACTAGCACTTGGAGCGTCGCGTTATGCTTGGAAAGGGTGAACTCTCCAAACTAATAGGCACGATGAAGCCCAACCTTTGTAAGAGCAGAAGCGTGAAAGCTCTGCATATGTGTGTGCCAGGTAGGGAAATGGGCTGGTGACCCTCCAGGTGCTTTGAAGTCAATCTGGGAATATGGGAAGTCACCACGATCCAGATGAAGACGCAGAGTCCCCTTGGGTGGAAGATAGCCCCACTTTGATGAATCCATTTCCTCATCACCCAACAGTAAGGGGTCGAACTTGGATGAGAAATGACAAACCTTGCATGCATCAGAAAATTTATCACCGTCGCCAAAGATAGGAGCCCGGCGATAGAAGTGTAGTTTCTCTTGAGGAGCGACATCCAGGACAGCGGCGCTTGGCACAGCGGTGGCGCGAGAGAGGGCCGGTAGCGCACTGGTGGCAGGTGTGGTAGTGTTGTTAGAGGAGCCCATTGCAGAAAAAATATTGGTAAAAGAAGCTTGGTATAAGAAGGGTTGGGAGTGAAGGTGGAGCAGCACAACCACTAGGTGGCATAGAAGATGAGAGGAGAAAAAAGATAAAAAAAATCTTGGTAAACAATGGAGTTCGCACAAAATTTCTCTCTTTAGGGAATACGGGAGCTTGAAGAAGAAGAAGTAAAGATAAGGGTTTTGAAATAAAAGAGACGTTTGAAGACTTTTAAACCAAACTTTTGTGTTTCCCACCATCGTACGTGCGCAGCCACTTACAATCATTTCAAATGAACACGTAGCACTTCGAGAAGTGTTCTAACAGTTGAAAAGACAGTTACACCTCATTTACGAAGCGAAGTCTGGGGAACAGAAGCGGTTGCCTTCTTCAGGAAGTTTGAGTTTTGGCCCCAAATTTTTTGTCAGATATATCTAGTAACTCCCAACGAAAAAGATGTCCCAACGGTTCAAAAAAGCTACGATGTCCCCTCGCCATAATTCAAATGTTGTTCAAATGGTGACTCAGCTAGATCGGGGAGAATTTCTACTTTTTCGAACATGGCGAAGAATTACAAGGAAGAATTTCACTTACTAATAATCAAAATGAGTATTTGATAAGGTTAGCGGGCCTTTCCAGAGAATTTCAAATAATAGTAAAGCTAGAACGATTGAGGTTCAACGTGAGGAAAAAGTGGCGATGCCCCTTCGCCCAAGCACTAATAAATCATGGCGCTTCGGCTTAGGGACATCGGGGAGAATTTTACTTTTTCCTAGAAGATTATAACGCTGCGGTTCTAACGAAGTAAAGGAGGCCAGAATTCCTCGGATCGAGAAGTTTTCATGAAGAAATTTCTTGTTCCCACAATAAATCTCTCCACGAAGGGGCCAATGTAGAGGGGGCTTGAAGGTAATCCTGAGATTAGTCATAATTCCCTAATTAGCAACAGTGTTTGGGACTAAGGAACCGAGGCAACTCAAGCGTGGCAACTCAGCATGGCAACTCATGCTTTAGCTTGTTGTATTAATCATATTGTATCTTTTTTTATATTGACTGTAAGCTATAACGATTGTAATGATGTAACGAGAATAATAACGAGTTTTAGTGTGAGGTCAAATGGTACTCGCGAGAGACCAGGCTTGGCAGGGCCTGGGAGAGCTTTCATGCTCTATCGAATGACCTCGCCATGGGAACTTTAGAGGGACTTGGTTTAGAGGATTGAGAAGTGAGGTACCATTGGGGCTTGTCCTGACCATCTTAGATACACCTGGTAAAATACCGACGGACCCTGACCGTGGAACCTCGGGAGGAGTAGCTTGGAGTTCCATCGGGCGTTGAGTTGTGAATCAAACAGACCTCTACTTAATGTCACATCCACTGTAGGTGATGTCACTAGCCAGCTAAACAATGTCAGACCTACACTTGAGTAAACCACCATGGTATTTGGTGCTGTCAGGTAGTTGGTGAGCCACCTCTGCAACAACAGCCCCCCTGACACACAGTGGTTAGGCAAAAGGTATGTCTTCGCATTTAATGTTTATGACGTGGAGACAACTAATGCATCAGGAATTTAATGATGTGACATAAAGTATGATGGATGTCTTTCATAGTCTTGAATGACTAAGTTGCCTCGGGGATGGTGTGGGGGCTTTTTAAGGACCCCAACCACCCTTGAGGAGAGGAGGATTTTTTGAGAGTTTAAGAAGTTATCACTACATAGAATACACATGAGAAAGAGTTATTACAAATCAGAAGTCTTATTCACTCGTCATTGTTATTTATTACGAAGCTTTTAATACGTGACAAAGATTCTCGAGAGTGTTTGGTGTGTTTGCCTGCTTACCAAGGTGTATCTAGGGTGATTACTTCTCTCTCCCTCTAACTAAGTTACTTCTAAGTTCATTACTACCTTCTGAGTTATACACGAGAGATTTGTGAGTTTAAACTGAGTCTTATCTTCATTAGGTTTGTGTTTGCATATTCTGTCACTAATCCAAGGTTTTGTCTAATTAACTTATCATTACTATACTTCAAAGGGGTTACGCCTCCATTTTATCTAAAGTACCCTCTTACAAATCTGAAAATTATTAAGGTGTTGTAAATTAAATATTTTTCTAAAATTTTAATTTGACTAAAAAATTGTTAAACTCAATTCACCCCCCCTCTTGACTATAATCTGGGCGATAAAAAGAATTCCCTCCATTACTGGTGCTGCCACCGAGGAAACTTCCTCCAACATTGTTGATCATCGTTTGCAGTGGGCCAAATACTGTCGTGCCCCTTACTTTGGTACTGTAGACAAGTTTTGGGAGTCCCTCAACGCTTATCCTGGTTCCCTTGTGATTAAGTCTGAGAATTTGAAGTTCTTGGTTAGTGAAGTCGATATGATCAATAATTACACATATGCCCTTGGTTCTATTATTACTAGGTTAAGGATTGAGAGGGGAGACTATCCTTACTCAAATATCGAGTCTGAGTCAACTGGTGGATCCTGTGAGGGACTAGGTGGGTGGACTGATTACATTCATAGCAAGTACTCTGGGGAATTACCAAAAGTTGGTTTATCTTCTATCAAATGGTTTAGAAATGTAACTTTGGCCAATAACAACAATACTCTGAGAACCCTAGTTTCTCGCTGGAGTAATAGAACCCACACCTTTGTTGCTACCTAGGGTGAATTCACCATCACTTTAGAGGATGTGTGCGAGCTCTTAGGGTTGGAAGTGACTGGAAATGATACTTATTTTGAGGAAGCCATCACAAATGAAGAATGAGTTAAACTCAAGGAACTGAGTGGTGTGGTGAAGAGGTGTATGAACACCTATAATAAATGTACTTGTTCAAAGATTATAAGGTACTTCTTTTACATAGAGGATAGGGCGAGTGCCCTTGCTCATAAGAAGGCTAAGAAAGATCCCAAGGGAAAAAACGTCATGGAAATTCCCCTTATTGGAGAAGGGTATGTGAGTAGTATTGAACTTGCTGGGTATATTTGGACTGTCCTCTCAAGGTTCTATTTTCCTGGGAAACCCACGACTACCCTCGAAAGGACCTCATAAACCTTGTTATTCTCCTTGCCTCTGGGGTCAAGGTCCCCATAGCTACCAAGACTCTTGGTTCCCTCTACACTTGGTTGGATAGGGTTTAAACTGATTTTTCCCAGTCTCTTAGACATTTTGATGTGTCCAATTATGCCAACCACATAATTCTGGCTGTGTTCATTTATGCCCGATTTTTAGAATATACCCCAGACCACTTACTTCCTTCCTCTCATGACATTAAAGTCCCTCGAATCCTATACTAGAACCACTAGCAATCCATGAAGTCTTTATATTCTTATATTGAAAACATCAAACTTTTTAACTTTCGCCATTACTTTGTCACTGATAAATTCTTTACTGATTCCTTTTTCGAAGATGTTGCATGCCTAGTCGAGGAAGTCGAACAATATTTTGCTCTGAATTTTCCTTCTTTTAATGTTTTGTTGGTTCTTACTTACTAGTACCTTTCCTTGTGCGCATAATGATCTAACTACCGCACAACCTACTCACCCCATCGAGTAGCTTTGCAGTTTGGTTTTGATCAAGGGGTGACCCTTCTTAATCATAATACCATCGAAAGACCTTTAAATTTTTTGAAGGCATACAGTTATTTATTAATCGAGAAAGTAGCCACTATGTCTATCCAGTTGAAAGACCAAGTTATTATCCCTGCTCGGCATACACGAGGCAGTAGGTCTACTGAGTATCTTAATGTATTATGGCCTAACACCCTTGGCCGTTTCCTTAAGGTTATTGAGAGAGAGCCTATTTACCCAGTCGTTGAATGATTTCCACCTTTCGAGTTGGGATTATAAACTTGTAAAATCAATCAAGCCAAATTTCCCCGAAACGATATCAACAATACAACCTCCAAAAGAACTTCCTCCTTCAAAACCTCCCAACGAAGTTGTTATGAAGAAAAATAAAAGGGCCTCTAGTTCTCATCCTGTTGAGGAGTTTGTAGACATCCTGCTACTTCTCAACATGCTATTGAGGAGGATAATACTATTGATGTATCCAATATTGTAGTAGATAAGGATAGGAAAAGAACCCCCAATAAGAAAAGAAAGGTTGTAACCCCTAGTTCTTCTGAATCATCTCAATCTCACTCTTCCCCAGACCCATAGTTGGTCGATTAGTGCACAGAGCTACTTGATAATCTGTTAAGGCAATTTGATAAAGGGTATGTAGATGTGTGGTCTATCTTGGCCAAGAAGATGAATGAACAAGGTATCTCAGTTACTCCTCCTTCCCCTATTGTTGGTCGTAAGAGGACGAAATCTAGTTCCAAAGTCCAACTTCCTCTTGACAATATTGGGGATGGGTTTCTTCCAGAAAAAGGTAAATAGGTGGAAGAAGAGGAAGAATAGGATGAGTAGGAGGACTCCCCTTTGGTTAGACCATCTCACAGGTTGCATCGAATGTACTCAACTGAGAAGTCTGGCTCCATTCCCATGTACTATACAATTCTTGATGATTATAGCGATGACCTTGAGCTAGAAAAATCCAAAGACACAACTAGTATTAAGTACCTTTTTTCTCAACATACTCCTAGTGTTGATCCTCATTCCTCATCCCCTCATCGTGAAGGTAATATGACCCTTATCTTAGAGAACTCTTGGTTTGAGAATATGATGATAATTTACAAATCTTAAGAAATAGGTCTGAAAACATGGCGCTAAAGTGCGAAAAGGCAAAAACATCCCCAAAACAGACCAGACAAGACACAAACACCTTGTATAGGACCAATATAACTCGTAGGAACTAACCGTGTAGACACGGTACTCCTGACATAAGAATACGATGATAATTTTTAAATCTCAAAATTTATGCCTGAAAACATGTCGTTTAAGGGAAAAAATATAAAACTAACCCCAAACGGCCCCTTACGAGATACGAAGACCTCACACGGGACCAATGTATCTCTTAGGAACTGACCATGCCCTCACAAGACTCCCTATTTTGGAATATGATGATAATTTGTGAGTCTCAAGACTTAGGAATGCAAACATAACATTACATAGCGAAAAACAACTTCCCCCCATAAGCCCGTACAAGATATGAACACCTTGCACGGGACTAATATAACTCGTAGAAACTAATAGTGTAGTTACAGGAATCCCAATTTGAGAATATGACAATAATTTGCAAATCTCCAGACTTTCTTGGAACTATGCCGTTAGAAGGAAAAAACACAAAATAATCCCCAAATAACCCCGTAAGAGACACGAACACCACGTGCGAGACCAATGAAACTCTTATGAATTGATCGTGTCCTAAACTGGACTCCTATTTTGAGAATATGATGATAATTTGAAAATCTCAAGACTTAGGATGGAAAACATGCCATTAAAGGGAGAAAATGTAAAATAACACCCAAACGGGCCCATACAAGACACGAACACCTCACCCGAGACCAATGTAACTCGTAGGAACTGACCGTGTAGTCACGGGAATTTTGATTTGAGAATATGATGATAATTTTTAAATCTTAAGATTTATGCTTGAAAACATGCTATTAAAGGGAGAAAATGTAAAACAGACCCCAAACGAGACACGAACACATCGCACTGGATGAATGTAACTCATATGAACTGATCGTGTAGTCATGAGACTCTCGATTTGAGAATATGATGATAATTTACAAATCTCAAGACTTAGGCTTGAAAACATGTCGTCAAAGGGATAAAATGCAAAACAACCCCCAAATGACCCTGTACGAATCATGAATACCTTGCATGGGACCAATGTAACATGTAGGAATTGACCATGGAGTTATAAGACTCTCGATTTCAAAATATAATAATAATTTTCAAATCTCAAAACTTAGACTTGAAAACATGTTGTTAATGGGACAAAAAGCAAAATAGCCCCCAAACGGACCCGTAAGATACACGAACACCTCATATGAGACCAATGTAACTTGTAAGAACTAACCTTGTCCTCACAGGACACCCAATTGAAGAAAATGATAATAGTTTGAAAATCTCAAGACCTGGCTTTAAAATAGTCCGTTAAAGGGCAAAATTTGAAAATAATCCCCAAATGGAGTCATACGAGACATGAACACCTCTCACGAGACCAATCCCCTAACAACCCCGTAGGAGACCTTGTCCTATTAAAGGGATTGTTTTATGTTTTCTCCCTTTAATGACCTAACAACTCCTATTAAAGGGAGAAAACATAAAACAATCCCCTAACAACCCCGTAGGAGACACGAACACCTTGCATGAGACCAATGTAACTTGTAGGAACTGATCGTGTGGTCGTGGATCTCCCACTATCAAAATATGACGATAAATTGCAGATATCAATGATTAGTCTTCAAAACATGCCATTGAAGTATGAAAACCCAAGACAACCACCAAATGGCCTGAAAAGAGTTACTAACACCTCACACAGGACCAATTTAATGCGTGAGCACTGACCGTATAGTCATAGGACTCTCGATTTAAGAATATGATGATAATTTGTAAGTCTCAAGACTTCGGCTTGAAAATGTGCGCAATTATATGAATTATATTTTACTAATGATTTCTTCTTTATTTTATATGTATTATGTTTGATTACTAATATTTCTTCTTTTGTGTTATATGTATCACATTTGAATATTTAGAGTTATGGATAATGGCCAATCCTATATATGAAATTTTCAAAGACTGAAATCGAGATATATTTACTTTTCGATGTGCAGTAGATGGACAAATAAATGGATACAGAGGAGCCAGGTATGTAGCTACCCAGATACTTATTTAAGTTTATGTCATGTAAGGGTGGAAATTTTAGAAACGACACGAAAACACGACACAAAACTACATGAAATTGATTCAAAATTGACACAATATGTCATGTTCGTTGTGTCATTTTTTTTACATAAAGTCCTATTGTGTCTTGTTCGTGTCAGAATTATCATGTCCTGTCGTGTTAATCGTGTTTTCATTCGGTTTATCGTGTCTATGTATGTTTAACTTAGTGTGAAATTTAAGAAATATTGTTATTCGTGTCGTGTCATGTTGTGTCATTTTTATTTGGGTAATGATCATGTCAACTACAAAAAATACGAATTTGTGTCGTGTTTGTTTTCAAATATCCCTTATTGTGTCGTTTCATGTCGACTTGAAACACGGTCCAAAAACATGAATTACCACACCTAATGTCATGATATTCAATGTTTACTTTGATGCTCGGGATGGGCTTATTGGATGATGCTCTAAATACTCTAGTATATTTTTACAATTGTCTGTGGTTGTGTATATTATTGTTAGATGTTAAATATAAGTTTAAACAAGTTTTATAGTATAAGGAATTTTTAAAATATTTAAAAAATAAAGTAGACTCTACATATTGTTTTATCTTTTAAGACATACAATAGTCTTTAGCAATTAAGTTGCGGAGGATATAATTTTTAAGACTATATATGTCAAATTAGTGGAAGGGATTTATTGGTGGTTTAGTTGTGGATTTTGTTATTGTTGGGTTTAATTTAATGTTAAAATAAATTTGATTTCATGAATAAACAAAGGAAACAATGACAAAATTTTCTGAAATTAATAAATGTTCTAAATTGATTAAGTCGAGCATACATGCATTTGAAAATTAGGCGTTGATGGACGAAAAAATTAATTAATAAACATATCGAAAAGAGCCAAAAACATCTTATACATGATCAAAGTAACTTGTACAAACAACCTATGTATTCATGGGACTCGTGGATTCAGATGTTGTTTTAAATTTCAAATATCTAAGTATAAAACTTTAGAATTGGGGGATGGAGCGTGAAACCGTAAGATAAGAACAAAACAACCTACACAAAGTCACAAACACCTCACATAGGATCAATGTAATTTGTGAAAATAACCCATGTAATCATGAGACTCATGGGTTGGAGCTTTGATCAAAATCTGAGTATTCTAATTGTTAAAGCTTAAAAATTGGCATTGATCGACGAAAATATAAAACAACAATCAAATATACCATAAAGAAGCACAAACACCTCATACGTGATCAAAATAACTGGTACAAACAAGCCATATAGTCACGAGTCTCATGGATTCACATATCATTCTAAATTTCAAACTTGTAAGTATAAAACTTTAGAATTAGGGATCGGAGCATAAAAACATAAGATAAGAGAACAACAATCTGAAAAGAGGCACACAATCTCATATGGGATCAAAGTAAGTTGTCAAAATAACTCATATAGTCATGTTGGATTGGAACTTTAATCAAAAATTTGAAATTCTAAGTGTTAAAACTTGAAAATTGGACTTTGGTAGACGAAAATGCAAAAGAACAATCAAACATTACAGAAAGAGGCAAAAACACCTCATACATGATCAAGGTAACTTATACTAGCAACCCATGTAGTCACGAGACTCGTGAATTCAAATGTCATTCAAAATTTCAAATTTATAATTATAAAACTTTAGAATTGGGGGTTGGAGCATCAAATCATAAGATAAGAACATAATGACCCGAAAAGAGTGGCGCACACCTCATAGGGGACTAATATAAGATTATTATTAGGCCGTGTGAGGCTATTATTTTTTATTTTTAAAACACTTACATGAGTTAGATGAACCTTTTTGTTGATGGACTTAATTTTTGAGCTTATATATATTGAATTAGTGGAAGGGATTTATTGGTGGTTTAGCTATGTCTTTTGTTTTTGCTGTTGTTGAGTTTATTTAAATATTTAAACAGGTTAAATTTCATAAATAAATAAAGGAAACTCTACCCAAATTTTTTTTTAAATAAATAAGTGTTCTAAATTGATTAATTTGAACAGACAAGCATTTGAAAATTGGGCATTGATGGACAAAAATGTAAACCAACTACTAAATATACCAAAAAGAGGCAAAAACACCTCATACATGATCAAAGTAACATGTACAAACAACTGGTGTAGTAATGTGACTCGTGGATTCAAATGTGGTTTTCAATTTCAAACTTCTAATTACAAATATTTTGAATTGGGGGATGGATTGTGAAAATGTAAGATAAGAACAAAACGACTCGAAAAGAGGCACAAACACCTTTCATGGGATCAAAGTAACTTGTCATAACAACTCTTATAGTAATGGGACACATGGATTTATGTTTTCCAAATGTTCTTATGTTTCAAAATCAGACTTATTACATTTTTGTATATCTTATGCAGATTGATGATGGATTTTTCTTGGAGTTATTATATTCATGGTGGCTTGGATTTGCGATTTCTTTTTATGTAGCGTAGCCATATTGTCATCGTTTTAATTTACGTGGATTGATTTCTCTTACATCTTTTGATGTGTTAATGTATTAAGATTGATTATGTTTACGTGTTTTTATGTGTTAATTTATTAGGATTGATTATGTTTATGTCTTTTGATGTGTTAATGTATTGGGATTGATAATGTTCTTATTTGCGAGACATATCTTTTGTACTCTTGTACTTAGATTGTGATGAAATATCATTTTGTAATTTGTATTTATGAGATTTAGTTGAAAATTATGAAACTTTTTATTACGTATGATTGTATAGAAATGCGCAAAGTGATTTTGGTTTATAAGCTTGTACGTATTATATTGTGTTAATTTTGATGAAAAATGCACAGGTTTAAAGTGTTTCCAATGATTTTTTTACGAAAAATAATAAGTAATGAACAAAATACATTACTTTTGGCAATACAAATTTTTGTCTCCAAAAGTCATTCTCTACATCTTTCACTTTGGATATGGCAATACCTGTTTTGTTGTCGAAAGATCACTTTTAGCGATACAGGAAATATCTTGCTAAAAGTTATATTTTTGGCAACAGAATTGCTGTGAAGCCAAAGGTATACCTTTTGGAAACACAATAGTTGTGATGCCAAAAGTATACCTTTTGGCAACACAACATTTTGTTGACGAAGGTTGTTATATGCCATTTACCTTACATTTTACAACATAATTTTTGTCACTAAAAGGTTACCTTTTGCAACATAATATTTTTATCGTTGTTGAGTGACCTTTGGCAACATTAGAAACAATAAAATACCTTTGGTGACATAAATGCATGTTGCTAAAGGTATACCTTTGACAACATGATGTGACACCCCGCCCAATTAGATATCGGGTGATCAGTCATTTATACAATTTAAAATAGAATATCCGGTTGGTTTATTCTTAGTATCACAGTCGAAAAACATTAATATTATTAATCACCAAATAGTTCATTAAGCTAGTGTCAAAATTTTTTAATCCAAATTACTATCTAACAATTTAAATCATTCAATGAATTTACCATTCTCATGAATAAAATAATAAGGAATCATAAAACACTAACTGAATAAAATAAAACTGGAATAAACGTCCTAGTAAAAATCTCAAATATAATAATCCATAAGAATCTGAATCCAACTAAAAACTGAATACTGAAATAAAATGTCTCGGAGATACACAACTAAGAATGGGCAACATGCCCTAACTGAAATACTGGTACTAGGAACTGAATGAATAATAGTGGAGGCGTCTAATCACGAGGACCTGTAACGCCCATAATAGCTGCAGCACGTCAAATGGTACGATGGTCTATACTTGGCATCCCTGTGGCTGGACGCATAAAATTGTTGCACAAGAGAAAATCAATTTGCAAGAGACGGGTCAGAGCCCGAGTGTAAAATATTTTAAAACAGTTTAGCAAGTATTTAAAATGCGGTAAAGAAAATACTATGTACCTGTTATCTTTTCGTTCTCTCACTTGAGATTCTCACGTCTCAACTATTAACGTACCTCTAGACCATTCTAGTTATCGTTATCAAACCTAACTAGATCGTAGTCATAAACCTTCTAAACTATCACTCGTAGTACTGTCTCGTATTTCCCACATAATATATATATTATCAAATTTTTTCGCATTTACTATCCCGAGTAAGAGTTTTCGCAATAAGATTAGTCTTCATATACTTAAGTTATTTAATATTTTATTATCTTTCTTATCTACAAATTTCACACAGTAGATAATATTATAAGTATATATACATCCATCACTATATATATATATATATATATATATATATATATATATATATATATATATATCTTGATGTGGTACCCTTAGGCTCAGCTGTGGTGGATGCATACTCTGTTATCTAGTCCTGGTACATCTCATACTAAATAAGGACAGTCAGTTTTGTATCTCCCTCTAACCATAAATATAAATTACACATATTGGAGGCGAACATAGTTCCAAGCCTATGGGATAAATGCATACCTACGCACCCATAAGAACGTCATCACTATCATTATCACAGATAGCCCATACCTAGGTTCCATGTTCTTAGGTACCAAATCTAAAATCCCCCCAATGGGCTCATCAGGATATGACTGTCCCCTTTCAAAAACTTCCCGCGATATCAAGCAGCGAAGGTATAATATACGCATAATAAATACTACTATAGGCATTCACGCAACCTATCAAGATCATTAGGTATAAACACAACCCAAATGTTACAATACATACGTAGTATTCTATTTTTCTCACTAATACTACCGATATATTTATTGACTTATAAATATTCTCCCCGTCGTATTTTTCCCAAGGATGATTCAATACCCAAGAATATTTTAATGTAATTAAAACAATTCTTCAACTATTAATTTACCCTAATAATCATCATGGGTTATTCCCTTTCCCTCGAATTAACTACGTCGCAAGGTTTTAACTCAAACGAAATAATTTTCTCAATTATCCCAATATTCATTCGTCTCACTTTATGTAAAATTAATCTCCAATTTAGGTCTAATGTCCTTATTGTAGTTCAACAATCAGAATCAATGAATCTAGGCGGCCTCCAACGAAAAAACAACTAAAAATAACATTTCTTAAAATTTTCCTCATGAATCTGCCCAAATTTTTAAAATGTAGTTTTGAGGCATTTCGGTGTCGTTTTGGAGAAAACGTATCAGAGAAGAAAATGAAGAAAAACATGATTTTCTACAAGGAAGTGCGGACAGAATAGCCATTTTCGGAACCAAAATGGCTCAAAATAATTTCTAAAATGTCGATTTAATTTATCCAATTTCATAGACTTCTTCAAATTCAAGAAATTGTTCTACAATTCAATCATACCCATCAAAACCCAGATTTCTTCATCAAGATTCAATATAATTTCATGGGTTTCATACTACCTACATGGAGGATCCTATTCTATATCAATTTCACCCAAGATAATGATATATGTCTTTAAAAGTTCATTCAAATCACATGAATTTCATAGTTAATTCAACCTACACTAACATGGATATCATATATATTATAAGTTTGCAATATTAAACACTTGCCTCTTTTGGTAGGTCTGATCCATTGAAGATGATGGGTATATTGGTGTTCTCCTCTCCTCGATCTACAATCTGGCGGTGATGGTGGTTCAAGAAGGTGGTTTTAGCCTTGGAATTCCTCTCCTCTTCCTCCTATGGCATCTCTGTGGTTTCTCTTTTTTCTCATGTAACTAGCCCTAACCCCCCCTTCTCTAATCAAATATATTGCACTTAGAAATTTGTAGGTTTTAATTCCCCAAAAATGAAAATGACCAAAATACCCTCCCGGGGTGCCTGTTTGGCCAAAAACTACCCCGGGACCCAAACAAAACCCCCGGGTAGACTTTTTTTAACTATCTCCACCCTTTTGGATACTTTGGAACACTCTAAATGTTTATTGGGATGACTTAAAAATACATTACTTTTTATTCCATTAAATTGAGTCCCTACATGACTGAGATGCACGTGCCGACTTAATTACTGTAACTGTCGTATTTTTCACTCGCGATAATTTTAATAAATTCATAGTCACATATTACTTTATTCCCCAAGTAATAATTAATACAATTCACATCAGTAAATACTAACCCTCGTCTCACTAGTTAATATTAATCCGGATTAATTATAAATTAATTTCTCGTATTTAATTTAATTATTCCTATAATTAAAAATTATTAAAAATACGGGGTGTTACATACTTCCCCCCTTTCAGCGGAATTTCATCCCGAAATTCAAAAAATAAAAGTATACCTAGTAAGAACAACTCTGGATATTTTTCACGCATCTCAACCTCGTGCTCCCAAGTAGACTCCTCGACATTATGTTTCTCCCACTGGACACGCCCAAGTGGAACTACCTCCGATATCAATCTCCTCTCGCTACAATATAGGATAGCCATCGGTCTCTCCTTATATGAACTATTAGGATGTAAGTCAATTTCATCTAGCGCAATGTGAGTGTGAGTCAACTCATCCCGGAGATACCGTCTCAGCGAAGAAATATGGAAGACATCATGAATATGATGTAAGTGCTTTGGGAACCCAAGTCTCTATATGAAACTGGCCCTATCTTCTCGATAATAGGAAATGGCCCCACGTACCTCGGTGCCAACTTTCCTTCCTTATTATATCTCATTATCCCCTTCATATGAGATATTCGTAGTAATTCTTGGTCCCCCACATCAACTCTCAAAAGAACTGTTTGGCATCAGCGTAGCTTTTTTGTTTCTCCTGGGCTACCCGTATACGACCCCAAATCATCTCTATCTTGGTCGTAGTGTCCTAAATCAACTCTGGCCCGAGTAGCTTATTCTCCCCCACCTCTAGCCAACAAGCAGTAGAATGATAAGGCCTTCCATAAAATGCCTCGAATGGTATCGTGCCAATTATAAACTGATAGGAGTTATTATAGGCAAACTCCACTAGTGAAATATACTGTTCATAACCTCCGATCAAGTCAAGTATACACACTCGCAGTGTATCTTCCAACATTTGATTCGTCCTCAGAATTCGAATATGTCTTAGCACTAAAACTTCGGATTCTAATGCTCAACACATCCGAACGTATTTAAAGTTAACTCGTAATAATGTTTTGGTACTTGCACTATACCTATGTCAGTGTCACCCTTTTTGGCTAAAGGTCTATTCCTTACTACTCCAGGTTAGCTACCAGTCATTACCACTCTTATATGTTGATATATTGCTTTAAGCATCGCCTATACAATGGCACACCGTATTATCGTGAACCCACTAATAATGCTCTAAATAGATGAGCCTACACTTTACTTGATCTATCATCTGTGTTGGAAAATTACATATTGCCTAGGTGCTTATTTCTCTTAATGCTAAATCCTGTAACTCTCTCCATGGAAAACATTCCTAACCACCCATGACCACTATGTCATATTCCAAACTTGGTATACGATGGTATACTCTCACCACCTTCCTGAATTTTAAAAAAATGACATCCAATTTACTTCTCGTCTACCCAAGCCAGACTTTTAAACCTTCAATTGGTTATGATGCAATTCTCGTCATATTACTCCTTTGCACGGAGTAGTTTCTGATTATCCCCAAAAATAAAAATATACATTCTTTGTAGTTTTCAACACTCTAATCACCACTTATCCATCTACTCTTTGATTTCTGGTGGCATGCCTTGATCTCAACGAAAATATATTATGTTTGTCTTATTTTATTCCCATGTTTATATTACCTGTGCATATACACTCATTTTATGTGTTTCCACGTTTTCTCCTCGAGAATGATACTGAAAATTTCAACTAACTAGGGCGCCCATACACCCTATGTCCTGTGCACTTCAGCACAAATCAACTGAGCATAATATACTGGCATTTAACATAATATACTTGGCATGACTATATTGTAAGGTTATAATCAACCACCCACTTAGTTATAACTCCATTATTTTCTAAGTTGCCCCACCAAATCTATTTGCGGTGAAAACATTCTACACTAATTTTCACATCAGAATTTTACGGATCTACCGACCTTAAATCAAAATAGAACTATCAACTCTCAGTTATATTCACATATATGTATAATAACCATGGTGCTAAACCCATGTACTAAAGACCAAACCTCTCCCGACTTCCAATGTTCGTTAAGTTTCATGTGTGGTATGTCTCGCAAAGCAAAATCCAAACAAGGACCCCCCCCCCCCGATATACTACTATCTAACATTGATATTCATAGAGATCCGTTAGTTCCTCAGTCATTAATATGTACCCCCGAATCCCCGTCCGCTGATATAAAAGTCTACATGTCCACTCTCATGCCACTAAAGACGACAAACAACATGTCACTTTTACTATGACAAGGTCTTTGAGTTATAAAGATAACGAGCTATGTATCTCCGCTCAACAAAGAACATAAAGCAATTTAAATCTCATCAATGAAAGTCCCTATGCACCGGGATCAAATACAACTAGACAACATACTCACTTAAGTATATAATATTTTCGTATCCATATATAACATCAAAGGTATAGTTCTTTACATTTGATCATCACATAACATACAATATATGAAAGTATGCTCAACCCTCTTTCAGGCTATGCTTCACAAAATAATAAATCTCCTCATGGAATAACAAACACGATAGCCTTATCACACAGTCTACTATCGCTCAAACTCTCGGTATCCAGTCACTACACATGGTTATAAAAAGTCTAACTTTTCTAACTCTCAAAAGTAACAAAAATCAAAACATCAAATTCTTTCAGTGCCCACACTCGCTCCCCTACGGGTGACACTGAAATTATCCTCATTTCCCAACGATATATATGTATACATATAATAAAGCTAACACTGCCAAATAACTCACTAAACCCGACTCACCCTCAAAATTTTCTTGGGTGTTAACAATCATACCTTGTGACGTATACATGTCACCCGAACTAATCCCGTTTTTGGAAGGGTGAAACAAAGACATCACCTCTCTTTAGCATTTGTCTCTCTTGATAATTGGTTCCCTAAATGTATTCCCATATTGAAACTAACCCCCGATCTATTACAAAGGTTGTACATCCAGGATTTCATCCTGTAGTTGCTTCATGCCTCGCTTTGGGCAATTCCTTCTTTTATTATGTCCTACACTTTCTTAAGTGATGCACCAACCCAAAAATCTCTTCTTGATGTAACAACCGCCAGAGAAATGCCTATGTCCCTGACCCTAGCCCTGTTGACCTCCTCTGTCCTTCTATTTAGTTCCAACGGCCCTGAAGAACGGATACGCTATGGACCTTGCTAGTCCTACTTGAACCCACCACTCTTGGGTTGGTAACCCCTAACCTAACTCTCTTAACCTGATTTCCCTTACTAAAAATACCGCTCATCTTGTTGTTGTACTCCACTGGCACAGTTCCCAGTTTTATTGATCTCACTATCTTGTTGTGAACAAGTTCAACATAGGTGACCCTAGTCTCTATACATAGGACACCTTCTTGAGATATCCCCCTAATTTTGGCCTCACTGTCCATGTCGGGGTGTCCTACTCTCGAAATTGGTAGTCTTGGTACCAATTGTTACTCCCGTTGTCTTTCTGGCTATGTTGGCCCTGTGGAACTTATTATTGGCCTCTATGGCCCTGATTGACTCCATCGTCATTTTGTAGGAATTCAATCAATCAAAATCATCTAAATGGGTTCCTTACTGGGTATACTCTCATATGTTGCTTCACTAACACCGTTAAGTCTAGTATTTCCCTTTGGCTTGATTCTCTAACCCTCCTGGCTCACTTCTTCTAGAAGTGCTGATATAAACTTATAAATGTACAACCTTGACGACATTGGCATTAGTCATCCTAGATGGATTTCTTATCCATACTTTTGTATTCGACTCACAGGTCCTTTATCAACTATAAACCCTTTTTTATTCTACGCCCCTTCGCCAGGTACGAAGTTCGTTAAGAAAATCAACCTTTCTCACGATCGGTCTCCATCTTACCCACTTGTGGTAAGTTTCAAAATTCTATTCGCATCTCTATTAGAATAGCGAAGACCTCATGGTTAAACCTTACCCAAATTTTTTTGTTTAATTTCACGCATTCTTCTTTATATGTGGTGACTGACTCTCATCACTTAATACCGCTCCTATGAGCTAAAACTTTGCTCGAAATTAAATTTTGGGTGTTTTTGCACTTCACCCTAAATATTTTCCTTTATATTCTATGCTTCCATTGGCCCATTACACTTTCTCTTCCTCGCATCTTGATAGATGGATATTCAAAATAGCTCTTCCGACTCTCTCACCCTTTTGCCTATGAAGCTGGGTGAGTCTGAAATAGTACTAACGTTAACTATGATGGTATTCGGGGAAGTTACAATTTTGAGTGATTTTCCCATTATCACTTGCTTGAATAACGCTCATGGTGAATTTTTTGTGATCACCATTCCCATAATACTCTATGTCTTCTGCTGAGCTTCTCCTCTTACGCTCCTTCTTAGGCCCTCGTTGGTCGTCCAATAAATTTTTGGTGTCCGGAGCCCAATCGAACTCGTATATGAATCACATCAACTATATATAATTGGAGGAGAACGTAAGTCACAAATGTAGAGGAATACAATAATCCCATAATAAGGATCTACAACGATCCTAGGTAATGAACAAAATACATTACTTTTGGCAACATAATTTTTTGCCACCAAAAGTCATTCTCTACATCTTTCACTTTGGATATGGCAATACATGTTTTGTTGTCGAAAGATAATTTTTGGCGATAAGGGAAATATGTTGCCGAAAGGTATATTTTTGGCAACAAAATTGTTGTGATGCCAAAGGTATACCTTTTGGAAACACAATAGTTGTGATGACAAAAGTATACCTTTTGGCAACACAACATTTTGTTGACGAAGGTTGTTATATGTCATTTACCTTACATTTTACAACATATTTTTTGTCGCTAAATGGTTGCCTTTCGCAACATAATATTTTTGGCGTTGTTGAGTGACCTATGGCAACATGAGAAATAATAAAATACCTTTGGTGACATAATTGGGTGTTGCTAAAGGTAGAGCTTCGACACCATGATGTGACACCCCACCCAATTAAATACCGGGTGATCAGTCCTTTATAAAATTTAAAATAGAATATTCAGTTGGTCAATTATTAGCATCACTGTAGAAAAATAATTATATTAATCAACTAATAGTTGATTAAGCTAGTATAAAAAACTATTTATCCAAATTATTATCCAACAATTTAAATCATTCAACACGGTTACCATTCTCATGAATAAAATAATAAGGAATCATAAACCATCAACTGAATAAAATAAAACTGGAATAAATATCCCAATAAAAATATCAAATACAATAATCCATAAGAATATGAATCTAACAAAAAATTGAATACTGAAATAAAATGTCTTGGAGATACACAATTAAGAATGGGCAACATGCCCTAACTGAAATACTGCAACTAGGAACTTAATGAATAATAGAGGATGCATCTAATCATGAGGACCTGCAACTCCCACAATAGTTGCAGCACGTCAAATGGTACGATGGTCTATGATTGGCATCCCTGTGGTTGGACACCTAAAATATGCATAAGAGAAAATAGATTTGCAAGAGACGGGTTAGAGCCCGAGTGTAAAATATTTTAAAATAATTTAGCAAGTATTTAAAATGCAGTAAAGTAAATACTATATACATGTTAGCTTTTCGAGCTCTCACTTGAGATTCTCACCTCTCAACTATTGTGCACACCTACTGTACCTCTAGACCATTCTAGTTTTAATTATCACACCTTACTAGATCGTAGTCATAAACCTTCTAAACTATCACTCGTAGTAACGTCCCGTATATCCCACATGATATATATTATTAAATGTTTTCGCATTTACTATCCCGAGTAAGAGTTTTCGTAATAAGGTTAAGTGTTCACATACTTAAGTTATTTAAGATTTCATTATCTTTATTATACACAAATTTCACACAGTAGATAATATTAAAAGTATATATACATCCATCACTATATATATATATATATATATCCTTATGTGGCACCCTTAGGCTCAGTTGCGGTGCATGCATACTCTGTTATCAAGTCCTGGTACATCTCGTACTAAATAAGGACAATCGGCTTCGTATCTCCCTCGAATCATAAATACAAAATACACATATTGGAGGTGAACATAGTTCCAAGCCTATGGGCTACATGCCTACCTATGCACCCATATGAACGTCGTCATTATCCTTATCACAGATAGCCCATACCTAGGTTCCATGTTCTTAAGTTACAAATCTAAAATCCCCCCAATGGGCTCATCAGGATATGACTGTCCCCTTTCAAAAACTTCCCGCGATAGCAAGCAACGTAGGTATATCATACGCATAATAAATACTACTATAGGTATTCACGCAACCTATCAAGATCATTAGGTATAAACACAACCCAAATATTATAATACATACGTAATATTCTATTTTTCTCACTAATACTACCGATATATTTATTGACTTTTAAATATTCTTCCCATCGTATTTTTCCCAAGGATGATTCAATACCCAAGAATATTTTAATGTAATTAAGACAATTCTTCAACTATTAATTTACCCTAATAATCATCATGGGTTATTCCCTTTCCCTCGAATTAACTACGTCGCAAGGTTTTAACTCAAACGAAATAATTTTCTCAGTTATCCCAATATTCATTCGTCTCAATTTATGTAAAATTAATCTCCAATTTAGGTCTAATGTCCTTATTATAGAACAACAATCAGAATCAATCAATCTAGGCGGTCTCCAACGAAAAAACAACTAAAAATAATATTTCTTAAAATTTCCCCCACGAATCTGCCCAAATTTTTAAAATGTAGTTTTGAGGCATTTCGGTGTCGTTTTGGAGAAAACGTATCAGAGAAGAAAATGAAGAAAACAGGATTTTCTACAAGGTTACGCGGACAGAATAGCCATTTTAGGAACCAAAATGGATCAAAATAATTTCTAAAATAACGATTTAATTTATCCAATTTCATAGACTTCTTCAAATTCAAGAAATTGTTCTACAATTCAATCATACTCATCAAAACCCAGATTTCTTCATCAAGATTCAATATAATTTCATGGGTTTCATGCTACCTACATGGAGGATCCTATTCTATATCAATTTCACCTAAGATAATGATGTATGTCTTCAAACGTTCATTCAAATCACATGAATTTCATAGTTAATTCAACCTATACTAACATGGATATCATATACGCTATAAGTTTGCAAGATTAAACACTTGCCTCTTTTGGTAGGTCTGATCCATTGAAGATGATGGGTATATTGGTGCTCTCCTCTCCTTGATCTACAATCCGGCGGTGGTGGTGGTGCAAGAAGGTGGTTCTAGCCTTAGAACTCCTCTCCTCTGCCTCCTATGGCATCTTTGTGGATTGTCTTTGTTTCTAATGTAACTATTCCCCCCCCCCCCCCCCCCTTCTCTAATCAGATATCTTGCACTTAGAATTCGTAGGTGTTATTTCCCCAAAAATGCAAATGATCAAAATACCCTTCCGGGGTACCAGTTTGGCCAAAAACTACCCCGGGACCCAAACAAAACCCCCGGGTAGACTTTTCTGACTACCTCGACCCTTTTGGACAATTTGTCGCACTCAAAAATGACCATTTGGATGAATTTAAAATAAATTACTTTTTATTCCATTAAATTGAGTCCCGGCACGATTGACACGCGCGTCTTGACTTAATTACTGTAACTGCCGTATATTTCACTCACGAAAATTTTAATAAATTAATAGTCACATATTAATTTATTGCCCAAGTAATAATCATTACAATTTACATCAATAAATACTAACCCTCGTCTCGCTAGTTAATATTTATTTTAATCCAAATTAATTATAAATTAATTTTTCATATTTAATTTAATTAATATTATATTTAAAAATGATTAAAAATACAGGGTGTTACACATGATCCTACTTTGTCACCAAAGGTTTTTACAGACAAGTAATGGTCAATAACATGCCAACTTAGCAAAATTTGTCACCAATACCTTTTAGAAAAACATTTCTAACTTTTTACAACATAAATTGTTTGTTGCGTAATTTTTTTTTCTTGTAGTGTGTTTTATTTAGGTTGATCAGATTGAGATAAGGAAAAAATTAAAATACGGGATGAAGATGTATTATTATTATGGATGAAGTGTTGTTATATTCTTACTCACTGTAGACTTTCTAGGTTTAATCCTGTTGTTGAACTCTTTTTATAGGTCCTAAGCAGTAGAAACCTCCACACACTTAATCTTTCTTGATTAGAGATTTATCTAGCTTTTAGATTTCATCCTTATACTATTAGGATATAGGCGTCGAGCATGTACCTCACTTTTATTTTTTCATTCTATTTCTTGTTTACGTAGTAAGTCTTGAGTCGGATTATTGTATTCATGATTATTTATTTTTAGGTTAATTTTATTTATTCAGAGTTTGGGTATTTGTTCATTTGAGATATTTATATTCCAGTGTGGGGTTTAATTTTATTATGGTTTTGATTGGTATCTTAGATGTGTCGATGATTATTTCAGTATTCCATTTTAGCATCATTATCGACTTATATACGTCAGTCATGCTGTGAATGTTACTGTTGATACCAAAATTAGTATGCTGATATGGACGAATAATAAGAAGACACGTGTCAATCTACGTGGCGCAATAGCAACGAGGAAGTTTATTCCCCTGATCTAATCATACTCACTCCGAGCAACAGGTGTACTCCGAGGAACTCCAGCGCTCCGAGGAACTCTTGAAACGACAAGTAACTAAGGCGGTTCGAGCTGCATCTCGACCACAGCATTGATTGCCAGATAATCAACAGTTCAACTATTCATTGAATGCTCATCATCTTGACGCACACGCTTGAAGAGCATTAAATGAATTACCCTTTCATATGTATATCATTTAATGTATCACCCTTTCAGATTATAGCCTCAAGGCTATAAATACATTGTATTACCCTCATTCAAAGGGACCGGAATTTCTTGATAGTACTTGTAATCGAGAATTCCCAAACACTCAGCAATAACATAACAGTGGACGTAGGCCATTCATATAAGGCTGAACCACTTTAAAATATTTGGTCTCATTTTATTTATCTGTGATTGAATTATTAGAGTAATCTAATTTTTTACATCAATAGATTGGCGCCGTCTGTGGGAAGCGACTGTTGTTATCGTTTTTCACCAAAAATCATTCATCATCAATGGCAGATAATCCGGAATCCAGCAATCGAAATGCTGGAAATGCTGAAAATCCTCCAAATCCTTCTGCACCTCCAGATCTGGCTGGGATTATGACATATCTGGCTCAAGGACAAACCACCATGCAAGAAATAATGCGGAAACTCATACAGACCCTTCATGGCGGTGCACCTGCACATTCGGGACAACGAAGTGGTCAGAGGCAAACCTATTTACTTTCTTCACGATCCAAGCGTACTGAGTCATACCGTAATGAGGGATCTGATGATTTCTCTTATCAACCTGGGTGAACTTCGTCAATAAGGGCAACTGATACTGATCAACGTATCACTCTCTCTCCAGAGAGACCCAGTGCCTTGGAAAGACTGAGTAGGGTGTCTCCTTTCAGTCGATTAGGCCCTAGGAGGAATAGGAGTCCACCTAAGACCATGTCGAGGAGTTTTCGATAACCATCAGATCTAAGAGAAGGATCAGCACAATCCCGACCAGTTGCTCGTCAAGATAGATCCCAGGAGGCCACTTCAGAACAGTCAATTGCTCAAACTAATAGGCTCGAGGAAGGAAATGATGCATGGAAAGGGTCCATTCAGCGATTAGAGGATAGATTGGGAGAAATGGCTAAGGCAAAGAATCCCCTACAACGAACTTTTGTTCAAGGGACACCTTTTGTCCAGGCCATTGTGGATTTTCCTACCCCGTCGAAATTTAAAGCACCTGTGGTGACCCCCAAGTATGATGGAAAGACAGATCCTGTTCTTCATATAGAGCAATATCAAGCCGATGCCGACATCTATGCTGTTCCCGACGAGATGAGATGCAGAGCATTCTCGGGAACTCTTACTGGATCTGCCCAGATATGGTACAACAATCTTCCTCGGGGTAAGATTTCAACTTTCTTTCAGTTAGCCGAGTTGTTCATTGGCAATTTCTGTTTTGGAGCAAAGCCAGTAAAAAGAGTAGCACACTTGTTAAGTGTTAGACAAAAATCTGGTGAGAGTACTAGAGATTACATAACTCGTTTCAATAACGAGAAGCTGGAAGTCATAGATTCTGAAGAAAAGACAGCAATCACCGCCTTGATGAGTGGGTTGTTGCCTAACAAGTTGTATTACACTTTGGCCAAAGATCCACCTACAACTATGTCAGAGCTGATGGCAAAAGCGGCCAAAATCATGAATGTCGAGGAGGCTATGGCTGAGAAGAATAATATGGATAAAGAGACCAAGGTAGAAGTCGACAAATCTAAGAAGAAAGAGCATAAGGGAAATGGCGGTGACAAGCATTCCAAGAATAGTAGGTCATCATGGGAAGTCCTGAAAAAATTCGATAATTATACTCCTTTGAAAATGGGTATTAATCATGTCTTGGAAGAAATCAAGAATAACGAGGAAGTAAAGTGGCCAAAGAAACTGAGGTCAGACCCTGACACGAGAAATAGGGAGAAATATTGCGAGTTCCATAAGGATCATGGTCATATGACCAAAAATTGCATAGCTCTTTAGAACGAGATTGAAACACTCATCCGAAGAGGAAAGCTAGCAAAGTATGTTGATCGGGGAGGTGAAAGAAAAAATAATGATCGAACTAGAGATAGGTCTAGATCTCCTCGTCGAGTAGAGGAGGAAAAGAAGAGAAACCATGAAGATGATCCAGATGATGACCCCGATCTTCCCAAGAAACCAAGGCAGCCAGAACGAGAGGTATTTTCCATACGTTTTAGGTCATTTGATTGTAATGTTATTACAGGAGGAGATGTAGGAGGAGGAGACCTTACTGCAGAAAGAAAGGCTTACCTTGGAGAGGCTCAAGCTTGTTCATATATTCAGCGAATAAATTTGGCCGAGGAGGATCGCCCGAGGAAGATAAACAAAGAGAAGCTGGTCATTGGCTTTTCAAAAAAAGACCTGCCAGGTGTTCTTTACCCTCACGACGACCCTTTGGTGATCAAAATGAGGATGAAAGAAGTAGTGATTTCAAGGGTTTTGGTAGATAATGGTAGTTCGGCGGACATCATGTACTATTCATGCTTTGACAGTTTAAATTTGAAATTATCTCAATTGGAACCTTATCACAGACCTCTCCTGGGTTTTGCTGGCGAGAAAGTTTTTCCACTTGGGACGATCAAGTTGGATATATTCATTGGAACTTGGCCTGCTTATCGAACAGAGAGAATACGCTTCTTTGTGATGGATAAGAATGTGCAGTCAGCTTACAACATCATCATGGGAACAGTTGGTTTGAAGAAGTTCGAAGCAGTCCCATCTACAGTACATCAGTGCTTAAAATTCCCAACAAATTTCGGAGTAGGAGTTGTGAAAGGTGATCAAAAAGTAGCTCGGGAATGCTATTATTCATCTGTCGAGCAAGAGGAGCTTGAAGAGTCAAGGAAAAAGACTACTACCTACCAGGTGTACCGAAATTGAAACACTTGATCCCAGAGATGAATCTCAACTTGTAAAAGGACAGGTAGTGGAATCTACAGAAAATGTTATTCTGGACGACGAGCACCCTGAACGAGTAACCTAGATAGGTTCGTCGTTGGATGTTTCAATAAAATAGGAGTTGATAACTTTCTTGAGAAACAGGAAGAAAACTTTTGCATGGAGTCATGAGGACATGCCAGGAATAGATCCAAACTTCTTATGTCATGAGCTCAATGTAAATAAGGAGATCAAACCTGTAAAACATAGAAGAAGAGTATTTAGTCCCGAGAAGAATCAAGCTATACAAGAGGAGGTCGACAAGCTCCAGAAAGCCCAATTCATTGAAGATGTGAAATATCCAGACTGGTTAGAAAATGTGGTGATGGTAAAGAAGAAAAACAATAAATGGAGAATGTGTGTTGATTTCACCGATCTCAACAAGGCATGCCCAAAAGATCACTTTCCATTACCCAGAATTGATCAATTAGTGGATGTTACTTCGGGACACGAGCTGCTCAGTTTCATGGATGCTTACTCTGGCTACAACCAGATCAAAATGAAACCTGAAGACAGGCAAAATACTTCTTTTATTACCCCTAGGGGAACTTATTATTACAATGTTATGCCTATTGGGTTGAAAAATGCAGGAGCGACATACCAGCGGCTGATGAACAAGGTTTTTGCCGAACAAATCAGTTGCAATATGGAAGTTTATGTCGATGATATGCTGATAAAGAGCAAGAAAGCTGCTGATCATCTAGTTGATTTAGGTCAGACCTTTGATCAACTGGATAAATACCAGATGAAGCTCAACCCGACGAAGTGCACATTTGGAGTACGAGAAGGAATGTTCCTCGAATACATCGTCAACCAACGAGGCATTGAGGCGAATCCAGAAAAGATCAAAGCTCTTTTAGGGTTGCGATCGCCAACGACGAAGAAAGAGGTGCAGAGTCTTACCGGACGAGTTGCAGTGCTCAACAGATTTGTATCCCGAGCAACTGATAGATGCCTCCCATTCTTCAAAAAACTTTCGAGTGGAATGATGAATGTGAGAAGGCCTTTCAAGACTTGAAGAAATATTTGGGAACACCTCCACTGTTGTCCAGGCTAGTAATGGGAGAAAAGTTGTACTTGTACCTGGCAGTATCGGAGAATGCAGTCAGCTCGGCATTGATCAGAATGGAGAATAGAGTCCAGAAGCCAATTTGTAACACACAAGTAAGGCTTTCTGAGGTGCAGAGATGAGGTAGCCAAAGCTGGAAAAATTAGTATTAGCATTAATTGAGGTAAGTAGAAGAATGAGACCATATTTTCAGGCCCATACCATCGTCGTGTATACCAACTTGCCTTTAAGACAAGCCCTTCATAAGCCAGAAAAATCAGGGAGACTGATGTACAGGGCAATAGAGCTCGGTGAATATGATATTGTGTATGAACCCAGATCATCATTAAAAGGGCAAGCTGTAGAAGATTTTATAGCAGAGTTTATATATCCTGATACCCCCGAGGAACAAAAGTTGCTCGCTGACCAACCTGTGGATGTTACAGGATCAACAGACATAAGTCCAGACCAACTCCGGTTGGTAAAAGGGCTTGTGGATGTAGAAAGATCATCGAATTCGAGCTCAGACCAACTCCGGTTGGTAAAAGAGCAAGAAGAGATGATCGATGAGAAGCAAAAAATATCAGGGGAGGATGAATGAAAATAGCAGATATTTCACCGAGGAACTCTGTCAGATAAGAAATTTGAAGATGAGTTACCTACATGGAGATTGTATGTAGATGGGTCATCTTGCACAACAGGTTGTGGAGCAGGGATTGCTTTGAACACCCCAGATGACATTGACATGGAATACGCCCTGCGATTCCAATTCAAAGCTTCCAATAATGAGGCGGAGTATGAGGCCATGATAGCAGGTCTTAATTTAGCAAAGATTATGGAAGCGCAACAAGTAATGGTATTCAGTGATTCTCAATTAATTGTGAATCAGATGATGGGAACATATGCAGTTAAAGGAGAATTAATGGTCAAGTATCATGCAAAGGCGATGGAGTTGTTGGCAGAATTTGACGCCATTCAGTTGATCAGAATACCAAGAATGGAGAATGCACGAGCCGACGCACTGGCCCGACTAGCATCAGCTACTCGTACCGAGCTGCGAAGAACGATACCAATTGAAGTATTAGAAAGTCGGAGCATAGATGAAGACCTGACGACGAACATTATTACACTTGATTTAGGACCATCTTGGATGGATCCCATCCGGGCATATATTGAGGAAGGAGAATTACCGGAGGATAAGCTCGCTGCCAAGAAATTGAAGTTTAAAGCTGCTCGGTATGTATTGACTAATGGTGTTTTATATAGGCGAGGAATTATGGCAGGTTTGAAAAGATGTGTACATCCCTCCAAGGTGAAAGAATTGATTGAAGAGATCCATGAAGGGTCATGTGGAGCCCATGTAGCAGGTCGGACACTTTTGCAAAGGGTGATGACGCAAGGATACTACTATAGCCTATGCTAAGAGATGTGATAAATGCCAACGTTTTTCTTCCATCCGACATACTCCACAAGCATTGTTGACACCCATAACTTCCCCTTGGCCATTTTCCATGTGGGGAATTGATTTGGTTGGACCACTGCCAACTACCCGAAGAAGATTCAAGTACCTCGTCGTTGTTGTGGATTATTTTACTAAGTGGGTAGAGGCTGAGCCACTTATTGATATGACATACGAGAAGGTGTACCAGTTCGTTTGGAAGAACATCATCTGCCGATATGGTCTCCCTCATGCCTTCATCACAGACCATGGAACACAATTTGATAACGAGGAGTTTGCCACCTATTGTCATCACTCAAACATTTTGAAGGTTCATTCAGCACCAGACCATCCTCAAAGCAATGGACAGACTGAAGTAACGAACAGAACATTACTAAATGGTTTGAAGAAGAGGCTAAGTGAGGCTAAGGATAATTGGATTAATGAGCTACAGTCAGTATTGTGGGCTTACCGAACAACTCCCTGAGCAGCAACTGGAGAATCACCATATATGCTGGCGTTTGGAAGTGAGGCTGTAATACCTGCCGAGTTGGGTCTTCCAACACACAGAGTGCTGAATTTCAATTCCCCAGTCAGCGACTTAATGAGAAGATTGGATTTGAATATGCTCGAGGAGGTTAGAGAAGAGGCAGCCATTAGGAATGTTGCTTACCAACAACGAACAGCTCTGTTCTATAACAAAAGGGTGAAGATGCGACTTAAAAGAAGGAGATTACGTGCTAAAGAAGGTCATTCAGAAGAACAATAAATTGGAAGCAAACTGGCATGGACCTTACCGAGTTACAGAAGTTGTTCGACCAGGAACTTACCAAATAGCAACTCTAGAAGGAGAGGAATTTAAGAATGCATGGAATGCTGAACACCTACGCAAGTATTATCAGTGATGTAAAATGTAAAGCAGTTCCATCAATATGAATAAAACGATGATATTTCACAATCTTCTATCTTTTTATTGAAAGTTTTTTGGGGAATACTAGTGTTTAACACTACGCTGCTCGACACACTGCTCGGCAGTAAAAAGAAGACGATAGTTCAAGCTCAGATCAACTCTGGTTGATAAAAGGGCGAGAACACCCCATACTCCTTTGGTTAGGAGGCGTACATTAGCTCAGACCAACTCTGGTTGGTAAAAGAGTTAGTGGACACGATAGTTCAAACCCAGACCAACTCCGGTTGGTAAAAGGGCGAGAACACCCCATACTCCTTTGGTTAGGAGGCGTACATTATCTCAGACCAACTCCGATTGGTAAAAGAGTTAGTGGACATGATAGTTCGAACTCAGACCAACTCCGGTTGGTAAAAGAGCGAGAACACGATAGTTCGAACTCAGACCAACTCCGGTTGGTAAAAGAGCGAGAACACGAGACTCCTAAAAAGGCCAATCTCGGTTGGTTAAGAAACAAGATATGCTCTCAAATGCCAACTTATGTTGGTCGGGAAGTAAGATTATCACAGAAAATACAAAAGTTCCTCGAAGAATAAAATATTCCAAACTGAACCAAGTATGGTTGGTCGGGGATAAAAACCCACTAACTGTAGTTGGTCGAAGAGGAAAATTCATCGACATTGGTTGGTCGGGCACATTTTATGAAAAAGACAAAAAGTTACCAAGTATGGTTAGTCGGGGATAAAATCTCACTAACTATAATTGGTCAACAAGCTTATTTTTACAACCTTAGTTGGTTGGAATAATTTTCAACATTTTTATACTCATTACTTTATCATTAAGTGATCGAGCAACATTTCTGATACTTGTAACTTTTTATTACTAAGTTGGTCGATGAACCACACAATATTGTTATGCAAGCACAAATATAAATTGTTTGACAAATACAAGACAATAGCAATACATATTTGCAAATAAAAATGAAAGTTTTTCATTAAAATTCAAAATAAATTACACAAGTTTATTACATTGATATTAAATTGTGTACTAACTATTACATCAAAATTTCCTATTCTACTGGTTTTTTTCCTTCTGCTTTTGAAATAGGCTCCTCGCCAGCAGGAGGATCTTCCAGGTAAAGGGGAGAATTAATGAAGTTAAGATCTCGCAGCATTCTGACGTTCATTATTGAAGGTGTATCCAGTAAATGCTCCAGACGAGATAATTCAACCTGCGAATGAAGGGCATAGTCACCAAGATACTGGGAGATCAAACAACGAGGGATGGCTCGAGCAGGGATCCAACTCATATCAAGCTTGAATGGTGGATTTGGTAGATCGAGCATCCCAGGAGCATGATAATCCCATAAATAATGGCCCTGCTCTAGTTTTAATACACCCAGGGCGTTCAACCATCCCTGTTTATAACCTTCATTATTGGCATTTTCAATGCGAGCATCCAAGTGATAAAGGGCCTCATTGTAGCCTGCCATCCAGAACTCACGAGGTTGTTTGTGGAATTGGAAAGTTATTCTCTCTAACTGCTCGTGAAGGTTTCTGGCAAAAACATCCTTATTATTCAGAGCAGACTTTGTCGAAGCAAGTTGATCCTCCAGAGTTTGGATTTTCTTGGATATTTCAGACAAAGCCCGATCTTTTGCATTCAATTGGAACGCTTGGGTTTCCAATGTTGATTGAGTACGAGCTTCTTTAACAGTACGACGAAGACCTCTAGGTCGTCCCCGAGCAGGTTGAGTACTTTGTTCCTCGTCAACATTTTGAGCAGCTCTTCCTCGTCCACGAGAACCTCTTCCTCGTCCCCGAATAGCAGTAGAGGTACCCGACCTTCTCAAGGTGTCCAATTCTTGCCTCAATTTGGCATTCTCAACCTCTAAAAATGAGAATCCTTCATCGATGACCGGTACCAAGGCAGTGGAAGATGAAGCTGCAGACTTATACTGTACCAACTCTTTCTGCAAATTGTTATTCTCTTGCTCCAGCAGCTCGGCGATCTGTCTGCATGCTTCGACTTCACCCTTTAGGGTTCTCTCTCTCACTTCATAGCCAGCAAGCATCTTGTCATAACCTGTTTCAGCACTAAGTTTTTTGAGTTTCTTCTCATACCCTTCATGCAAAAGAATTGAAGACTCTTTATACTGTTGCTGAAGTTCATGAAGAATACCATGCAAGTCTTCAATCATTTCGTAATAAGCCACATTGTTGGCTACAGCACGATCAAGAAGACATTTCAAGTATTGATATGCCTCCACTGGTTGGTCCGAAGCATCATGACCAAGGATATCAGTAATTTCTGATGCACTCAGGTCAGTATGGCCAGCTTTAAAATATTCATGACATTGCTGCATCAAGTTTGTATCATTGGCAGACAGCAATTCCATTCTAGCCATAAACTAGTAAAGAAGAGAAGGCAAGAGTTAATAAAAGAAGCAGACAAAACATCAACAACGTAGAGGAACAAAAAGGTGATTTTTATTACATCATCAAAAGGAGTACAACGTTCAGAATACAGAGTACAAGTAAAAGAAAATAAAATAGATACCGAACAACTTCACACCTTTTCCTTGTCTCCCAAGACTTTCTCGGGAGGCTGGGACGAGGAGCTCGGTTGCTCGGCGGAAACAATAATTTGGTCGGCTAGAGTTGGAACTTGTTCAGGAGGAGCAGGCAAAGATGAAATCTCCTCGGTAGCTGTCTGAATAGGTTGGGAAGCAAGGACTTGATCACCCACTGTCATTGAAGACTCCTCGGATGAAGCTTCGTCTTCTTCCTCATCTTCAATTATAGGAGGGGGGCCAGGAAGATGTTGTTGAAATAGCTCAGAGTCCTCGTTAACCTTTAATTCTTGCAGGGCAGCAACCCAACCATCTCGGAAGTATTTCAAACTCCCATACTGCACCTGGGTCATCATGGCTGCTACCCCCTGTCCCATACTTTATCCCAACCGGTACGAAAAGATTTTTTCACAGCCACTTTTCTTTTCATTCTCTCCGAGGAGAGCTTCTCGGATAGAAGATCCTCGGAGGCTTTCAACTTGGACTCCACCTCCTCCTTCTGGCGATTTACTTCTCGCAGAAGGGTTAGCTCTTCCTCAGCCGATTTCAACTTATTTCAAGCTCCCCAAAGCTTGTGAGTTTCTCGGCATATTTTTATTCTCTCTCATTAAGTCTTTCACCTTATTTCCCAACTGCACTTTCTCTGCCTCAAATGAAGCCAACTTCTTCTCCCATTCACCCCTATCCTCGTCATACTTTTGACAAGAATCCTTCAAAGATTGGGCCAAGCCCTGTAAAGCATCCTCTACTCCAGACGAGGAGCTAGAAGCCTTGATCGCTTTACCTTTCTTCACTATGGTGTTAAAGCAACTCACCAGCTGGAAAAAGAAGAAAATAATGATAAGTCATTACAGAGATACTTGTATTGATGGAAAGAAAGAAAAATTCAGGATAAGAGAAACTTACTGAAGCAATGTGACGAGTAGCTAGGGATGTCAGCATATCCCTAGACATGTTTTCCTCAATTCCTTGGACTTCAGGAATGGTCCAAGTCTTTACCGAGCTCATTGCAGAACTCGAGGGAATAATGGTTGGAACACCAGCTCCACTAGCTTGGAGCTGGGGAAGGGTTTCAGAAAAACTGACCGAGGAGGATTTCTTCAGTCTCCTCGGTGGCACTTCAGCAGTTTCAACCAAAGAAGAGCTTTTGGTTGGGGAAATGGTGATCACTTCCACAAGTGCATCCTTCTTACTAGGAGCCACTGGGGGCTTCTCGACAGCCTTCTGAGGAGAAACAGAAGGGGCAGCATCTACTTTCTTTGTCCCCTTTGGGACGTCATTCTTATTTCTTTTTCCATCTCCAGCAGAGGAAGTCTCCTCAAAGATGGGAGGAACTCTTCTTTTGCCCATTTTCTGACTCAAAGGAATATGAGAGTCTGGTGAAGAATCCCCAGAAGCTGGCAATGGTTCACTAATGCTGACCACAGGACGAGCAGTAAAGGATGATGTATAGCTCCTGTACTGGAACAAGTATGAAGCAGACCTGACGTGCTCGTCTGCAACTTTCTGATGCAAACTCCAGATATGTTTTAAATGCTTGATATTAACTTCTGATTCATTTGGAGTTTTTCTCTTACTGTCAACTGCAAACAAATACATAATGAAATATCAGTCATACATTTTATCAAACATAATAAAATCATAATTTCAGAAATAAAATAAGATGAAAATAACCTATCCCATTGCCATATGGAGGGCATTTGGGACCTTCATATACTTCGTCTCCAACCAAAGGGGCATGTTGCTAATTTTTTATAACTACCCCATGTTCAAAATAATCCTTATTAGCGTCAGGGAGATTGACTACTAAAGCCCTATTCAAAAATCTAGTTTTTAAATAATAAACATTGTCTAGAACAACCCATCTATAACAGTACATAATCTCAGGAATTCCTATACGAGTTCCATGAGTTTGATTTAACCTATGCACCCCATTAACTATTCTCCATGTGTTGGGGGCTATTTTTGCAGGAACAAGATCGAAATAATGACAGAACTCTAAACACAAGGGGTTTGGTGGAAAAGAAAATCCACATTCAGCAATAAAAAGGCTGGGGAACCAATGTCCCTCAGCCAAACGAAAAGAATTTGAAGGCTCAGAAAGATCCTTCAAAGTTACCCAAGATGGGATAGAGAAATCAGAACGGAATTTCTCAAGAGATTCAATAATATAAACCATGGTGAATAAAAGAAATGAAGAAGAAGGAAGAAGATCTTATAGGAAAAAGGGAGATCTGTTGACAACGAACGAAAACAAGGATGAACGCACAAGAGAAAGAAAGACTATGGAAAACTCAAAAGCAGAAATTGGAAAAGGTATAAGACGGTGATATTGTCTATGAAGTTTAAATACTTTGCCTTGGGAAACGGTGAAAGAAATGATTACAAAAAGGAAACTATTACGCTACCGGCGGCTAAAAGGACAAAAAGTACACGAAGATCGAAGCGCTTATAAAAATGCAAAAAGGCGGATTATGCGAATTGGGAAGGAAATTCAAATACGGAGAAATGTTCCTAAAAACCAGGAAGATCATTTAATATTGTCATATACCGAGAAAGAATGTTCCATACTCCTCAAAGTTCGAAATATGAAACATTGGGGGCTTCTGTTGATACCAAAATTAGTATGCTGATATGGACGAATAATAAGAAGACACGTGTCAATCTACGTGGCGCAATAGCAACGAGGAAGTTTATTCCCCCGACCTAATCATACTCACTCCGAGCAACAGGTGTACTCCGAGGAACTCCAGCGCTCCGAGGAACTCTTGAAATGACGAGCAACTAAGGCGGTTCGAGCTGCATCTCGACCACAGCATTGATTGCCAGATAATCAACAGTTCAACTATTCATTGAATGCTCATCATCTTGACGCACATGCTTGAAGAGCATTAAATGAATTACCTTTTCATATGTATATCATTTAATGTATCACCCTTTCAGATTATAGCCTCAAGGCTATAAATACATTGTATTACCCTCATTCAAAGGAACCGGAATTTCTTGATAGTACTTGTAATCGAAAATTCCCAAACACTCAGCAATAACATAACAGTGGACGTAGGCCATTCATATAAGGCTGAACCACTTTAAAATATTTGGTCTCATTTTATTTATCTGTGATTGAATTATTAGAGTAATCTAATTTTTTACACCAACAGTTACTAATAATTTTGACTTTTGTATTATTCATATTTAATGCAAAAATCGAAGTTATTTTCCATATATATTAAAGTCTTGCAAAAATAGATTTAAAAAAAGTCAAACCCTAAATTTGTCTTTTATGAATAAAGGGAATTTTTGCCTTGAAATGTGGAAAGAAATCATGAAAAATATAAACCCATGATTTTGTCTTCTTTAGTTCATTTTGAGGAATTTCTAGGGTTGAAATCCTCCTTAACATGTGTAGAATCATGTAGTATGATAAAAAATGGAATTTTAGACTTGATAAATCGTGTTGAAATGGGTTTTATGAGAAAATAATTAAATGTGGAAAAACAAACCTCAATATATGTTATAAATATTGTTAGGACAAAGAAAAATGATATTTGAAGTCACATAACATAATAGGGCTAAGTAGTGGACATTTGGCTAAAATGGTCTTTAAATGATTGAATGTATTTTATGTAGTAAGAAATAAAATAATGAAATGTGATTTTGGACATAAAATCAGAAAATGAATTTTTAAAAAGAAAATGTTGATTTTTCTTAGTGCCATACTGAATTAAGTATGTTTTTCACCAATTATGATGAAAGAAAGGGGAAAATGGTAATTTTAATAAATTGAGAGACCTAGTGGTTGGATTTGCTCATTAGACCTTATCGATAATTTTTTGGCAAAAAATGGATAAAATGGCATGTTGACAAGATGAAATAGTGATATAAATCGTAGAAATGATGAAAATGGTAAAAGGGTTGGAATAATATGGACGTTAGCAAAAATGTTCAAACACGTTAACATGGACTCGGATGACACCAAGAATAATAAAGAAGGGCCTAGAGCCCTGGGATGAAATATCTAAAATCATTGGCCAGGGCATATGGTAGCAGAGCCGGCAGTGTGGGGCCTGTTAAAGTATGCGATTGTTGGAAGATTTTGAGAAAAGATAATGAAAAATGAAAATGATAATGGTTGTGCTAAAAAATGCATAAGTAAGACAACCTGATGAAATTAAATAAATGGGGACTAATGAATAAAATATGGTTAATAGTCTCTAGACTTGGTAAAAGTTGGTATGAAATGATTAAGTGTGTGTACGAGCTCATCGCTTGGATGCATTTCATAGTAACTGTATTAATACTAGCTAAATTATAATTCCTTTTGAATTTATTAAAATACATGTTATATGTATAGTATTTTTATAGAAAACGTATACATTAGTATTACCCACCCCGATGAGTGATCGCTCACCCTTTCTTTTATGCTAAAACTCCCAACCCACCCCAGGTACTTTGAGTAGGGACATCATGAAGGACACCAGTAAGGCCCCAGAGGGTAATCAATGCTATTAGTGGTTCTGTAATTTTAAGGAAATTATGTTTTGGAACATTAGTAATTTGGGACTTTAAACATTTTATTCAGGCCTTTGGCCATGATTTGTAATAATACAGGTATGATTACGATTTATCTCTTAGTTAATTAGTAACGTGGATTAAATCGGGTTTTTCATAAATAAATCTTGTAAATTGACATAATTACTTAAAGTGGCCACCCCTTATTCCAACTTGAAAATGGTAAATTAATCTTTAATAAATCGTGCAATTAGAAGGGTTTTTCTTAAGTAACAAAATTAGACTTTCCCCCTCCCCCTTTAACTCCTTGACTCGGTGCGGGCTGACTCAATAGTGACCAAAACCCGGGTCGGGGTGTTATAAATGGTATCAGAGCAATATGATCCTCAGGTCTGATGGAGTGTTCCGCTTTCTTAGTATGATTTCCTTATACATTTCTGCATAGTTAAAGCCCAAGTTACTATTTTAGTACATTGCTCCCGTTATCTCTTTCGATTCGTATCATTGTGTATTGAACTCTCCTTGCTTGTGCAGATGCCTCCACATCACGATATAGCTAGTGGGTTGGGTACTATCGAGCTTAAATACATGGAGCAAGTCGTTCGCTAGCTTATCGACTCCCTTACACAGTAGTAGTGGGTTAATCATCGTGGGATAGTCGAGAGTATTACTTCCGCCTCCATCTTTAAGGAAGTCACAAGGCTTCACCCACCCACCTTTAAAAGGGCAATGACCCCGATGATGCAAAACAGTGGCTTGATGAAGTCACACAAAGTCAATATAGACACGTTTCAGCTAAAGGAGTAAGCACATCGTTGGTGGGCCAATACTACTGAGACTATCAATTAGAACAGTTTTAGGGTTGCCTTCCTCGATAGGTACTTTCCCCAGGCATTTAAGGATGCCAAGAAGGACAAGTTCCTCCAGATGATACAAGGGAAGAATTTTTTGCATGATTACCTGGTGAAGTTTGAAAGCTTATGTAAGTATGTCGATGTTGTTCAGATAGATGAAATTGAGAAGACGAAGTTATTTCTTAAGGTCCTCAACCTGGGCATTCAATGGATTCTGGCAGGTATGGATCCTCCAAACTTCAGGATGGCAGTGAACAAAGCCATTCCGTTGGAGCTTGATGTTGAGGATGGAAATTCTATTAAGGAAAAGAAGAGGGAGCCCAATGGGTCCCAGGGAAATGGTCACAAGAAGGCTCGGGGTGGGGCTGGAGGAGTTTTTGTGAAGCTAAAGGCTACCATGGGGGTTAGTTCTTCATTGGACCAGTACACTAGTGATTAGATTCCTATATCCCCCATAGAGAGGAAATATTTTGCTTATCTGTCCCACGATCATTTTAAAAGATATTTCCCATAGTGAGCATCGAGCAATCAACGGGGAAGTTAGTAAACCGTTAATTTTTTATTGGGTCAATGTTTTAGTTACACAATCCCCACCCAGCAACATCGTTCTCCTCGGGTTATCAGCATCCTGTAAGTCATAGTGTGGATGGTTCACGTCCAAGTCAAGGTTAGGGAATCCGTGGGCTGGGTCAGGTGCTCAGCAGCCAGAGTAGCAGGTTCAACCCTAGCCAAGCTTATGTTATGTCTTAGTTTATTGTACTTTTCAAAGATCCAACGATAATCAAAAGTATGATTCTTTTTTACGTTACGTGGTTAAAACACCATTTTATTCTAGAGCATCATATTCTTTCATTTCGAGTTCCTTGGCATTTAGTTTGGGACTAGAGGTAGATCGGTTCCATCCTCCTATCTTCATAGGGATTTCAGTTGGTGGTGGTATAGTTCTCGATGGGGTCTATCGTAGATGTGTGATCATGGATGTAGATTATGTTTTGGATTATGCTTTGATCCTTATGGACATGGATGAATTCAAGATGATCCTTGTTATTATCATGTTTTGAAGCTTTCATCGAATGCCATGGACACAATGTCTTAGTATCACTTCCAGACGGGTCTCTCCATCACTTTAGTAGCGAGAAGGGCGTCAATTATCCTTGAAATTTATCTACCGTACATGAGAAAAATGATACTTTGGCTGGCTTTGCAGTATGGTGGCTCGAGATGAGCCGGATGGTATGGTGTTAGACTACCTAATAGTGCGAAAGTTTCTCGATGTGTTCCCGGATGACCTTACCAAGTTACCCCCACACTGAGAGGTGGATTTTGCAATAGATGTACATCAAGTCATCTTGCCTATCTATATCCCACCTCAAAGGATGGCTCTAGAAGAATTACAAGAACTAAGGGTTCAATTGGAGGAGTTAATCAATAAGGGCTTTATTCGTCCTAGTGTATCTCCGTGGGGAGCCATAGTCCTCTTTACAAAGAAAAAATATAATTCTTTTTGGCTTTAAATTGACTATAGACAATTGAATAGGGTAACAATGAGAAACAAGTACCCTATGCATCATATTAATGACTTGTTCATTCAGTTGCGCGGGGTGAGCAGGTTTTCAAAGACTGATCTTCAGTTTGGGTACCACTAGTTGTGCATCATGGAGAAGGACATCACTAAGATGTAATTCTAGACTCGATATGGGCATTACTAGTTCCGATTGATACCCTTCGATTTGACCAAAGCCCTGACAACATTCATGGATCTGATGAATCTTATTTATCATCCCTACTTAGATCAATTTGTGGTTGTCTTCATGGATGATATATTGATCTATTTATCATCAAACATATACCATGAGAAGGACCTTCACATGATGTTATAAGTGCTCAAAGAGAATCAGTTGTATGGCAAGTTCAGTAAGTGCGAGTTTTGGATGGACAAGGTCAAGTTCCTTGGCCATGTGGTTTCTGACGAGGGTATTTATGTCAATCCTTGCAAAGTGGAGGATATCTTGGGATAGGATAGGACGATGATAGTTACTAAAGTGCGAAGTTTCTTGGGTTTGGTTGGTTACTACCACAAGTTCATACAAGATTTCTCGAGGGTTTGCCCCTCATAATGTTGACTCGAAAGGAGATACACTTCGAATGGTCGAAAGAATATGAGTTGGACTTTTAGTACTGAAGGTTAGGTTGACCTATGCACCCATTATCATCCTCGCAAAGTGTGGAAGGAGTTATACCCTGTATTGTGACGCTTCAAGGTCAAGTCTCGATGCAATATTAATGGAGAATGGACATATAGTCTCTTATGCATCCTATATGTTAAAAGTGCATGAGAGTAACTATCCCACACCTGATCTAGAGTTAGCTATTGTGGTATTTTCATTCAAGATCTAGAGTTAGCAGCGTGATCTTAATCTCTGCCAGAGGTGATGGATGGAATTGACGGAGGACTATAATTTCCCATTAGAGTATCATCCCGATAAGGCCAATATGATGGTTGATGCGCTTAGCCAAAAGTCTAGTCTTACCCTTATGGCGATAAGGCCCATCACTCGCGCTTCAACATACATCTAGGTTCCACCAAGATGTATAAGGACCTACACAAAGAATTTTGGTGTTTTGATATGAAGAGGGATTTGGCGACGTATGTAGCCAAGTGCTACACTTGTCAATAAGTAAATGCCGAGTATAAAAATCCAGCAGGGCTATTGCAGCCACTATCCATGGTAGAGTGGAAGTGGGAGCATATCACGATGAATTTTTTCACGACTTTACCAAGATCTGAGCATGATCATAATGCAATATGGGTTATAGTGGATTGACCTACTAAGTCTGCACACTTCTTACCGATCAAGGACTCGGACAGAGTGGCTAAGTTGGCGAGGTTGTATGTCTAAGCAATAGTCAGACTTCATGGTGTCCCATTCTCGATCATCTCACATAGGGATCCCTAATTTGTATCTCGATTTTGGAAGAAGTTACAACATGAGTTGGGTACCGAGATGAATATGAGTAGGGTATATTATCCTGAGACCAACGGACAGTCAAAGTGAACCATCCAGATTTTGGAGGATATGCTGATAGCTTGTGCGCTCAACTTTCAGGGTAGTTGGGCAGAAAATCTGCATCTCGTAAAGTTTGCCTACAATAACAATTATTAGGCGAGCATCGAGATCGCTCCCTATGAGGCTCTTTATAGGAGGTTATGCCACTTTCCAATTTGTTATTCATAGGTAGGTGAGAAGCATCTCAACAATTCAGAATTGATTTAAAAGATGACAGAGAAGGTTCGAGTAATTCAATAGAGAATCATAACATCATAGAGCTGGCAAAAGGATTACGTTGATAATCGTTGGGTACTCCTAGAATTTTGGCTAGGTGACCATGTGATGCTGAAAGTTAGACCGAGGACTGACATTCGATGATTTGGGCAGAAGGGGAATTTGTCCCCATGATATATCAATCCCTTTGATATCCTAAAGCAAATTGGGGATATATCGTTCTACTTGGCGTTGCCTCTGCAATTTTCCTAAGTCCATAATGTATTCCACATATCTATGTTGAAGAAGTATCTTCATGACCCACGATATATCATAGATTAGAATCTCATCAAGTTAGAGGAAGATGTTACGTTCCCATGAGACCTATATCCATTTTAGACCGCGAGGATTGGGTCATATTCAACAAGGTCATTCTTTTAGTGAAGGTTCTTTTGGAGTTTTAGGGCTCGACGCTGAAGGTGCTACCTAGGAATAAGAGTTAGAGATGTGGGAGAAGCACCTACAAATCTTTCCCTAGTTGGTCGTTCTTATTTCGGGGATGAATAACTTAAGGAGGGGATAATGTAATACCCGTGCTCGAGATTTTATTCTTTTTTCGTCACTACACCAAAAACAGGAATCTGGCACGATTTTGAACTGTGCCAGAATCAGGTGTTCCAAAATGGCAATTTTTTTCTGGCACGGCTCAAAATTGTGCCAGATTTGGCCAAACAGGAACACTTCTGGCGCACTTTTAAACCGTGCCAGAATTTGATATTTCTGGGACACTTCTGGCACAGTTTTTAACTGTGCCAGATTCAGCTAGACAGGAACACTTCTGGCACACTTTTAAATCGTGCCATAATTTGATATTTCTGGCACACTATTGGCACAATTTTTAACTGTGCCAGATTCAGCACAGTTTAAAAAAATTGGCACAGTTCAAAACCGTGCCAAAATATGATACACTTTTGCCACAGTTTTGAATTGTGCCAAATTTTTTATATAAAAGAAAAAAAAATAATTATTTGAAAACACAAAATTCACAAATTAATAATATTGATGTACATACAAACTTCAAAATATTACAAGTCTTTAACAGCTCACAGGCCCAAAAAAATTGAGCAGAGTTTCCTCTATTTTCTAGACATTCCAAAACCTATTAATACAAAACCTGCCTAACATAAAGCCCACACGGCGAAAAATATAACAATTAACATACAAAAGCCCGCACGGCCATAAAAAGTCAATAATAAAGCAACAAAAGACCGTACGGCCATGGCACAAAAAAATGGAATCATGAATAAACCCCTTATTGTAAACAATTGAGTTCTTTGTGTGTTCTACATGAATAAAAGCCAACGATAAACGGTTATCCAGCAAAAAAATTAGGATGCAAAAAAGATATGATATTAGAAACCCAATAATTTACAAAAACAAATTTACTCAAACTAAAAAATTACATATATGAGTGGAAATTATCATCATACTCTCAAATCGGGAGACCCGGGACTACGCGTTCAGTTCCTATAAGTTACATTGGTCCCATGCGAGGTGTCCATGCCTCCTACGGGGTCGTTTGGGGGCTGGTTTGGGTTTTCACCCTTTAACGACATGTTTTTAACTCTAAGTGTGACTTTTACAAATTATCATCATACTCTCAAATCGGGAGACCCGAGATTACGCGGTCAGTTACTACAAGTTACATTGGTCCCGTACGAGATGTTCGCACCTCCTAGAGGGGCGTTTGGGGGTTGGTTTGGGTTTTCACCCTTTAGCGGCATGTTTTTAACCCTAAGTGTGATTTTTTCAAATTATTGTCATACTCTCAAACCGAGAGACCCGGGACTACGCGGTCAGTTCCTACAAGTTACATTGGTCCCGTGCAAGGTGTTCGTGCATCCTACGGGGTCGTTTGGGGGCTGATTTGGGTTTTTACCCATTGACAGCTTATTTTTAAGTTTAAGCGTTGATTTTTGCAAATTATCATCATACTCTCAAATCGGGAGACCCGGGCCTACCCGATCAGTCCCGTGTGAGGTGTTCGTGCCTCCTACGGGGTTGTTTGGGGGTTGGTTTGGGTTTTCACCCTTTAACGGCATGTTTTTAACTCTAAGTGTGATTTTTGTAAATTATCATCATACTCACAAACCGAGAGACCCGGGACTACGCGGTCAGTTCCTACAAGTTACATTGATCCCGTGCGAGGTGTTCGTGCCTCGTACGGGGTCGTTTGGGGGTTGGTTTGGGTTTTCACCCTTTAACGGCATGTTTTTAACTCTAAGTGTGACTTTTGCAAATTATCGTCATACTCTCAAATAGAGAGACCCGAAACTACGCGGTTAGTTCCTATAAGTTACATTGGTCCCGTGCGAGGAGTTCGTGCCTCCAACGGGGTCGTTTGGGGGCTGGTTTGGGTTTTTACCCTTTAACGGCATGTTTTTAACTCTATGTGCAATTTTTTGCAAATTATCGTCATACTCTCAAACTGGGAGATCCGGGACTACGTGGTCAGTTCCTACAAGTTACATTGGTCTTGTACGAGGTGTCCGTGCCTCGTACGGGATCATTTGGGGGTTGGTTTCGGTTTTAACCCTTTAACAGCATATTTTTAACTCTAAGTGTGATTTTTGCAAATTATCGTCATACTCTTTAAATCGGGAGACCCGGGACTACGCGGTCAGTTCCTACAAGTTATATTGGTCTCGTGCGAGGTGTCCGTGCCTCATACGGGGTCGTTTGGGGGTTGGTTTGGGTTTTCACCCTTTAACGGCTTGTTTTTAAGTCTAAGTGTGATTTTTATAAATTATCATCATACTTTCAAACCGGGAGACTCGGGACTAAGCGGTCAGTTCCTACAAGTTACATTGGTCCCCTGCGAGGTGTTCGTGCCTCCTACGGGGTCGTTTGGGGGCTGGTTTGGGTTTTCACCCTTTAACAGCATATTTTTAACTCTAAGTATGATTTTTGCAAATTATTGTCATATTCTCAAACTGGGAGACCCGAGACTACGCAATCAGTTCCGACAAGTTAAATTGGTCCCGTGCGAGGTGTTCGTGCCCCCTACGGGGTGGTTTGGGTTTTCTCCCTTTAACGACTTGTTTTTAAGTTTAAGTGTTGATTTTTTCAAATTATCATCATACTCTCAAATCGGGAGACCCGGGACTACGCGGTCAGTTCCTACAAGTTACATGGTCCTGTGCGAGGTGTTCGTGTCCCCCACGGGGTCGTTTGGGGGCTGGTTTGGGTTTTCATCCTTTAACGGCATGTTTTTAACTGTAAGTGTGATTTTTGCAAATTATCGTCATACTCTCAAATCGGGAGACTTGGGACTACTCGGTCAGTTCCTACAAGTTACATTGGTCCCGTGCGAGGTGTTCGTGCCTCCTACGGGGTCGTTTGGGGGCTGGTTTGGGTTTTCACCCTTTAACGGCATGTTTTTAACTCTAAGTGTGATATTTGGAAATTATCTCCATACTCTCAAATCGGGAGACCCGGGATTACGCGGTCAGTTTCTATAAGTTACATTGGTCCCGTGCGAGGTGTTCGTGTCTCGTACGGGGTCGTTTGGGGGCTGGTTCGGGTTTTCACTCTTTAACGGCATGTTTACAACTCTATGTGTGATTTTTGCAGATTATCGTCATACTCTCAAACTGGGAGACCGAGGACTACGCGGTTAGTTCCTACAAGTTATATTGGTCCCGTACGAGGTGTTCGTGCCTCGTATGGGGTCGTTTGGGGGTTGGTCTGGGTTTTCACCCTTTAACGGCATGTTTTGAACTCTAAGTGTGATTTTTGCAAATTATCGTCATACTCTCAAATCGGTAGACCCAAGACTACGCGATCAGTTCCTATAAGTTACATTGGTCCCTTGTGAGGTGTTCGTGCCTCGTACAGGGTCGTTTTGGGCTGGTTTGGGTCTTCACCCTTTAACAGCATGTTTTTAAATCTAAGTGTGATTTTTGCAAATTATCGTCATACTCTCAAACCGAGAGACCCGGGACTAAGCGGTCAGTTCCTACATGTTACATGGGTCCCGTGCGAGGTGTTCGTGCCTCGTACAGGGTCGTTTGGGGGCTGGTTTTAGGTTTTTACCCTCTAACGACATGTTTTTAACTCTAAGTGTGATTTTTGCAAATTATCATCATACTCTCAAACCGGGAGACCCGAGACTACGCGTTCAGTTCCTACAAGTTGCATTGGTCCTGTACGAGGTGTTCGTGCCTCGTACTGGGTCGTTTGGGGATTGGTTTGGGTTTTCACCCTTTAACGGCATGTTTTTTAATCCATGTGTGATTTTTGCAAATTATCGTTATACTCTCAAACTGAGAGACCCGGGGGTACGCGGTTAGTTCCTGCAAGTTACATTGGTCCCATGCGAGGTGTTCGTGCCTCCTACAGGGTCGTTTGGGGCTGGTTTGGGTTTTCACCCTTTAACGGCATGTTTTTAACTCTAAGTGTGATTTTTGCAAAATATCATCATACTCTCAAATCGGGAGACCCGGGACTATGCGATCACTACACTACACCAAAATGGGCAAATTATCACCTTTCAGCCGGCCAGCCTTGTCAAGGTCATTGACCGTGACAAAAAAACACGCGTTTTATATCATGGTCATTGACCTTGACACGACCGTGACAACTTTTCCAGCAAAAACACTTTCCCCCTTCTTTTTTCCCTCCCACCGTTCCCTCCCTCTCTCTCGACTCGACGCTGCTCTCTCTCTCTCTCTCTTCCATTTATATATATATTTGTTTGTATATTTATGTGTGTATGTGTATATATATATGTGTGTGTGTATGTGTGTGCGTGTGTGGGGGGTGGGGCGGGATGGGGCAGGGTGGGGCAGGGGGTGGTGGAGGGGGGCAGGGGGTGGGGCGGGGTGGGGCAGGGTGGGGGAGGGGGCGGTGGAGGGGGCAGGGGGTGGGGTGGGGTGGGGTGGGGTGCGGTGTGTGTGTGTGTGTGGTGGTGTGTTTTGGGGGAGGGGGTGGTGGAGGGGGGCAGGGGGTGGGGTAGAGTGGGTTGTGTGTGTGTGTGTGGTGGTGTGTGGTGGGGGAGGGGGTGGTGGAGGGGGGCAGGGGGAGGGGGTGGGGTGGGGTGGGGTGGGTGTGTGTGTGTGTGTGGTGGTGTGTGTGGTGGTGTGTGGTGGGGGTGGGGCGGGATGGGGCAGGGTGGGGGAGGGGGTAGTGGAGGGGGGGAGGGGTTGGGGTGGGGTGGGCACACCTACGCACACACGCACACCTACGCCACACACACACGCACACCTACGCACCTACGGACACACACACACCCCACCCCACCCCACCCCATGCCCCCCTCCACCACCCCCTCCCCCATCATTGTGTGAATAGGTATGAGATCATAATTTGGAGGAATTCACGTCCAAGAAATAATTTGGATTCCCTTTAGGGTCTTATGTCTTGAATTAATCTGAGGGGGTGGGGGTGGGGGTGGGGGCGGGGGTGGGTGGGGTTTTGAATATTATTTACATTCAAAATAAATAATTGATAATAGTTGGATAATAATTGGATAATAATTGTTTTTATACCTATAGAACAGCTTAGATAGTGTGTGTGTGTGTGTGTGTGTATGTGGTCAATACATGAATTTATTTTTGTATTTGAATTATCCCATGAATTTATTTTTGTATTTGAATTATCCCATGAATTTATTTGTGTATTTGAATTAACCCATTATATGAAACATACTTGAAATTAAATATAGTGCGCATAGATACTAGCATTCTAGTTCTTATGCGTACGCATTCAATAACCCTTAGACCCGTTCGAGAGTCATTACCCCTGTAATGAGATCTCTCGAATTGTCCCGTTTGGACAGTTTGAGACTGTATAATTTTTGTATAATATTCTTATTGGCTTAAAGTTGTTACTTTTGGAGGAAGTTCTGCAGTCGTATCTTAATGTTCTCTGGGTACATACTAGATTGACAAGTGTGACTGTTATTTTAATTGACCAATTGAAATAACACTCACACCTGCCAATCTACGTCGTGTACTTGGAGAACTAAGGGGATATGCTGTCGAATTTTTTTCAAATCGTAACAATGTGCATGAGCTGTTAAGTATATTACAGAAAAATGCATTCTTGAATGGGATAGGACCACATACCCTTTAATAGGATAATTAAATGATGGGATAATTAAAAAAAACATACTATAAATCTAAGTTTTGTTTACCTTTAATAGGTGTTTAGTTGTGGTAGCTGTGATGGGATATCCGAAATACAAAGAGTGGATGGGTGAGACTAATAGAATGGGGGATGTGTTTCGCAGAGGTGCTAACGAATTTGTGAAATATGCAAAGAGATGTCGTAATGATGAAGAGTTTCCGTGTCCGTGTGCTAGGTGTAAGAATGGTAAGGTGTTTGAGTGGAAAACAACTTCAGATTTGAGAAAGCTTCCAATTTTTTATTGGGCGGAGTTGAACATAGGCTACCGCCGAGACAACTTTCGGGTTCAGAAATTGAAAGTAAATCTTCTAAATGTGGCCCAAATATGCCAGGTAAGAATCCCAAATTTAAGAATGTCAAGCATAAGAAGACCCCAACTGGGAATGAAACTGAGATAAGAAAGGCATGGTCTCGGAGGTCAATTTTATTTGACTTGCCTTATTGGAAGAAAAACCCGGTGCGCCATGTATTGGATGTGATGCATGCAGAGAAGAACTTCGCTGAACATATTGTGGGTACTTGCCTTGGGGGGAGTCATTCGAAGGATGGAGAAAATGCACGAAAAGACCTTAAAACGTTAAAACTTAAACCACAACTATGGTTGAAAGAAGATAGTAGGGGAAGGACAATAATTCCCCCTGGTGCGTTTACTTTGACGAGTGAGGAAAGGAAGGTGCTTCTAGACACAATATATAATTTGAAGGGCCCATCTACTTTTTCGTCCAACTTGCAAAGGATTGTGAATTATGCTACTCATGATTTACATAAGTGTAAGTCCCACGATTGGCATGTGATCATGCAATTGGTTCCTCTATTGTTTAAGCACTGTTTCTCCAAGCACAAGGATTTGCGTAGGGATATTATGCAAATTAGTATTACCTTCTCCCTCTTGTGTGAGAAGGTAGTGAATCGAGAACACATAGTGGCCGCAAAATTGGCTGTGAACGAAGCGATTTGTGTATTGGAGAAGTACTTTCCCCCAGCATTCTTTGACATAAGTGTTCACTTGTTGGTACACCTATGCGACGAGGCACTTCTTTGTGGTCCAGTTAGATATCGGTGGATGTATCCGTTTGAAAGATTGATGAAAGTTTTTAAAGATTACGTCAAGAATACGCGATATATTGCAGGATCAATTGCATAGGAATACATCACCGTGGAGTCATCAATATATACTCGGGAATATATGACTGACTCTACCAGCGTTGATGACACTGATGAATTCCTCGATGATGGTGGTAATGTGATGGGAAAACGAGTGAAATTAACGAGTTTGCAACATGAACAAGTAGCTCTTTATCTATTTGACACACATGAAGATGTCGAAGAATGGAAAAAGTAAGTTTCGAATATTATAATGTTTAACATTATTTTAGATTATTTTATACATGATTAATTTTGTAATATGCAGTAAATATGAAGCCTGTGAGAACAATAAAAGACGAAAAACAGTGGTACAATCAGACAGCCAATTTAGGCTATGGTTAACACAAGAGGTAATTACAATGAAAACAGTCGTTATATAACGTTACATTACACTCATATTTTACCACTAATATAATTAATTTATCTATATTCTCAGCTCCTAAAGATGGGTGATGCGACATCAAGGCTTGCTCGTCTAGACACTGGACCCTTGTTCGTGGCACAAGAGTACAAAAAATATCGATTGAACGGTTACATTTTCGGCGCTAAAGTGTACGAGGAAAGTACAAATGTACAGAACTCGGGTATTTCATACAAGGCTCTTACTTTCTTTCGAGCAAGCGCAAAAGATAAAAACCTCGTTGAAGCTGAAATGACTTACTATGGTGTAATCCAAAATATATTTGAATTGGATTATATAAGCTTCAAAGAGGTTGTATTTTACTGTGAATGGGTAAGAGTTGAGGATAAAAATGCTTCTAAAGTTGATCCTGTCACCAATTTGATCATGGTTGACTTGTCCAAGTTGAAGAGCAACGACCACGTGAGCGATGAGCCGTTTGTTTGTGCATTTCAAAAGGTTAAGCAAGTGTTTTACTCGGAGTATATCAACAACGAGCCGTGGTCAATTGTCCAACACGCGCCAAGGCGTCTAAATAGTAGTGTGGATGACTTGGCTGCTCCTACCGAATATCAATCCATTTTTGATGATAACCCGAATTTGAAACAATTTTTCAATTTGTAATAATTATTTCAATTTGTACCGAAACATCCATTTTTAATGCTTTTACTTGATCTGCACTTTATCATTTTCACTCTTGTGTAGTGTGCGTGTGTGGAGAGGAGATTAATACATAAATATTCCAACTACATCTAAGTTTTGTTTATACTAATCCATGAATATACGCTTCTTACCTTTAATAGGTGATTAGTACATAGTTATTTGGGGTGTCCTATTTGTGGAGAGGAGACTGAATCTCTTCGTCTATCCGAACACTAAGAAATGCCATAATCCTATGGAGCGATGCTCTGCAAATTCCTCCCAACCGTTATGTAGCCAAACATCACCGGTTGAAGTTGTCAATTCCACTTTCCATACCCCACCACTTTCCATACCCCATTCAAAGGTGGAGTTGACAACTTCAACTGCTGATTTTTGGCTACACAACGGTTGGAAGGAATTTGCAACGCATACCTCCATAGGATTATGGTATTTCTTAGTGTTTAGATATGAAGAGAATTATAATTGACACGATTGCCCGGGGTACATTAGTTGGAAGGAGGTGCCATATGAGCTCAAGTTAGTTGTTTGAGTGACACTACAGGTAATGTATTTATATTTATATGTCAATTTCGATTTCGATTTCAATTACAATTTATATTTATCTATATTTGAGGGGCGGATACTAATTTTACTTTATTTCAATTCAGGGGACAGGGAGTGGCCCTAAGGGTAGGCCACATATGCTCTATACTTATGTCGCTATTCGGACGAGAAGGGAAGGATAAGGAGGTGTTCCCGAGCGTCGCGGTACAAAATCTCTTTTCCATGCAAATAGTTTGTAGATTTGAGATAAAATGATGGTGATGTTGTTTCTTTTTAAATAGTTTCTTATTTGAATATATATTTTCATTATCTTTAGTTTGTTCGGATATATGATGTGTGGAACAGGTACAACGTTGCTATAACAGGTACAAATATACTGCTGGGCAGTGGCAGTGGCCATACTGCCCAACAGTTTTTTTTTAATTCTGCCCAGAATTGTCACGGTCATTGACCGTGACACGTCCGTGACAAAATTGACACGGGCGTGTCACGGTCAATGACCGTGACAATTTTTTTAGTAAGGGTCACGGCTTTGTCACGGTCATTGACCGTGACAAACGTGTCACGGTCATTGACCTTGACACGACCGTGACACAAAACGCGAGTTTTGTGTCAAGGTCAATGACCGTGACACGACCGTGACAAAAAAAGTTGTCTCGCCTCGAAATGTCATGGTCATTGACCTTGACAAGGTGAATTTTTCAAGGTCAATGACCTTGACAAATGGGCAGATTTGGTGTAGTGCTACCTACAAGTTACATTGGTCCCGTAAGAGGTGTTCGTGCCTCGTACAGGGTCGTTTGGGGACTGGTTTGGGTTTTCACCCTTTAACGGCATGTTTTTAACTCTAAGTGTAATTTTTGCAAATTATCATCATACTCTCAAATCGGGAGACCCGGAACTACGCAGTCACTTCCTACAAGTTACATTGGTCCCGTGCGAGGTGTTCGTGCCCCCTACGGGGTCGTTTGGGGGCTGGTCTTGGTTTTCACCCTTTAACGGCTTGTTTTTAAGTTAAGTGTGATTTTTGCAAATTATCGTCTTAAATTGGGAGACCCGAGACTACGCGGTCAGTTCCATCAAGTTACATTGGTCCCGTGCGAGGTGTACGTCCCCCTTCGGGGTCGTTTAGGGGGTGGTTTGGGTTTTCACCCTTTAACGACTTGTTTTTAAGTTTAATGTTGATTTTTTCAAATTATGATCATACTCTCAAACCGGGAGACCCGGGACTACGCGGTCAGTTCCTATAAGTTACATTGGTACCGTACGAGGTGTTCGTGCCTCCTACGGGGTCGTTTGGGGGTTGGTGTGGGTTTTCACCCTTTAACGACATGTTTTTAACTCTATGTGTGATTTTTGCAGATTATCATCAAACTCTCAAACCGGGAGACCCGGGACTACGCGGTCAGTTCCTACAAGTTACATTGGTCCCGTGTGAGGTGTTCATGCCCCCTATGGGGTCGTTTGGTGGCTGGTTTGGGTTTTCACCCTTTAACGACATGTTTTTAACTCTAAGTGTGATTTTTGCAACTTATCGTCATACTCTCAAATCGGGAGACCCGGGACTACGCGGTCAGTTCCTATAAGTTACATTGGTCCCGTGTGAGGTGTTCGTGCCTCGTACGGGGTCGTTCGGGGGCTGGTTTGGGTTTTCACTCTTTAATGGCGAGTTTTTAACTCTAAGTGTGATTTTTGCAAATTATCATCATACTCTCAAACTGGTAGACCCAGGACTACGCGGTTAGTTCCTACAAGTTACATTGGTCTCGTGCGAGGTGTTCGTGCCTCGTATGGGGTCGTTTTGGGTTGGTTTTGGTTTTCACCCTTTAACGGCGTGTTTTTAACTCTAAGTGTGTTTTTTGCAAATTATCGTCATACTCTCAAATCGAGAGACCCGGGACTACGCGGTCATTTCCTACAAGTTGCATTGGTCCGGTGCGAGATTTTCGTGCCTCGTACAGGGTCGTTTGGGGGCTGGTTTGGGTTTTCACCCTTTAACGGCATGTTTTTAACTCTAAGTGTGATCTTTGCAAATTATGGTCATACTCTCAAATCGGGAGACCCGGGACTACGCGGTCAGTTCTTATAAGTTGCATTGGTCCTGTAGGAGGTGCTCGAGCCTCGTACTGGGTCGTTTGGGGGTTGGTTTGGGTTTTCACCCTTTAACGTCATGTTTTTAAATCTATGTGTAATTTTTGCAAATTATCATCATACTCTCAAACCGAGAGACCTGGGACTACGCGGTTAGTTACTACAAGTTACATTGGTCCCGTACGAGGTGTTCGTGCCTCCTACGGGGTCGTTTGGGGGCTGGTTTGGGTTTTCACCCTTTAACGGCATATTTTTAACCCTAAGTGTGATTTTTTCAAATTATCGTCATACTCTCAAATCGAGAGACCCGGGACTACACAGTCAGTTCCTACAAGTTGCTTTGGTCCTGTACGAGGTGTTCGTGCCTCGTACGGGGTCGTTTGGGGGTTGGTTTGGGTTTACACTCTTTAACATCATGCTTTTAACTCTAAGTGTGATTTTTGCAAATTATCATCATACCCTCAAATCGGGAGACCTGAGGTTACGCGGTCAGTTCCTAAAAGTTACATTGGTCCCGTACGAGATGTTCGCGCCTCCTAGAGGGTCGTTTGGGGGTTAGTTTAGGTTTTCACCCTTTAATGACATGTTTTTAACCCTAAGTGTGATTTTTGCAAATTATTGTCATACTCTCAAATCGAGAGACCCGGGACTACGCGGTCAGTTCCTACAAGTTACATTGGTCCCGTGCGAGGTGTTCGTGCATCCTACGGGGTCGTTTGGGGACTGATTTGGGTTTTTACCCATTGACGGCTTGTTTTTAAGTTTAAGTGTTAATTTTTGCAAATTATCATCATACTCTCAAATTGGGAGACCCGGGACTACCCGATCAGTTCCTACAAGTTACATTGGTCCCGTGCGAGGTGTTCGTGCCTCCTACGAGGTCGTTTGGGGGTTGGTTTGGGTTTTCACCCTTTAACGACATGTTTTTAACTCTAAGTGTGATTTTTGTAAATTATCGTCATCCTATCAAACCGAGAGACCCGGGACTACGCGGTCAGTTCCTGCAAGTTACATTGGTCCCGTGCGAGGTGTTCGTACCTCGTACGGGATCGTTTGGCGGTTGGTTTGGGTTTTCACCCTTTAACGGCATGTTTTTAACTCTAAGTGTGACTTTTGCAAATTATCGTCATACTCTCAAACCGAGAGACCCGGGACTACGCGGTTAGTTCCTACAAGTTACATTGGTCCCGTGCGAGGTGTTCGTGCCTCATATGGGGTCGTTTGGGGGTTGGTTTGGGTTTTCACCCTTTAACGACTTGTTTTTAACTCTAAGTGTGATTTTTGCAAACTATCATCATACTCTTAAACCGGGAAACCCGGGACTACGTGGTCAGTTCCTACAAGTTACATTGGTCCTGTACGAGGTGTCCGTGCCTCCTACGGTGTCGTTTGGGGGCTAGTTTGGGTTTTCACCCTTTAACGGTATATTTTTAACTCTAAGTGTGATTTTTATAAATTATTGTCATACTCTCAAACCGGGAGAGCCGCGACTACGCGATCAGTTCCTACAAGTGACATTGGTCCCGTACGAGGTGTTCGTGCCTCATACGGGGTCGTTTGGGGGTTGGTTTGGGTTTTCACCCTTTAACGGAATGTTTTTAACTCTAAGTGTGATTTTTGCAAATTATCGTCATACTCTCAAATCGGGAGACCCGGGACTACGCGGTTAGTTCCTACAAGTTACTTTAGTCCCGTACGAGGTGTTCGTTCCTCCTACGGGGTCGTTTGGGGGTTCACCCTTTAACGGCTTGTTTTTAAGTCTAAGTGTGATTTTTATAAATTATCGTCTTACTCTCAAACCGGGAGAACCGGGACTACGCAGTCACTTCCTATAAGTTACATTGGTCCTGTGCGAGGTGTTCGTGCCCCCTACGGGGTCATTTGGGGGCTGGTCTGGGTTTTCACCCTTTAACGGCTTGTTTTTAAGTTAAGTGTGATTTTTACAAATTATCGTCATATTCTTAAATTGGGAGACCCGAGACTATGCGGTCAGTTCCAACAAGTTACATTAGTCCCGTGCGAGGTGTTCGTGCCCCCTACGGGGTCGTTTGGGGAGTGGTTTGGGTTTTCACCCTTTAATGACTTGTTTTTAAATTTAAGTGTTGATTTTTGCAAATTATCATCATACTCTCAAACCGGGAGACCCGGGACTACGCGGTCAGTTCCTACAAGTTACATTGGTCCCGTGCGAGGTGTTCGTACCTCCTACGGGGTCGTTTGGGGTTTGGTTTGGGTTTTCACCCTTTAATGGCATATTTTTAACTCTAAGTGTGATTTTTGCAAATTATTATCACACTCTCAAACCGGGAGAGGTAGGACTACGCGATCAGTTCCTACAAGTTACATTGGTCCCGTGCGAGGTGTTCGTGCCTCATACGGGGTCGTTTGGGGTTTGGTTTGGGTTTTCACAATTTAACGGCATGTTTTGAACTCTAAGAGTGATTTTTGAAAATTATCGTCATACTCTCAAATCGGGAGACCCAACACTACGCGATCAGTTCCTATAAGTTACATTTATCCCGTGTGAGCTGTTCGTGTCTCGTACGGGGTCGTTTGGGGATTGGTTTGGGTTTTCACTCTTTAACGGCTTGTTTTGAGTCTAAGTGTGATTTTTACAAATTATCCTCATACTCTCAAATCGGGAGACCCGGGACTACGCGATCACTTGCTTTAAGTTACATTGGTCCCGTGCGAGGTGTTCGTTCCCCTTACGGGGTCGCTTGGGGGCTGGTTTGGGTTTTCACCCTTTAATGGCTTATTTTTAAGTTAAGTGTGATTTTGGCAAATTATCATCATATTCTTAAACTGGGAGACCCGAGACTAGGCGGTCAGTTCCAACAAGTTACATTGGTCCCGTGCGAGGTGTTCGTGCCCCCTACGGGGTCGTTTGGGGGGTGGTTTGGGTTTTCACCCTTTAACGACTTATTTTTAAGTTTAAGTGTTGATTTTTGCTAATTATCGTCATACTCTCATATCGGGAGACCCGGGACTACGCGTTCAGTTCCTACAAGTTACATTGGTCCCGTGCGAGGTGTTCGTGCCTCCTACGGGGTCGTTTGGGGGTTGGTTTGGGTTTTCACCCTTTAACGGCATGTTTTTAACTCTAAGTGTGATTTTTGCAAATTATCTTCATACTCTCAAATCGGGAGACCCAGGACTACGCGGTCAGTTCCTACAAGTTACATGGTCCTGTGCGAGGTGTTCGTGTTCCCCACGGGGTCGTTTGGGGGCTAGTTTGGGTTTGCACCCTTTAACGGCATGTTTTTAACAGTGTGATTTTTGCAAATTATCGTCATACTCTCAAACCGGGAGACCCGGGACTACTCGTTCAGTTCCTACAAGTTACATTGGTCCCGTGCGAGGTGTTCGTGCCTCCTACGGGGTCGTTTGGGGGTTGGTTTTGATTTTCACCCTTTAACGGCATGTTTTTAACTCTAAGTGTGATTTTTCCAAATTATCGTCATACTCTCAAACTGGGAGACCCGGGACTACGCGGTCAGTTCCTACAAGTTACATTGGTCTCGTGTGCGGTGTTTATGCCCCCTACGGGGTAATTTGGGGGTTGGTTTGGGTTTTCACCCTTTAACGACAGGCTTTTAACTCTAAGTGTGATTTTTGCAAATTATCATCATACTCTCAAATTGGGAGACCCGGGACTACGCGATCAGTTCCTACAAGTTACATTGGTCCCGTGCGAGGTGTTCGTGCCTCCTACGTGGTCGTTTGGGGGTTGGTTTGGGTTTTCACCCTTTAACGGCATATTTTTAAGTTTAAGTGTTGATTTTTGCAAATTATCATCATACTCTCATACCGGGAGACCCGGGACTACGCGGTCAGTTCCTACAAGTTACATTGGTCCCGTGCGAGGTGTTTGTGTGTCCTACGGGGTCGTTTGGGGGTTGGTTTGGGTTTTCACCCTTTAACGACTTGTTTTTAACTCTAAGTGTGATTTTTGCAAATTATCGTCATACTCTCAAACCAGGAGACCCGGGACTACACGGTCAGTTCCTACAAGTTACATGGTCCCGTGCGAGGTGTTCGTGTCCCCTAAGAGGTCGTTTGGGGGATGGTTTGGGTTTTCACCTTTTAACGGCATGTTTTTAACTTTAAGTGTGATTTTTGCAAATTATCGTCATACTCTCAAACCGGGAGACCCGGGATTACACGGTCTGTTCCTACAAGTTACATTGGTCCCGTGCGAGGTGTTTGTGCCTTCTACGGGGTCGTTTGGGGGCTGGTTTGGGTTTTCACCCTTTAACGGCTTGTTTTTAACTCTAAGTGTGATTTTTACAAATTATCATCATACTCTCAAATCGGGAGACCCGGGACTACGTGGTCAGTTCCTACAAGTTACATTGGTCCCGTGCGAGGTGTTCGTGCCTCCTACGGGGTCGTTTGGGGGCTGGTTTGGGTTTTCACCCTTTAACGACTTGTTTTTAACTCTAAGTGTGATTTTTGTAAATTATCTTCATACTCTCAAGCCGAGAGACCCGGGACCACGCGTTCAGTTCCTACAAGTTACATTGGTCCCGTGCGAGGTGTTCGTGCCTCCTATATCGTCATATATCGTCATATTCTCTAACGGTATGTTTTTAATCAATTTAGAACGTTTATGGATTTTAGAAAATTTTAACATAGTTTCATTTGTTTATTCGTTAAATCCAACATGTTTTAACATTTAAAATAAACTCAACAGCAACAGCAAATTACAAAACCAAACCACCAGCAAGTGCCTTCCACCAATTTAACTAAATAACCTCATAAAGTAAGCCATGAAGTGATTTTCAAACTTTAAAAGGAATGATCAGATATAGAATGAAAAAGATAAACTATAAATATTGAGTAGAAATAATTCATTGCATTTTAAAAGGTTAATAAATGGGTACTAAATAATATTTACATGTAGTAACTTGATTAAGATTGGATGGAACTGGCCTGAGTTGAACATTTGTAAAACAAAACCAAACAAATCACTGGCAGCCTATGCTGGCCTTTTGATCTTTAAACCTCCCCAATACCTGTATTCAATTCCCACCGAGCACTGGATCAAACTCTTTAATATTAAAGTACCCATATATGATTATACACACACGTGTGTAAAATTGATAACTTGTCCCTTTTATGAGTATAATTGGGTATCATTATGTGCCATTAGTACACGCGTTATATTGTGCTTTATTATATGGATATGTATCGATATAAATTAACACATTTTTGCATATAGTGAATAATTTACCTTTGATTGTGCGTAAGATGTATTGAATTGATCTAGAGATCAAAGATTGTGATGGAAGATGATCATGGTTAATCTTTTTAAGAAAGTAGTCTATGAAAGAACTTGGGATCTCCATTCAAGGTTCTCAAGACAAGAAGCGCCATTCTTTGTATGGTTTTGCCTTCAAATAAAAACTTGGGATCTCCTACCTACTCATAAAGATCCATATGTCCATTACATATAAGAACATATCAGAAAGGAAAATGGTTCAATATATAATGAAATAAATAAATATTCACATTAATTTTTCTCTCACCTGTAAATCAACAATGGGAGGCACTTCAATCTCCTCCATTTTTGTTGCTAGCGAGAAACAAGCCACAACTAACAATTGGACTATCCAAGCTTTACCCCTCTATGTGCACATTAACATCGTCACAAACATGAACAGGAACAATCAACATTTAAACACTTAAATATTAATAGGAGATTATTATGCCCTAAAATGCATTTTGTGCACATTGAACCATTTTTGTGCCAAAAAAATGCATTTTGTTACAAAACAAAAAACCCATTCAAAAAATTAATATGAGAAATACCTTAGAGGGGCGGTAACAGCCTTGGAGGGAGTGTGCCCTGAGTGGGCCTTCGAAAACACAGTCACCTCGCGTGCCTGGAAATCCCATCACCCCCATCAGATCTTGCCAAGAAAACACAATCACCTCCTATATCACCCACCCCAAGACTGCAAATGTTAGTTGCACATGGCTTTCTCTTTCCTAAACTGGACTATTGAAAAGTTACCTCCACATTCCAAAAATCAATATATATTAGATTTAATTCCACCTCAGTATATATATATATATATGGAAAGAAATTACCTCAACTTAAGATCCCAAAACAGCAACCAAAAAAATGACGTTGCTGGCAAAACAGGCCGAAAACCCCTTCAAGATCGGAACTCCCAAACCGAGAAAACACGAGGTCACCGGAAGGGACACCACGACACCAAATAAACAAAAACCCGAAACCAGGGGGAGCAGGGGAGGTGACCCGTGGAGGATAAACTCAAAAAATAGGGGAGACGGCAGGGGATAAACCCAAGGGGGGAGGTGACCCGAGGAGGAATAGGGGCGACGCAGCAGGGGGTAGGGCTTGGTTTTTTGGTGGAGAGAGAGGGGAGAGCGGGGGAGAAGACGAGGGAGGAGAGAGAAGAGGGAAACTAAAATGTCCTAAAATTTTGAGGTATTTTATATCCTAGTAAAGTGTACTCAATTTTGGCACACTTTAAAATAGTGCCAAATTTTGGCACTGTTTTAAAGTGTGCCGAATTTCTATTAAACCGTACCAAAATCTGGCACAGTTTTAAACTGTGCCAGATTTTTAATATCAGGGTGTGCCAAAATGCTGTTTTTGGTGTAGTGCGTGTAAATTACATTTATATAGAACCCTTAGGAACTGGATTAATATATTTTATGGATTTTTATTATTAATTGGATATTCTTGTGGCCCTTGTGGAATTTGTTGTAAATTAATTAGGAAAATTTAGAATATTGGAAGAATTTTGAGGTTTAAATGAGAATGAGAGTAGTTCGAACGAGATCCCCATCTCGTTCAAACAAAGACCCTTTTGGTTCAAATGAGAAGTCCGTCTTGATTGAAATAGCCTTCAAACGAAGATCAAACGAACCTCCTATAATCTTGTAAATTTCTGGACAGTGATTTTCTGTTCTAATTTTAATAATATGTGTGGGGATCCCATCCCTATTCTCTAAAAAAAAAAAAAAAAAAAAACGAACCTCCTCTACCTAAGATTTTCTCCCTTGTTAGTATGTCATTTGAACGCCATTCGAACAAGATTCGTAATCTTGTTCAAATGAGGTGCGATCTCGTTCGAATGACCTGATTAGATATTTTTTTATTTCTAGTTGCCCTTATGTGTTGTCACGTTTTAAGCCCTTGATTTGATGACGTGTCGACTTAGTGTGAACCCAAATGATCGAAAAAGTGATTGGTGTGGTAGGCTAGAGTTTTTAAATGGTTTTGTGGGTTATTTTTGGGTTATTAGAATAGAGAGAGAGTGGGTCTTTCCTACCATTTTTCTTTAGCATATTTCCTCTCTTTCTCTAAGTTTCAAGAGTCTATCTTCTTCCCCAACTATTTTCCACCATAGTTCCACCTTGCCACCACATTAATACACCATTATACACCATTTTCAAGACTTTTCTCCATCCTTAAGCATTTTTTTAAGGAATAAGTAGGTAGAGCAACGCTATTAGGAGATGTTTTGAAGCATTTTGAAGAGCTTTTGGAGTTTTAGGAGCTAGGAACTTCCATCTTAATCATTTTAGTTGTCTCCTCTTCAAACTTTGAGGTAGGGTTTTCCTCTTTCTAAGATTTCAAGGTTTCTAGCTATGAAAAATGTGTAGGACGTATGCTGGATGATAATTAATGCCAAAACTAAAGTTATTTTCCAATATAATAAAGTCTTGCAAAAATGGATTTTAAAGAAGACAAACCCTAAATGGATCTGTTATGAATAAATGGCATTTTTACCTTAAAATGAGAAAATAAAGCATGAAAAATACAAATGTATGATTTATATCTTGTTTAGTTCATTTTGAGGAATTTCTAGGCTTGAAATCCTCCCTAACATTTGTATAATCATGTAGCATGATAAAAAATGGCATTTTAGACTTGATAAATCATATTGAAATGGGTTTTATGAAGAAATAATCAAATGTGGAAAAGCATCTCTAAATATGTGTTATAAATGTCATTAGGATGAAGAAAATTGATATTTGAAGTCACATGAAATAATAGGGCTAAGTAGTGGACATTTGGCTAAAATGGCCTTTAAATGATTGAATGGATTTTATGTAGTAAGACATAAAATAATAAAGCATGATTTTTTACATAGAATCATAAAAGGAATATTTTGAAAGAAAATAGTTATTTTTCTTAGTGCCATAATGAATTTAGTATGTTTTTCACCAAGTTCTGATGAAAAAATGGCAAAATGATAATTTTAACAAATTGAGGGTCCCGGTGGTTGATTTTTTCGTTAGACCATTTTTGTTGAAAACGGATAAAATGTCACATTGACGAGATGAAATAATGATATAAACCATAGAAATGATGAAAACAGTAAAAGGGAGTTGAATAATATCGACATTAGCAAAAATATTAAAACACATTAACATGGACTTGAATGACACTGGGAATAATTAAGAAGTGTCCGGAGCCCTAGGGTGAAAGACTTAAAATCATTGGCCAGAGCATATGGTAGTATAGCCAGCATTGTGGAGCCCATTAAAGTTTGCAGTTATTGGAAGATTTCAAGAAAAGATAATGAAAAATAGAAATGATAATGGTTGTGCTAAAAAATGCATAAGTAAGACAACTTAATGAAATGAAATAAATGGAAACTAATTAATAAAATATGGTTAATAGTCACTAGCCCCGGTAAAGGGTGGTATGAAACAGTTAAGTGTGAGTAAGAGATCATGTCTTGGGTGCATTGCATAGTAGTTGCATTAATACTAGCTAAATTGTTAAAAAAAAATTGGAATTGATTGAAATACATGTTATATGTATAGTATTTTATAGAAAACATATAGCTTAGTATTACCCACCCTATCGAGCATTTACTCACCCCATCTTTTTATGTTAAAACCTCCACCCCCACCCCTAAGTACTTCGAGTAGGAACGTTAAGAAGGACGCCAATAAGGCTCCAGAGGGTAATCAACATCGTTAGTGGCTCTGTAATTTTAATGACATTATGTTTTGGAACATTGGTAATCTGAGGATTTAAACATATTATTCGGGCCTTAGGCTATGGTTTATAATAATACATGGATGAGTATGATTTATTTCTTAGTTTGTTAGTAATGTGTATTAAACCGGATTTTTCATAAATAAATCTTGTAAATCGACCTAATTACTTAAAGTGGCCACCCTTTTTTTCCAACTTAAAAATGGTAAATTAATCTTTACTAAATGGTACAATTAAAAGGATTTTTATTAAGTAATAAAATTGGAATTTTTACCTCCCCCTTTAACTCCTTAACTCAGTGTGGATTGACCCAACGGTGACCCAAACTCGGGTCAAGGCGTTACACAAACACTCACAACTCACATCCCATAACCCAATTACACCCAAGAAAATCTGCCTCTCAATTTTCTCATACTTTCTCTCTCAATCATTTCTCTAACTTGGAAATTATCTCTCAAGTTTGGGATGAAAAACAAGTAGGGGGGGTCTTATTTATAGCCTTTATATGGCTCATTTCTGACTAAATTATAATTGGATCTCCTCTATTTATTCAATAAAAACTTCAACCAAAAGATTGCCTAATTTGTGTTTATCAAAAGTTGTATGCTCGGTTTGTTTCTTCTTTGTGGAATGCCCATTATTCTTGAAAATCTCCCACTTGAAAATATTTCAATTTGTTTTCACACATGACTAATGCATCAACTCTTTTCTGATCTTGTCATTCTTACAGGCCAACTAAAGCTAATAGCCACCATCTTTGTAAGCATATCTGCTAGATTCCTGCTACCATGAATTTTCTCAAGTGTTAACACCGCATCCTCTAATAGAGTCCCAATGAAGTGATAACGAAGTCCAATATTATTTGTTATAGAATGAAATGTTGAATTCCTTTCCAGATGCGTAACATTTTAGTTATCACTATACAAAACATTATTCACCTATTTGAATCCCAACTCTACCAACAACCCTTGTATCCAAATCATCTCTTTTCTAGCTTATGTCACAAATATGTATTCTTCCTCTATAGTGGATAATCCCACTATAATCTTTAATTGTGGAACCCAACTGACTACAGTAGTACCTACTATGAAAACATAATCGGTAGTGCTCCTCTTGTGATCTACCTCACTAACAAAGTCAAAACTATACACCGTTGTAATTTTGTCTCGCCTCATTTTAAGTATAGACATCTATCGGTAGTACCTCATAAATTCCTTAGTATCCACTTCACTGCTTCTTAATTTTTCTTTTTCGGGTTGGTCATATATCTTCTCACTGCTCTCACCGCATGGGGACATATCTTGCCATGTACGAACCATTGAATACATCAAACTTTTGATGGATGAGGCATGTAGAATCTTGGCCATGAAGTTCTTCTCATCCTTTGTCTTGGTGACTGGTCTTTGGATTATTGAAAGTGACTAGCCAATAATGTGCTAACATCTTTAGCATCACCCATGTTGAACCTCCGTAAGACATGATAAATATACTCTGCCTCAGACAGATGCAAAGTAACCTTTTGCTTATCTTTGTTGATTTTCATCCCAAGCATCTTCTTCGTTGCGCCTAAGTTCTTCATATGAAACTCACTCGACAACTATTTATTCAAATTTCCAATGTCATCCATATATGAGCTTGTTACTAAAATATCATCAACATATAGTGACAAAATGATTTAACTAGACTGAAATATCTTAAAGTAGCAACAGTGGTCATCATTGCACTTCTTGTAACCATTTCTCTGCATAAATTCGTCAAAATTTTTATACCACTATTTTGGGGCTTGCTTTAAACCGTATACGCCTTTCTTTAATTTTGACACTAGTTTCTCCTTTCCTGGTACTGAGATACCCTCCGACTGCTACATATATATTTCTTCCTCTAAGTCACTATTTAGGAAAGGAGTTTTTACATCTAGCTGCTCAAGATGCAAATCCCTTACTGCAACAATGCTTAGAATTGATCGAATGGTAGTTTGCTTCACAACCGGTGAGAAAATTTTGATGAAGTCAATTCCTTCCTTCTACTGGAATCCTTTAGCCACTAGACTTGCCTTGTATCTCTTGGAACCATCATATTCCTCTTTGACTCGGTACACCCATTTATTGTGTAGAGCCTTCTTTCCTATGGGAAACTTAGCTAGTTCTCATGTGTTATTAGAGACAAGGGACTTCATCTCATCATTCATTGCAAGCTCTCACTTGCTCGTAACCTTCATCTGACATGCTTCATCATAGCATTCAGGCACCACCATCAATGAGCAATAAATAGTTTATATACTTCCTATTAGGTACATGAGGTCGGGTGGATCTTCTCAATTCAGGAGTAGTATGTGGAGAGTGTGGCATCTCAGTTTATTATAGGCTACTCTGCGGTGTTGGTTTGTGTTGCTGAGAATTTTCATATGTCCGTTGTGCCATATTTCTATTTGGAATATCCTCCAAATCAATGTACACTTGATCATCCTGTCTTATGCCACTAGAATGTGGTGCATTTTTATCCTTGTACATAATGTTGCATTAAATATCACATCCCGACTTATAATTATTTTCTTTGTTTGGTCATTCCAGAATCGATAACTAAACTCATCTTCTTCGTATCTAACGAAAGTGAATTTTAGTAACTTAGGGTCAAGCTTACCCCTAGCATGATCACTAATATGCACATATGACACACATTTGAAAACCTTCAAGTGTGACACCCCTCTGGCATTCCCTGCTCCAACAACACTGATGGTCCTCAGTTGATTAGGTAGGTTATTGTGTTGAGTGCCTCTGTCCATAACTTCTTGGGTAGTATTTTACGTATGCGTATGCATCTGTCTCTCTCAATCAAGGTTCGATTCATCCATTCTACCTTGCCATTCTACTGCGGTGTCCATTGTACAATCCTCTCTACTCTTATGCCATTTTCATTACAGAACTTTTTGAACCTTATGTTTTCACACTCGCCACTGTTGTCTGAGCTCAACTTCTTTATCTTCAATCCTATCTCATTCTCCACTATGGCCTTCCATTTCTTGAACACCCTATACACCTCAGACTCGTGTCTTAAGAAGTTAACCTATACCTTGCTAGAGTGGTCATCAATGAAAGTCACAAAGTAAGACTTTTCATCAATGGATAAGACTGAGGTTGTCCCCCAGATATCTATATGAACCAACTCAAACATTTCTTTTTTTTAGAGTTCTACCACTCTTTAGGAAGCGGAGTCTCTTTTGCTTCCTAAATATGCAACTCTTACACAGGTCAATATCAACTCACTGTAGTGCTGCCAGTTTTCCTCGAGAGTGCATAATTTTGAGTCCTTTCACACTAATGTGACCAAGACTTTGGTGTTACAAGTGTGAGGCTTCTTTGTTATCAGCAATCTCAATTGATCCGCATGAACATGTGATCATGTAGAGTGAACCACTATTTTTTCCACATGCCATAGTCATGGCACTGTTTGAAATTTTCTAGTGAAGGTTGTCACATAACCTTAATTTGCCAACTGACCCACATATATAAGATTTCCCCCAAGTCAGGGATGTTTCTCACATCCTTTAGCTTCCACACAGAACCGTTCAACTTGATTTGTACGTCGCCTTTCCTAACAATGTCGCAAGCCTGGTCATCACTAAGATACACCTTGCCAAGGTTGATATATAATTCATTGAGAGTTCTCTATTTGAGGTAGCATAAAAAGAAGCCCTTAAGTCCAACACCTAGGACTCTGCCTTGATCTCCATGGAACATATCAATGCATCATTTAATGCTTCTGAAATGACTTTGGCTTCAGTCTTCTCATCTGCTTCTTTATTTAGAGATCTACATTGATTTTTGTAGTGTCTGGTCATGCCACAATTTCAACAATCAATTACCTTCTTATTCTGATTTTGGTTATTGGAATTTTTAAGATTTCGAGATTGCGACCTGCCATTTCTCGATCTAAATCTTCTACTCCCTCTGTTCCTGTTTGAATCTCTGCCTCTGCTTTCCATGCCCAATGTCGATGCCGAAGTAGAGGCTCCGTCTGACTATTTTCGAATTTCCTTTATTATGATCATAGTGACGACATCGTTGAGCTTCAGTTTGGATTTTCCTACAAAACTACTGATTACAGTAACTGTTCTGCTCCAACTCTCAAGCAACTGCCCCAGAATTAATGTAGCTCGAACTTCATCATTAAAATTGATTTCAACCGATTTTAGTTAACCGGTCACTTCATTGAACGCGTTTAGATGTTCTTTAAACTGTGCACTTTCCGCCATTTTTAAGTTAAATATTTCTTTAATCAAATGGACTTTATTCGCTGCAAAAGGCTGCTCATACATGCTACAGAAGGTAGCCATGAGAAACACCGTCGTCTTCTCATTTTTTATATTGAACGCCACCGACTTTGAAAGTGATAGTCTCACAGTTACAAGAGCTTTCCATTCAAACAGCTGCCATTCGGAATTCTTCATTTCGTCTAGCTTTTCACCCAGTGGTAAATACAAATCTTTCTATAAGAGATAATCCTCCATTTGCATTTTTCAAACTTCAAAATTTGAACCGTTAATTTTTTTTACTTTAGAATTCTCTTTCTAACGCCATTGATCTCACTCAACCAGATATGCTGAATACCAACAAAAAAACTATGCAAAGTAATTTTTTTTGTCAAACAACTCCGTCTACTCAAGATTGTGAAATCAAGAGCTCTGATACTAATTATTAAGAAATTAGGTGCTACTAAATTCGGCCAACAATTTTGCCAAAACCTTGGGATTTAATGGGTCCAACAAATAATGCAAAATAATATTGCACGCACAACACAAGAATTTTATTTGGTTCACCAAATTTAGGCTATGTCCAGGGCTGCTTCAGATTTTTCAATAAAAGGAGAAAACTTATACTAGGTGTTTACAAACCCTCACAACCCAATTACACCCAAGAAAATTGCTCTCTCAATTTTCTCATACTTTCTCCCTCAAGCTTTTCTGTAACTTAAAAATTATCTCTCAAAATTTGGGATGCAAAACAAATGAGAAGGGGGTCTTATTTATAACCTCTATATGCGTCATTTCTAGTCAAATTTCAATTGACTTTCCTCCATTTATTCAATAAAAAAATATACCTAAAATGTTACATAACTTGTGTTTGTAAAAAATTGTATGTTCCTTTTGTTTCTTTTTTGTGAAATGATGCCTACCATTCTTAGCAATATCATGTTGAAAATAATTTGGGCTTAAATCAGGTGTGGCTGAATTAATTTTATTTATGGATCGAAGGCCTGACCGGACCCTTTCAAGCGGTCCATTGGGTGGTTGAATTCATCTACCCTTGTTTCTATAAAGTGAATCTTAAATTTAAAAAATAATGCAAATTAAAAGATCTAAATAATATCGATCCGAAACTCATTATTTCAGTGATATCAGCACTAAAATCCACATCAAGGAAACTGATTAAGAAGAGCAGAACAAAAAAAGAAGATCAGTTAGCCACCAACTGGATTTCATACGTCATAATGTTCAATTCTAGCGATCCGACAAACAAATGCCACCAGCACACCGATACAATATAAAACAAAACTCACGTCACAAAAGTAAGAAAACATAATTTCATCTAATACATTATACATTAGGTTTATTCCTTTATCTTAAAATTCATAGACACATACACACTCCTTTTCAGAAAGTCTCTCTCTCTCTCTCTCTCTATATATATATATATATATAAATATATATATATATATATATATATATATATATATATATATATTTATATATATTACTCGGTAATTGAATAATTCCATATACAATCATCAAGGTCTAATCCACCAACAGAAGTTGACGGAGCTTCTTCACATGACCTTCTTCCCATTCCAAGATTTGACACCGCGGAAAAGTTTGCTGTGTTCACTTCAATATCCGTCTCTGCTTTGGGAGTCTCTCTCATCTTAGAACCATAATTTTCAAACAAATACTTCAAATTCGTGTGGTCTTGCATTTGAGGTATACCCAAATATTGCCAGTTCCCTTGTATGGCCGCATATTGACCCGTGGAAAACGAGTTTGGGAACATATCCGATGAATTAGAGGAGAAAGGATAAATTGGGTTAATCATCTCTTTAATATCAATGGGACTGGAGAAGCAGGGCACGTAAGGTGACTCTGATATTGTGGGCTTAGTTGTTGCACTTATAGGTAAAGAGTCCACTAAGGGGGGCAAGAGAGAAGAAACAGTATCATTTCTCATAGAATTTGATCTCACTAAACCCGAAATATGAATTTTCTTTCCCCCGGAACTCTTCTTAAATACCCTGCAAATAACCCACTCATTCTGCAATACAATACAAAAATTCTCAACAGTGTAAAAGATAAAACAAATAGTTAATGGAATGAGAAAAAAGGGGGAAGACTCTATACCTTTGCTGTTTTGGGTAGATTATGGAGAGATAATTTCCCATCTAATCTATATTCATGAATAACCCAATTGCTTTTCTCACCTTTTGGAGCTCTCCCTTTATAAAAAACTAGAGTTTTCTTCATTCCAACCAGATATTTTCCTCTGAAAATGTCCTTATCTTTTCCAGTTGCTTTCCAATACCCCGCAGCAGTGGCCCTATTTGTCCTCAAACCAGTTGGGTATTTCTTATCTCTCACGCAGAAAAAATACCACTCCTGTTCTCCCATTTTCGCTTTCCCTTCATTTGAAAATCAGATTGATTAGTAATGACAGAGGATTTAAAAAAGAATATATATTGTTTGGGAAACTTACATGGTAATTCCCAAGGCTCAATCTTGTTCATATCTACTTCTCCAATAGCTCTCGCAGAAAATTTGCTATCAACAACTTTATTAGATAAATAATGAGTAATCAGCTCTTCATCTGATGGGTGAAACCGAAATCCTGGTGGTAATTTCATCTGATCATCCTCCTTGACAAGTTCAGAAAAGTTTTCCATCGTTTCTCTTATCTAATACTGTGATTTGGAAACTGGGTTATGGACAAACCAGCTATAATAACTACTATTATATATTCGTGATCATATAACCGAACAGCTCTAACTTAAAAATTCTAAATACCCCTAAAGAGAACCAAATCTAGCAAAGCCTCTAAATACAAAGTAGATATGTATTCAATTAATAAGAAGCTATGGGACGGTTTGAATGAAATGGAAAGGCTAAAAAATATGAAAAGGAGAAGCCACGGAACCAGAAAGTTACCAACTGAAAGATTGGGAGGTGATAAAAGCCTCGTAAGAAGGAAAGGCTTAAATACTCGTGTTTGGAGGGAGAGAAACGTGATTTCTAAGGAACTAAGGAGGCTGTTTTAGTCTTTTTTCCTTTTAACTTTGTTGCCAACCCATGGGTTGTCCAAGTTGGTAGAGTGAGGGTGTGGCTATCAGGCACCTGGGTTCGAAACTTGATAACTTCGAGGCGGAGAGATTAGGCTCGAGGTGCGAGCAAGTTAGGTCAGGGATTACTCTTCATACAAAAAAAAAAAAAAACTTTGTTGCCATAACTTTGTTTATCTAATTTATTTGACCAAATACAAGTGATCTCAAATTCGAAGAAAAGTTTGATGTCTCCCAGACATCACACTTTTTTCCCTCAAACCCATGCATGAAATATGATGAGAAAAAAACAATATTGTCATATTTTTGTAATATCCAAGTTGTTCACCATTAATTAGGGTTTAATTTTATGGCGATTATAAATTAAGAGAGATGGCGAAAGGCATATACGATTTTGGAAGTTGTTCTAACCGTATACCAGAATTTTCCTGCATGCATTATAAAAAGTATAAGTGAGTTTTATATGCTTTGAATATAGTATGTCATTATCCTTTGATATATAGCTATCCATGTATGTATTAGGAGTGCAAAATACTCCTACCTTATGAAATGATTGTCTTTATTATGTACCTTGATAATAATATTGATAAGAAATATGGATAAGTAAATATATTTTTTATTTTAATACATTCATAATTATCTCATTTCGAATTTAATATCTTTTACAAATTGACTTTGAATTTGAAACATTTTTTATTAGCTATCCGTTAGAGATTATTTTATTTTATAAAAAAGCACACATAATAGAAGACACCCCCCCCCCCAAAAAAAAAAAAAAACAAAGGATCTAACTTTCATTTCCACCACAACCACGCCACCTCCACCTCCTTGCACCACCACCTACTCCCTCTCACCTCCATTGAATCAAATCACCAATACCACTATGCCACCAAATCAAATCAAAACAAATAAATGAAATGGAATGGAATGGAATGAAATGAAAATGGAAACCTTAAGCTAAAAATATTTTGAAGGTGATGCAAGCAATAGATAACAAATGCAAACAATAATTAAAAAGTAGACATTTAGAGATACGTGGTTCAATCAAAAGTGACCTACGTCCATTTGCTAAAGGGAGGGGTAATGTATGTTGCTTAGAAATAGTATTTTGAGTGTTACACTTGTTCATCAAGCCTTTTCCCCTCTTCCTTATGGCTATACATAATATTCTACAACAAGAATCCTAAAATCCTGAACCCATGATTGGAAGCAATTGTAGCAGCATCACAGGTATCCGGTCCTTAAGTGGATGACATTGCCCATGCTTCCAATCTTTCAGGTGAGTGGATTCCCACGTTTCCAATGTCACCTCATGGCCCAATGACCTTCCTAAACTACAGGCCTAATAAGGCATGTGAGTGACTTATTCTTAAGACAACCGATTACACCTATGGACCGTCCATTGTATTAGGGAGGACTATGCAAATTAGTTCTTCGAAATGGTTGTACTGCTCATCAAAGTGACTAAGGGTCCAAACCATCTTGGACGAATGGGTGTTGATCTGAAAAAATGACTAGTGTTTGACTGGTTTTCACTTGGCTATGTCAATAGGTTTAATTTTAATTACGAGTGTGCCATGCAAGGTTATAGCATTTCCAACCAAAATATTTATCCTTTTGATTATATCATACGATTGTGTACTATTTGATGCTTCGATTAAGAAGACTTGTTCTTCCTTTAGGAATGTGAATGTTAAATTACTACGAATAATTAGAACAAAAGAATCCGTAAAGTGCATAAACTAAAGTAATGCTTTTGAATGAAAGAAAAGAACATGCTTGGAAGTAAAGGATTACACTAATAAATTTACAACAAGAAAGTAAAAAAAAATGTAAAGGCAAGAAACTTTTAATAAACTTAAAGGAAATTTTCAATCTACCTTACAATTTACTTCAAATTAAGAGAAATACAGTACATAAAAAAAAAGGAAAGAAAGTATATGTAGGATTTTTTTCTTGAGTGAGTCCTCTTTCTATCTTCATGAAGTGCTGAATTTATAGTTGTCTACAATAACCAACATATTTGGCTCCAAGTAACTTTTGGTTTGGATTTTGGCTCCAAGTCATTTCGATTTCAATTCGAATTACTTCTCTACAATAACCCCCCTGCTTATCTCCAAATAACCTTTAATTAAAATTCAAATAATAACTTCTTTAAACCATCCACTACTTCCACCAAAATTTCCTGCAATAACCACCATATAATTGATCCTAACTTCCCACATCATCTACATATGTGTCAAAAACATCACGAGATTAACCCAATAAGATATGGTGTAAACATACCCCCCACACCACCTGAGTTTTGAGAAAATTTTAGTTGGTCGAGACTTAATAAATGCATTATCGAATTGATGTTGGAGATTTGATAATTACGGTCTTGAATAGATGTTGAAATTGATGGTAAAAATGACATATTTTATTTATCGATTTCAACTTCTATCATAACTAAATAAGGTGAGTAACTTCAGCACTATTAATTTTGAAAGTTATCAAAGATAGTGAATAGCAACAAACATTTTAAACATCGAAAGCTTACCAATGATGGTGAATTATTGCGATATTTTTTACCTTTGAAGGTCACTAAAAATGGTGAATAATCACAAAAAATTTAACTTTAAAGAACTATAAAAGATGGTGAATAATTATAATATTTTTCACCTTTGAAAGTCATTAAAATGGTAAATAATCACAAAAGTTTTAATTTCGAAGGGTCACCAAAGATGGCAAATAATTACAAAAATTTAAAACTTTGAAGATCAGTACATATGGTAAATAATCACTTAAACTTGTATACTTTGAAGTTCACTAAGGATGGTACATAATTTAGACTTTTTTTTACCTTTGAAGGTCACTAAATATGGTCACTAATCACAAAAAAATTAACTTCCAATGTTCACCCAAGATGGTGTATAATTATAATATTTTCCAAAGATGGTGAATAAGCATACAAAAATTTAAACTTCGAAGGCTCACCAAATATGGTGAAGAATTGTAATATTTTTTCCTCTGAAGATCACCAAAGATGGTAAATAATCATAAAAAAATTAACCTTTTAAGGGTCTCCCAAGATGGTGAATAAATGCAATATTTGTTCACCTTTGAAGGTACAAAAGATTTCTGTAAGAGCCCAAAACTTTATAATGAATTATCAAGATTGGAGTTATTTGTGTATTTTGAACTAAAAAATGAGCCATACCCCAAAAGAAAGATTTGAAAGTCGCACTTCCAATACAAAGACCAGTTCAACATTTGGACCTCCGTAAAAAGAGTTAAGACCATTTTACTTAAATGTGTCTTAATGATAGCAGAAAAAGTTTAAGGGATCTAAAATTTTGGCTTGACTTCTCGAGCATGACGCTTCTAGTGTATTTTGAACTAGAAAATGAGTCCTATACCAAAAGCAATCTATGGAAGTCAAGCTTCCAATACAAAGAGTGGTTCTTTATTGGTATATTTGTAGAGAGAGTTATGACTGTTTTACTAAAATGCATTTTTGATGACAATGCGATGCGAGAATGAACTCAAGGCTATTGTCAAGCTAACAAGATTCTAATTGTTAGCATTCAGATTTGTTTTTCTTGACCATTGCTCCATAATTTTCAAGCCAATTGGTTTATGAATAATGTAGATACATCATCCTACCCAATTCCTACCAATCTCCAGTTTAGTTCACCATCCATGAGAGCCCATTCAAATGATAAACATCATAGGGCATGACTTAGAGTTTCATATCCTTCCATAGAAACTTTGAGGGACTCCCCGTGCTTTAACTCGAAGCGCACATTCAATTATAACCCTATCTATGTTTGAAATCTCCTTCTTACCCAAATTCTTATTTGAACAGCAACTTTTTGGACCTTTTGAGTTTTGAAATCCTTTGATGATCTTCCAACTCCCCGAGCTCTAAATTAGCATTGCAATTTTGTAATACCAAAGGTTTAGGATTATTATCACATTCGATTTTCAAATATTTGGGCTTTTTTGCCGATAAATTTTTCCAAAATAGGTTGTTTGGCAAAGACTTTTAGAAAAATGTAGTAAAATTTGAGTGAAATCGTTGAGACTAGAGACCATTTGTTTTATACACCATCGAAAATTATCACTAACCAAATGTTGGTCAAAATATTGAATGAAAAAGACTCATTTTGTCATTTCGACAGTGTGTGCTCGACATAATAAACCATTAAAAAATACTTTTGTACCCATTGGGCATGCTAAAAATATGTTTGGGTGGTTTTCACTTGGCTTGGATAATAGGTTTAATTTTAATTATGAGCGTTCCAGGAAATGTTATCATCTTGCCAACCAAAAGATCTTAGTATTGTGATTATAACAGATGATTGGATAATGTTCGATGCTTCAATTAGGAAGACTTGTGCTTCCCTTCAGAATGAGTTTGATGTGGGTGCTAAATTACTAAGAATAACTGGAACAAAAGAAGTTTTAAAATGAATACACTAAAGTACAACACTGAAATGAATGAAAAGAAAATGCTTGAACGTAAAGGAGTACACTACGAATTATAAAGTAAGAAAGTAGAAGAAACCAAATGTAAAGGCAAGAAACTTTTAATAAGCTTAAAATGAAGTTTCAAGTTACCTTACAATCTATTTTGAATTGAAAGAAATGTAGTACATAAAACGAAAAATAAAATAAAATAAAGGGAAGAAATGATAAGATAAGTAAATATAGGTTTTTTTTAGTGAGCGAGTCCTCCTTTTGTCTTCATGAAGGGATGAATTTATAGTTGTCTTCAATAAATAACATTATTTGGCTCCAAGTAACTTTTGATTTGGATTTTGGCTCCAAGTAACTTTCAATTTGAATTCAATAAAAAAACCATGCTTGCCTCTAAATAATTGCTAATTAAAATTCAAATTACAATCGCCTAAAACCACCCACTACTTCAACCAAAATTTCTTGTAATAACTGCTATTAACTTCCAACGTCATCTACATACGTGTCAAAAACATCATGAGAAAAATCTAGTAAAATATGGGGTAAACATACCCCCCACACCACCTGAGTTTTGAGAAAATTTTAGTTGGTGGAGACTTAATAAATACAGTATCAAATAGATGTTGGAGATTTAATAATTACATTCTTGAATAAATGTTATAACTTATCGTAAAACTGACATATTTTATTTATTGGTTTCTGTGGCCATCCCTGATCCTCGTGGCGGGAGGGAGAGTGAGAAACCTAGGTCCCGCGCGTTCTGCTCGGGAGCTCTTCGGCCGGCGTCATTGATGAGGTGAAAAATGTAGAGAAATGGAGTCGCCAGTCTATTTTACTCAAAACAGACAAAAGAAAGGGAGCCATCCTGAAGGACAACATCCAAAGACATACTAATGCATACGAAACCAAAATGATTCGAAAAGGGTCCGGAGGCTAAGTTACGAAATGGGAAGGTGTTAGGCATCCATTCCTCCCTTACGGTCTCTCATGGGTTTTTGCTATTTTCCTTTATTTTCCCTGTGATATGTGTGCATGTGTATATATAGTAGAGATATGAGTCATCGACTTGTACCATGGAAGAGATAAAGTGAGTCATCCGTAGGAATTTTCATAAAAGTAATATTAGAAAATAGGATTTACACGATTATCCTTGCGTTGATCGTTATAATGGAACGATAACGTCTGTGGAATAATGCGCTACTAAGAACAAATATATGCATATATATGTAATCTAAGAGAATAGAATTTAGAGAAAATAAAAAAATGGGAGAAAAAGTAAGAATATGACTCGAGTCTCGAGTTTTACCCCGAGATGCCTACGTAGCCTATAGAGGCATCAAAGTCCAAATAATTCGCATGCAAAATGAGGGGTGGGGTTTATCCCATGAATCCAACCAGGGACTTCTCTTATTTGTGTGTGTGTAAAAAAGTGTTTTAGTTGTGAGAAAAGTGTAAGAAAAGTATGAGAATTCCCGTTTGAAATTTATGAGCAAACCCTCTTTTTCTTATTTTTTTGGGTTTTTATTTATATGAAAATAAGAGATGTGCAATAATACTAAATAAAAAAGTATATTACGATACGTGAGATAAGAGAATAAAAGTGCTAAGTAATAAAACAAGTTATTGAGAATTTATGAGAATTTAAGGAGAGAATTGAGAAAATTGGACCTTCTTGAAGATCTTGAGCTTGATCTTTGAATGTTAGAGGGCAGTCCTTGCACTTGAATGATGATGGAGGGTAGTTAATTCACCAAGTTTGATGAAAAGTGAAGGTTGGAAAGGGTTTTGGATGTGGAAATCATGCTGACATTGAGAGAGGTTTTCTGGATTTGCTAGGAGTGATATGTTTCAGATCTGGGCTCCCCTTTTGCAATGAGGTCAACTCCTCCTTTTTATAGGCCTAGGGCACTACCGATCGGCATAACACTGGTCCTGCCTATCGACAAGGTCTGGGACCTGCCGTTTGGCAGTGCCTTTCAGGCCTTTTCAAAAAATTAGCCACAGAGCGAAAACCGTTGATCTGAATCGCACACGGGGTGGACCGTATAAAAGGTAATTCAGAAACCTTTGAAAGTCCTATGGACTGCTCCTGGTTTCAGGAGTTGACTTTGGGTCAAATGTGGCTCAAAAGCGCTCATCGAAACTTCGGACGGGGAAACTTCAGACGCAAACGGATCGTTCGTTCGCATGGTAAGTCAGAATCGCCCATGGGGTAGACCATTGGAATGTTTAGGTGATGTACTTCGACATTCAAAAGAGTTTGAACCAATTTAGGAAGTTGAATTTGGTCAATCGGGCCCTGGAAGCATTCGATGACCTCTCGGAGTAAAATGGATCGTTCGTCCATACGGTAAGTCAGAATCACACATGGGGCAAACCGTTGGAAAGGGGTTTTAGTGACCTTTGAAGATTCATTCAGTCTTAATCGATCTGAAGAGTTAACTTTGGTCAAACGGAGCTCGAGAGTGCCCGGTGGCCTCCTGATCGAGTTTCGGGGGAAAATGAGTCGTTCGTCCGCATAGTAAGCTAGAATCGTACACGGGATGGACCGCTGGAAAGGGGTTTCAGTTCCCTTTAAAGATTCATTCAGTCTTGGTAGAGCTGAAGGATTTGACTTTTGGTCAAACGGAGGTTGGTAGTGCCCGATGGCTTCTAAGTCAGTACCTGGGGTATAACTTAGGTTTGTAATGATGAAGGGAGGTGCCTAGGGACCAAAGGAGAGTTTAGGGGTAACATAATGGGGTGTCTATAGAGCCCCTCGATGGGTGAGTTTGGAACAAACGATAACCGTCTAATAAACACCGCATGATGCCTTTGAGAGAGGATGACCAATTCAGAGGGTCGAGGTTGATTCTGAGGACCTAAGGAGGAAATACTAGGGATGGTTTGAAGGAAATGTTTATGTTAATTCCTAAGGAGGTGTTGAGGATGACCAATTCTATGGGTCAAAGCCAATTTTGGGGTCTTGAATATGAGGGTGATCGTTCTGCGGGTCGAAGCCAATTCTGCGGGCTTAAGTTGAGGTGACCAATTCTGCGGGCCGAAGATAATTCTGAGGGCTTAATGTGAGATGACCATTTCTGTGGGTCGAAGCCAATTATGCGGGCTTAATGTGAGGTGACCAATTCTGCGGGTCGAAGCCAATTCTACGGGCTTAAGGTGAGATGACCAATTCTACGGGTCGAAGCCAATTCTGCGGGCTTAAGGTGAGATAACCAATTTTGCGGGTCAAAGACAATTCCGCGGGCTTAAGGTGAGATGACCATTTCTGGGGGTCGAAGCCAATTCTGCGGGCTTAAGGTGAGGTGACCAATTCTGCGAGTCGAAGATAATTCTTCGGGCTTAAGGTGAGATGACCAATTCTACGGGTCGAAGCTAATTCTGCGGGCTTAAGGTGAGATGACCAATTCTGCAGACTTAAGGTGAGGTGACCAATTCTGCGGGCTTAAGGTGAGATGACCAATTCTACGGGTAGAAGACAATTCTGCGGGCTTAAGGTGAGATGACCAATTCTATGGGTTGAAGCCAATTCTGCGGGCTTAAGGTGAGATGGCCAATTCTGCGGGTCCAAGCTAATTCTGCGGGCTTAATGTGAGATGACCAATTCTGCGGGCTTAAGTTGAGATGAACAATTTTATGGGATTAATGTGAGATGTTCTTGGGGAACTCTGATAGGGAAAATTACCCTGTGATCTTGATTTGAGCTCGGGAGCTGATGGTTGGGGAAATCTTTTGGACGGGGAAACTTCAAACACAAACGGATAATTCGTCCGCATAATAAGTCAGAATCACGCACGGGGTGGACCGTTGGAAAGTTCAGGTGATGTACTTTAACATTACAAAGAGTTTGAATTGGTTTTGGGAGTTGACTTTGGGCAACCGGGCCCTGGACACATTCGGTGACCTTTCGATGTAAAACAAATCGTTCATCCGTACCGTAAGTCAAAATCATGCATGAGGTGGACCGTTGGAAAGGGGTTTCATTTCCCTTTGAAGATTCATTCAGTCTTGGCCAAGATAAAGAGTTGATTTTGGTCAAACAAGGCCTGGGAGCGCCTAGTGGCCTCCTGATCGAGTTTCTAGGGAAAACGGGTCATTCATTCGCATGGTAAGTCATAATCACGCACGGGATGAACCGTTGGAAAGTGGTTTTAGTTCCCTTTGAATATTCATTCAGTCTCGATCAAGCTGAAGGGTCTAACTTTTGGTCAAATGGAGCATGGGAGTGCCCGATTGCTTCTAAGTTAGTACCCGGGGTATGACTTAGGTTTGTAGTGATGAAGGGAGGTGCCTGGGGACCTAAGGAGAGTTTAGGGGTAACAAAATGAGGTGTCTACAGAGCCCCTTGACGGGTGAGTTTGGAATAAACGATAGCCGTCGAATAGACACCGCATGATGCCTTTGAGAGAGGATGACCAATTCAGAGGGTCGAGGTCGATTCTGAGGACCTAAGGAGGAAATACTAGGGACGGTATGAAGGAAAGGTTTAGGTCAATTTCTAAGGAGGTGCTAGGGATGACCAATTCTATGGGTCGAAGCCAATTCTGAGGGCTTGAAGATGAGGGTGTCCGATTCTGCGGGTCGAAGCCAATTCTACAGGTCGAAGTTAATTTTGAGGGCTTGAAGATGAGGGTGACCGATTCTGCGGGTCGAAGCGAATTCTGCGAGTCGAAGCCAATTCTGCGGGCTTAAGGTGAGATGACCAATTCTGCGGGCTTAAGTAAAGATGACCAATTCTATGGGTCGAAGCCAATTATGTGGGCTTAAAGTGAGATGACCAATTATATGGGTCGAAGCTAATTCTGCGGGCTTAATGTGAGATGACCATTTCTGTGGGTCGAAGCCAATTCTGCGGGTTTAATGTGAGATGACCATTTCTGCGGGTTGAAGCCAATTCTGTGGGATTAATGTGAGGTGACCAATTCTTCGGGTCAAAGCCAATTCTTCGGGCTTAAGGTGAGATGACCAATTCTACGGGTCGAAGCAAATTCTGCGGGCTTAAGGTGAGATGACCAATTATGTGGGTCGAAGATAATTCTGTGGACTTAAGGTGAGGGGACCAATTCTGCGGGCTTAAGGTGAGATGACTAATTCTGTGGGTCGAAGCCAATTTTGTGGGCTTAATGTGAGATTACCAATTATGCGGGTCGAAGACAATTCTTTGGGCTTATGGTGAGAGGACCAATTCTACGGGTCGAAGCCAATTCTGCGGGCTTAATATGAGATGTTCTTGGGGAGCTCTGTCGGGGAAAATTACCTTGTGATATTGATTTGAGCTGGGGAGCCGATGGTTGAGGAAATCCTTTGGACGGGGAAACTTCGAACGCAAACTGATCGTTCATTCGCATGGTAAGTCAGAATCGTGCATGGGGTGGACCGTTGGAAAGTATAGGCGATGTACTTCGACATTCCAAAGAGTTTGACCCAGTTTGGGGAGTTGATTTTGGTCAACCGGATCCTGGAAGCATTCGGGGACCTTTCGAAGTAAAATGGATCGTTCGTCCGTATCGTAAGTTAGAATCGCGCATGGAGTGGACCGTTGGAAAGGGATTTCAGTGGCCTTTAAAGATTCATTCAGTCTCGGTCGATATAAAGAGTTGACATCGATGAAATGGAGCCCGGGTGTGCCCAGTGGCCTCCTGGTCGAGTTTCGATGGAAAATGGGTCATTCGTCCATATGGTAAGTCAGAATCGCACACGGGACGAACTGATGGAAAGGGGTTTCAGTTACCTTCAAAGATGCATTCAATCTCGGTCGAGCTGAAGGATTTGAATTTTGGTCAAACAAAACTTAGGAGTGCCCAATGGCTTCTAAGTCAGTACTCCGGGGTATGACTTAGGTTTATAGTGATGAAGGGAGGTGCATAGGGACATAAGGAGAGTTTAGGCATAACAGAATGGGGTGTCTATAGAGCCCTCGACGGGTGAGTTTGGAATAAACGATAACTGTCGGATATACACCGCATGATGCCTTTGAGAGAGGATGACCAATTCAGAGGGCCGAGGTCAATTCTGAGGACCTAAGGAGGAAATACTAGGGATGCTATGAAGGAAAAGTTTAGGTAAATTCCTAAGGAGGCGCGGGGGATGACCAATTCTGTGGGTCGAAGCCAATTCTACGGGCTTAAGTTGAGGTGACCAATTCTGCGGGTCAAAGCCAATTTTGAGGGCTTGAAGATGAGGGTGACCAATTCTGCGGGCCGAAGCCAATTCTGTGGGCTTTGGTTGAGGTGACCAATTCTGTCGGTCGAAGCCAATTCTGCGGGCTTAATTAGAGATGACCAATTCTTCGGGTCGAAGCCAATGATGCGGGCTTAATGTGAGATGAACAATTCTGCGGGTCGAAGCCAACTCTATGAGCTTAATATGAGATGTCCATTTCTGCGGGTCGAAGTCAATTTTGTGGGATTAAGGTGAGGTGACCAATTCTGTGGGTCGAAGAAAATTCTACGGGCTTAAGGTGAGATGACCAATTCTGCTGGTCGAAGCCAATTCTGTGGTCTTAAGGTGAGATGACCAATTCTGTGGGCTTAATGGTAGATGACCAATTCTGCGGGCTTAAGGTGAGATGACCAATTCTGTGAGTCAAAACCAATTCTGCTGGCTTAATGTGAGATGTTCTTGGGGAAATCTGTCGAGGAAAATTACCTTGTGATCTTGATTTGAGTTGGGGAGCCGATGGCTAGGGAAATCCTTGTGTTTTTGGAGATCTTACGAAGCAAAGGAAAATTTGATGTTGTAAACTCCACTGGGTAAGTGATCCTTATAGATCCTTCGGGGGCGTCTCCGGGAGGAGATTCTTTTGTTTTTTGAGAGTTCTGCTGGGGAAAAAGTGGTTTCTCTTGAGGGAGTGCGAAGTTTTCTTGGTGAAAATTTTCTAAATTTTTTCGAGGATTTTTGGGAATTTTCTAAGGATTTTTTGGGGTTTTTTGGTATTTTTTGGGAATTTTTGTACAAAATTTTAAGGGGGTTCCAGTCGAAATGGTATGGGGGGTGCCATTAGACAGTGGCATTGACTTTTAGACTGCCTCGGGAAGGTAAAGGGTCAGTTTTGATCGGTGGTTGGGGGGTCAGTGCCGATCAGCATGACCCTTGGCATCCTATATAAATTGGGCGAATTCCCTTATTTTTTCACAGCTTCTTGCTTTCTCTCTTTCTGCGATTTTCCTTTGCAAATCATTCTAGCATTTTGAACTCTAAGAAATGGCTACTTTTATGAGCACTGCAACACATAGAGAATGGTTGACTCTTGATAACTGGGTGAACGTGGAGTGGAGGGCCAGGGCGCTTCTTGCTTTGGGGAGAAAGAATTCCTTTGACGCATTTAAGCCTGTTACAGATGAACGTACCTTGTTGTAGGAGTCATTGCATCATCGCTCTTCGAGGGTGGTGAGCCCTGGCAGTTATGTAAGTAACCTGACTTTTGGCATTCTTCTCTTTTTGGTGATTTTTTCTTTCTTCTTGAATTTTGACAACGTTTTTTCTTTTGACAGTCTGATATATCTTTGAAGGACATGCGTACCCGCAGGACGACGGGGCTTAAGGACGTCTGGGAGAATCTTCCACATGTGGTGCGTTGGGTGGTATCATCAGTGGATTTTGGGAGGTTGGCGTCTGCGCTGGATAAGACGCCTCGTTCGACAACGGTCTTGTGCGCTCTGGGGGAGAGATGGTGGGATACTACCCACACCTCCATTTCGGCTTTGGGGAGATGATCGTGACTCTCATATACGGAGAGCAGATAGAGGTGGATCACTCTTTGCGGGTGAGGCCGGAGGCGGTGCGGGCGGCGGTCGGTGATGTGGGGAGGATAGTGTCTAGGGATTACATCCGGCTGTCCATGCTGAAGGATGTTTTGCTGAGTAGGGTGGTTGACATGGAGGATGGGTTGCAGGTGAGGCAGATGGCTCGGTTGTTTTTTCTGCTAGTATTGGGGGGGATTTCTGGTGGCCTCGAGCGACATTGTCGTCTATTTGTGGTTCTTGCCATACTTGGGGATGTTTTCGAACATCCCTCTCTATGATTTGGGGGTCCTGACTTTAGCGACCCTTTATTTTTCTCTGGATGTATTCAGTCGGTGCTGCCGATAAACTTTTAATGGAGCCACGTACCTTCTTGAGGTATTCTTCAGTTTGCGCATTTTCTTTTCATGCATTCGCATTTTCCTTATGCGTCTCTTTTTGATTGAGAATTCTTATCTTTAGAAGACGTGGTTCTATGAGGTGATTGGGTGCAATACCCAATTGATAGCTCTAAAGGACGAGACTGTTGGGGACTTCTGCCAGTTGTATTGGTGGTGGAAGGCCAATCGGCGGTCGAAGGGATCTCTCTCTCTGGAAGCAGTGCGTCAGGTCTTGAATGGTCTGACCAGTGATAGGGTAAGACTCTTTCCTTTTCATTCTTGGTTTTTGCATGTTTTGATTCTGTTATTGACTTATGCCTATTGGGGATTTTTAGGTGACCTTTTACCCTTAGGGCACAGCCGTTCAGGATACGGGGTTGACTGGGGTGAACGCACAGCTGCGATGCTTACTGGCGCGTGAGTTTGACCACTCCTGGTATCTCGAGGAGCGGGTGGTTCGGTAGATTTATGAGGAGGAGGTGGTGGTGCCACATGTGCATCCTCCTACGTCTATGAAGCGAGAGTGGTTGCTGTCGGAGGATATCAGGATCGCGGCGATGATCGGTGAGTCCTACCTGTTGTACACTGATAAGGTTGCACCGTATGATTATATAGAGTTTTTGACAAGCTGGTTGATGGCGCCCAGCATATATGATGCCTTGCCTTTCCCTCCTGCGGGTTCGAGTCGGGCGGTGGGGTCCTCCCATAGCGATGGTGGTCCGTTGATGTCTATGGCGGCGACGACTTTGAAGGTTCCTTTTATGCGATTGCATACCCCTTCATACAACATTCAACGGGATGATGGAGGGATGGTTCCTATGCTGCATTGTCCTCATGCAATGGATCCGAAAGAGTTGGGCTTGACAGAGGAGGTCCTTCATCCTGTGGTATACCTTTCTGTTATTTTCCTCTTTTTGGTTTCTTTTCTGTTTTGATATTTTCTGCTTGATACTGATTTTTCCTTTTTTCTCGTAGTAAGTTCGGGTTTCGACCACTTGGCTGAGGGACATCAGAGACTGGATATCTTTGGCGATTGCCCATATTCGGGACGTGATTCTGGTTCCTTCTTGCTTAGTGTCGTCTGCTTCGTCCGAGGAGGACTCTAGCTCGGGTAGTGGTGGTGTGTCGTCTCTCCGTAGGGGAAAGAGAACACATCGTAGGGGTGGAAGTTCTTAGAGAGAGGGGTGAAGGGTAGGTGAGAGAGAGAGAGAGATAATGTGGATTCGGGTTGAGTCCCATTATTTTTTGCTTTTCTTTATTTCCTGCAACATTGATGTAACACAGAAAAAATATACATGCAATGCAATGGAGTTTTTTTATTATCTTTTGTTAATGATGGATGAGTGAATGTATGCACATGCACTTTTTACTTTGCTGCTAAGACCGTAAAAAGAGATATTTTGGGATTTTGAATGAGAGTTTTTTAAAAAAAATGAGAGATTATACAAGGGTGGAAGGGGATTTTTTTTTTTGAAATTCTGTTGAGAATATCAATTTATTTTTATTGAGTTTCTGATTTTGACAAAAGAGGAAAAAGAGAAAATTTCCAAAAATAGGGGGTTGCCGATCCGTAAGAACCTTGACCTGCCTATCGGCAGTCTAGTCTAGTCCCATCAATTCAATGCTATGAGTAGTGCCCTCTTCAGCCTTTTATACTTTTTGGGGCAGGGTTCCCTTCAATTTCTGCCAAGATTGTGTCTCTTGTGAGGGTTTTCAAGTATAAAAAGAGGTAAGGGTGGAGTGTTTTCATCACAGCTTCACTTTCTTCCTTCTCCAAATTCTTACTTGCTTACTATTTCTTAGTTTTGCAAGATGTCTCTCCCTAGTAGCGTTGAGTTTTCTATCTACCTCGAAGCCCTGTAAGCAATGTGCTCTTATAATGTCAACTACGATGCTTTCAATATGCGTCGAGTTTCTTTGTGGTGCGACCGACCCATTGAGTGGAACATGTTGATGGTGGCGGTACAATTTTGGTACCCCTAAGACCATGTATTTCGCTTTGGGTTGGATGAGGTTTCTCCTACCTACGAGGAATTTTCTGCTATGCTGGGGATAAATCCCAGCGTTATCGTGGCTCTACCTGAATTTTCTCATTCTCCTAGGGATTTGTTGGTCGGGCTTCTTCATATTTCGCCTTCGGTGGCTAGACCACTGGTTGCTGGAGGAATGATCTCCCTTTCGACGGTGTTATAATCTGTGCATTTGTGGGAAGTAGGTGATGATGGATATGCTGGAGCCATTGTTCTGGTCTTAGTATCAAAATTGCTACTGGTGACTGGGGAACTACTGGTGGACCCACAACTTGCATCCATTACTTCATGGATGTCATATCATCGTAATCCTGCGGCGGTGATACTGGCAGAGACTTTGAATGGTTTGGATGCCTGGCGAGAAGGTCGTTCTGCCTTTTTCAGAGGGGTAGCTCGTGATGCTGTTCATGTGGTTGTCTAAAAGACTCCGCCTGGTGACTCCTCTAGAATACCCTTTGTCGGCTGTTCCCAACTTCTTTTTGCGCCACTTCATCCGCGTAGGCTTGGATATTGAGAGCTGGGAGAACTGGTTTATGGAGCATGGGGCTCTAAATCTGTATTGGTCAGTGCCTTAGTGGGTACAATTGTTGCCTATTCTGGAACTGGGAGAATACACGTATGTTCGGCTAGTTGGTCTCAGACAAACCTCTTTCTATTTCCCTTGGGGGCGTCTGCACCAATTTTCCTGGGAGAAGGTCGTGCCACCTCAGACACTAGACTTCTTTTCGGTGGAAGATTTGACTAAGCGTCTGCGTATGCGGCTTGGCTCTTTATGGGAGAGTCGATGTCCATCGACCCGTCCCTCTCAGTCTATTGGGAGAGTTTGGCATATCCCCGAGGATTATATAAAGTGGCTGTGGAGGAGATTAGTCAGCAAGATGTTGGCAGTGGAGACTGGACAAAGGTGGCTTGTCTTATTTAATACCATGGAAGGAGGTGTTGTGTTTTTTTCGAAGCTGGTTTGAGCTTATCAGTCTATGGAGAGCCTGTGGAACTCTGTTCAGACATGAGAAGTTTGGGGACCTTAGGATGTAGATGATGATGACGGAGCAGTCTCCTATGGTAGCTGTGGGTAGGGTTCTTGGAGAGTTTATTTTGAAGGATAAGTTTGGGACTTTAATTTGGCTTTTTAAGAAGATAGGGAGAGGGGATTGTCTATTCCTTTTCTCATGTAATCTGTACGGACATTTCTTATTAATGAAATAAGCAAGTTTTTGATCATCCTGCTGTGCCTTTTGATGAGTTTTATATTTTTGACTTATCTATACCTATCGCTAAGGCATACATAATCCTTTTGTTCAAGTGTATGTTAGAATGAACTGTCGTTCTCGGAGATAAGAAAAGAATAGCATTTTGTGAACAAGAAAAGGGTCGTGCTCATGTAAGGTGTATGAGCTGCCTACGTACCTCTGGGGTTTCGAAGACTTTTAATTTGTTTGAAAAATGGTTTTTTGCAAAGGATCGCGCCCACATAGATCTGGGTAGAGGGAAATGAAGAGTTTTTTTGGAATAAAAGGGAGATGAGAAGAGTCGTAGCACACCGAGATTTCAGATGAGGGGTAAAACTTCTTAAGACGGTCCAGGTAGACCGGACGAGCCATCTCCTCCCCATCTAGGTCAGCGAGCATGGCAGCATAGCTAGACAAGATCTTCTTCATAATGTATGGGTTGCTCCAATTGGGCTTGAATTTTTCTTCTGGGGTCCCAGATGGGTTTTACTATTTCTTTTAGGGCTAAATCCCCCTCTCGGACACAACGGTCCTTGACTCTTTTTTTGAATGAATACGCTATTCGACGATGGTACCCTTGTATGTGATACAACACTTTTAGTCTCCTTTCGTCTAGGAGGGTCAACTCATCAAGACGAATTTGACACCAGTCTTCTTCGCTGACCTTGCTTTCAAGCATGATGCACAACGAGGGTATTTCCAGTTCCAGGGGTAGGACTGCTTCCATGCCATAAACTAGAGAGTAAGGGGTAGCCCCAATAGAGGTTCAAATTGAGGTTCAGTAACCCTAAAGGGCGTACGGGATCCGGTCAGTCCAATCTCGATAGCCTTTAGTCATCTTACTGATGATGGCTTTGAGGTTGTTGTTGGCAGCTTTGACTGCACCATTGGTATGAGGTCCCATACTCGTTCACCACTTCTGTGACTTCGGCCTTGAAATGCAACCCGTTATCTGACACTAATTTGTGTGGGACCCCATATTGGCATATGATGTTTTTCTCGATGAATTTGGCCACTTTCTTGGTGTTCATCACTGCGTATGACTAAGCTTCGACCCATTTGGTGAAGTAATCAATGGCAACTAGGATGAACTCATGCCCATTGGAAGCTTTTTGTGTAACCTTCCCTATGATGTCGATTCCCCAAGTGGATAACGACCAGGGACAAGTTATGTTGTATAATTCTCGTGGAGGTAGGTATTGAATATTGGAGAACTGTTGCCATTTGAAGCATCTCCGGACATAGATGGTACAATCTTGGGTCATGGTGGTCCAGTAGTATCCTTGTCGGATGATATTTTTGGCAAGCATGTGATCGTTCATGTGGCACCCGCATTCCCTACGGTGTATTTTCTGCATTATCTTTTCAATGTCAGCTCCTGTGATACAGTGCAGATGAGTTCCATCGAAGTTCCTTTTGAGCAGTATTTTGTAATAAATAATGTACTGGGTGTCCAGTCTTCAGAGGGTTACTCGGTCTTTCTTGTTGGAACCCTTGGGATACCTACCATGCTTGAGTAGGTTCCAGATATCATAGTACCAATAATTGACTAGCTCAGGATCTTTTGTGGAGACAAGCTCAATGTGGTAGCAGCGGGTTTGTTTGTCTTGCTTTTGAACCAGGAAGGGGTCATTGTTATTCCTTCGAGCATGTCGACCATGGAGGCTAAGGTAGCGAGGGCATCGACTAGGTTATTCTTTGCTCGAGGTATGTAATGGAAGGTGATATCTTGGAATTAGGAGGCTAGCTCTTCTAAGTGGGCATGGAAGGTTTGGAGTTTTTCGTCCTTGACTTTCCACTTTCTGAGCACTTGACCAATAATGAAAGAGGAATCCCTGTAGACATCTAGGCATTGAATACCTTTCTTGAGAGAAACTTTGAGGCCTACCATGCATGCCTCATATTCAGTCATGTTGTTGGTATAAGGAAAATCCAGGTTGATGGAGATAAGAGTGTGGGAGTCATCTGGGACGATCAAAAGTATCCCAATGCCATATCCTTTTTTTTTGGCACCTCCGTTAAAGAACATTTTCCATCGTAGATTGTCTTGGGTAACACAGAGGATGTTTTCACCTGGGAATTCGGAGATCTAGACATCGACTTCATCTATGGGGTAATCAGGGAGGTAGTCAGAGATGTCTCTTCCTTTCATGGCTCTCTGCGTGACGTACACGATATCGAACTCGACTTGGAGCATCAACTACCGGGCCATTCAGCTAGATAAGGCGGGTTTCTCAAGAAGGTATTTAATGGGCTCCATTTGGGATACAAGTTTGATGGGGAAGGCGAGCATATAGTGACACAAATTTTAGGTGACCCAAACAAGTGCGACACACGCTTTTTCCAAAGCAGTGTAGTTGACCTCATACTTGACCAATTTGCGATTGGCATAATAGATGGATCTTTCTTTGCAGGATTCTTCAAGGTATTGGGCTAGCAAAGCCCCAACTGTAGTGTCGGTTATGGTTAGGTATAGGAGCAAGGGGATACCAGGTTGTGGTGGCATACGTATCGGGGGTTGGGTCAGATATTGTTTGATTCGATTAAAAGTTTCTTGGCAGGCCTCGTTCCAAACCTTGGTTTAATCCTTCTGGAGGAGCTTGAAGATCAGTTCGCAGATGGAGGTTAGCTTGCTAATGAACCGGCTGATGTATTGCAATTTCCCAAGGAAACCTCAGACTTCTTTCTCTATTTGGGGAGGTGGAATTTCAAGTATGGATTTTAGCTTGGCTGGATCTTCTTCTATCCCCTTCTCACTGACCATGAATCCGAAGAGTTTTACCTTTGTAACGCCGAAGACGCATTTTTGTTGATTAAGTCTCATCTGATACTGTCCCCGTCATCGTTCGAAGAACTTTCAGAGAATGGGAACATGACCTTCTCTAGTTTTGGATTTGATAATCATATCATCCACATAAACCTTAACTTCTTTGTGAATCAGATCATGCAGGATGGTTGTAGCAGCCCTCTGGTAGGTAACCCCAGCATTCTTGAGACCAAATGGCATAATAGTGTAGCAAAAGGTTCCCCATAGGGTGATGAACGCTGTCTTTTCTTGGTGATCTGGGTGCATTTTGATTTGATTGTATTCGACAAACCTGTCGATAAATGACTTAAGAGCATGACTGGCTATGTTGTCCATGATCATGTCGATATTGGGTAATGGATAATCATCCTTTGGAGAGGATTTTTTCAAGTCCCGATAGTCTACACACATTCAAACCTTCCCTCCTGATTTCGGTACGCTCACTATGTTGGTTATCCATGTGGGATATTCGATCATACGAATGAAGCCCACGTTCAGCTGTTTGAGTACCCCTTATTTGACCTGGAGCGACCATTCGGTGCGGAGCTTTCTCAACTTTTGTTTATCCGGCTTATAATCTGGGAGAGTGGGGATCTCGTGCTGAGCTATTTTAGGAACAATGTCGGGCATATCATCATAGGACAATGCGAAGACATCCACAAATTCCTTTAGCAATTCTTCGAGTTGTGACCGCTCATGCTCATCAATGGTAGCCCCTATCCTAATCTCGCGCAGTTAGCTACTAGAACCGAGGTTAACAACAACAGTCTCTTCTTCATTAGCTTGAACGCGGTTATGTTGTTTATTATTAACCTTATTTAGATCGCTTAAGAATTTTTCATTTGCAAAATCATCATTATTAAAAGTTTGATTAGAATCTAAATAATTAATGTAAGGCACAACAAGATACTCAAAATCTTCATCTATTTCATTGATAGGAAAAACAACATTGAGAACCTCATCAAAGGAGGACTCGATTACATTTGAGAGAGGATAGACAACAAAAGAAGAAATGGGGTAAACATTAGGATTAGGTGGTATTTCAACTAGTAGAACCGGCGTAACACGCCAATTGAGGAGAGGTATATCAGCAGCTTTAATCAGGTGGGATGGATTCAGTGATGTAGTGCCTGAATGAATCATGCAGAGTGTCATCCCCAGTGTCTGTAAGTTAAACGAGTCCTCGGAGTCACCTTCCTCAGAATCTTCGATATCTTTAATGAGTGGTTGTACATGGTGTTGGGAACTCTCGGCCCATGGGTAGCTGTCTTGGAAAAAGATCTCCATTCCAGTCTTCAACTTCTTGTCTGTATGGTCATACCATGGTTCCGAAAAGTCGCAAAAGGGGAAGTCTTCACCCTCTTTGATGAATCCTCCATTCAAGGAGTCACCTGGGATAGTTTGAATGCGGTCTAGTCCTCTCTTTGGTCGATACTGGTGGATCATTCCAAGATCTTGTTCTGACGGTTGATACCCCAAACCACAAGGAGGGAAAGCTTTTTTAACTTCAATGGGATCAAGTATTCCTTACTATCTTTGCCCTAGCCGCAGTCTGGGCATGAAGTGCATGTTCTTGAACATCTGAATCACATTGACGTTGCCATGAGGGTCGTATTCTGGACAAACCCTTTCTTTGAAATCATCTCCTCCCGGGAGTAGAGGTGGCTCAACTCAGAATCCTGATAGCAGCATATCATTTGACCCATGCTGTATCTCAAGAATTGGACTGTTGGTGCTTGCACCCTTGGCATTGTCGTCGGCGTCCAAAATGGGGATGACCCGTCCATCGACGAAGAACTTTAACTTTTGATAGAGCGATGAAAACACACCCTTGATACTGTGGAGCCAGGATCGTCCGAAAAATAGGTTGAAACAATGAGGGATATCAATAACTTGGAATTCAACGACAGGGTTTATAGGGCTAACCCCTATTACAAGTTTTTTCGACCCCAACACCTCCCGACGGGTATTATCGGCACGTATATCAGCGGAGGTTAGAGAGAGATCACTTCCTTTCAATCCTAAGCACCTGAAGGTTTTTAGTGGGCAGACATTCAAGGCAAATCCATTATCAATAAGAGAGAGTTGTGCGACCTTCCCCATAACTTTGACGGAGATGTTGAGTGAATGATTATGGTTTGACCCAATTCTGGAGATTTTTTCTTCGAAAAAGGATAGCATTCGGGTAGAGGTCAAGGATCCAACAAAATTTACTTCTTCTTCTGGTGTGGTAGAGGGAGGAACTGTGGGTCCAGTGAGCAACTTGATCAAAGCATTTATGTGCAGCTGGGAAGATATGAAAATGCCCCATAGAGTGATGTTAGCTTGAGTTTTATTCAGTTGGTCGAGGATCTTTCTCTCCTCGAGGGTCATCTCTGGTATAGTAAGGTTTTCAACGCCTTTCCCTTTGTCATTTACTGGTAGTGAGCTTGGGATCTGGTAATGCCTCCTTGATCTGGTCATGTGATTTACCAAAGAAGGGAAGAACATGAATCCCGTTTCCTCGTCAATCTCGGGTTGTTTTGCCACCTTGCTTATTTCTCTAAGGAGTTCTTCAAATGATATCATCCCACACATGTCAGCTACCGGGCCAGTTTTTCTGAAGCTTGCTCTCCATTCGAATCTCTGAATTCTTCCCCCCATCTGGTGGCAACAATTATATCTTTCCATGTAAAGTAAATGCATTCTACAACTTCAATGGCTTCTTCATATACGTCTTCCCAATCGGTGGCGATGTGTAAGGGTGAACGGACCCGGTGCCCTTGTAGCTTCAAAGTGTCGAGTAACTCGGTGATACTGCAAATATTATTGGTTTTCCTGAATAATTTTTCCATGATTTGGAAACCATCATCCAGGATGACTTTATCGGTCGGTACTACCCATCCGTCTGACTCTTGGGCCCATTTTCGTTCTTCTAAGAACAACGTACTGAACCTTTGGCAATCAATGATCATCTGTGAGGGAATTTCCGCCCGAACTCTAGGAGTTGGTTTAAGACTTCTGATAATTCCATGCTTCCATTTTTAAAACGGGTACGAACAGTGATGCATGATGTGGTAAGGAGTGACACTGCCTGATCAACAAGGCTAGCAGGGTGTAGGAGGAAATATGGCAAAATTTGGAGAGGTTTAGGATAGTATATGGGTGTGATTTGAGTAGAGGGATCAAATTCTGGGTTCTCTTCTAGAAAGATGGCATTGTCATGATTTGGGAGTGGGTTTTGAGTAGTATTTGGCTTAGGATTAGCTGGTGGGGCAATGGTACCCCGGTCAATGAGACCTTGGATTATGTTTCTAAGCTGAAAGCATTGGTCAGTGGTATGGCCAGCAGTTTGGTGAAAGGCGCAATGGGCATCTGCCTTGAAGTTTCTTGGGAGTGAATTTGGCAATGGACGGGGATCCAAGGGTTTGATAAGGTTTCGTCTTAACAGGGCTTGATAAACTTTGGAGAGGGGAGCATGGAGCTCGGTGTATTATTTTCGTACTTTGACAGGGCGGCTTTCTGGTTCCCATGATGTGGTCGATTGAAAGATATTATTAACGGTTGAGACTGTAGTACTGGCATATTTGTCATATTTTCTAGGGGTGAACTGTATGGACACTTTCTTTGGTTCAACCTCTATTTTAGCAAGACCTTCCTCGATTTCTACTCCTGCTTCTCTGAGAGCTCGGAAGTGGGGATAGTATTATCCTTCCATTGTTTATTGGACATGGGGTAAGAAGTTTTTCTTCACTATGCTGACTTGTTCTTCCTCGGAAGGATGATTATTCATGGTAGCCGCTTTTTCCCTCTATCGGGCTATGAAGTTACTGACTGATTCCACAAAGTTCTATTTGAGTAGCTCTAAATCACGACGGGTGACCTCAAGCTCTTCATTGTATTTGTACTGTGACATGAATTCTTGGGCAACATCCTCCCAGTTACGAATTCTGGATTCTTCAAGAGACAAAAACCATTGGAGGGTGCTTTCCTTTAGAGTTTGTTGAAATAATTGGGCCATCACTTCTTTATAATCCCCTAGTAGAGTCATGGAATGGTGATAATTGAGGAGATGAACAATCGGGGATCCACTTCCTCCGAATTTCTCGATATTTGGCATCTTAAATTCTCGGGTAACCTCGCCTTAAGATAAGGAGACATGTGGGTGTAGTCTATGTAATTTCTAGAGATTCTGACTTGGTCAAACTTCTTAGTGAGCATCTTGAGATCTTATTTGACTTTGTTCAACTCCTCCTCCCTTGGATCAACGACCATAGGCAAGTTAGCCCCAGGCTGAGCAAGGTTCGGTATCGGAAGTCGGGCAGGCAGTGACCCATTAATAGGAGGGGCAGGTGGAGCGTGATGATATTCTTCAGTAACCTAGATAGGCTCAGGTGGACCCATAGCACGAGGGAATAGGTCCTCGAGCTATTGAGGAACGGGAACCTGGTTTCGTTGCATCTTTCAGACCTCAGTCTGGAGGTTGTCAATCTTGGACACGAGCTGAGATAGGACTGTCGTCAGATCCGTCTTCACAATGGGTACTTGATCCATGTTCTCCATAGAAAGCGGATGGATTTCGGACTCGAAAGAAGTAACAGGGGAATGAATGGAATTCCGGGGTGATTTGACTGATGACTGAAGCCAATAAGGAGCCAGGCCAAGGGCGTGCGATCGACCTGAGAAGGCGTAAAAATGATATTTATTTATTTAATTTTTTTTAGATTGAAAGATAAAATATTTTTGGATTTTTGATAAAGAAAAGAGAAATCTTTTTGGATTTTTGATAAAGAAGGGAGAAATTTTTTTGGATTTTTGATAAAGAACGGAGAAATATTTTTTTGGATTTTTGATAAAGAAAGGAGAAATGTTTTTGGGAGACGGTCTCAGTATGATTATTATGATTATTATGTTCTCACTTGTATTAAATTCTACTAAATGCAAAATGAAATGCCGGACGGGACCCGAGCCTGGAAAAATTGGGTTTGTAATATATGCAAAGCTATGGCTGGACTTGTGAACAAGCTCACGGACAGGGTCCCGTTTTAAAATATGCACAAAAATTTGGGTGGCAGGCCGACTCGTAATTTCGACCGATTTTCGCGTTGAAATCGAAAATCTTATATGTGTGTCCTAGGCTTGACACTATATGAAGGTATGCAGTTGGTTGGGTGAATCGGAAAGGGTTACCCCCTTTGGCGTGACTTCCACGATATACGTCTTGCTCTTGTGGGAAATCGGTACGTGTGTACAAAACATTTTATATACCTGAGTGTACGTGAATTGCCTCACTGTATACCTCGTGGGGATGGTACGTGTGAGAGAGAATTCGATATACTCGGTGTACGTGAACAAGTTCCCTATGATAAACCTCCCGTCATGACTTTGATCAAGCGGTATGATGCGGGGGAACCGTTCGATATACGTCGAAGGTACTTGGCCAATGGAAGGTGAGAGTCATGTTGTTTAGGCTAACTGCGCCCTGCCGGACCAGCGCCCATCACGAAGTGACCCTCCAGTTACTGGTTATAATTTGGTCAATAATAATGCTCTTTGGTGATGTCGTGTTAATCAAGCATGATTCTCTTATTAGTATCTTAGGATGAGAATGGCTTTCTTGATTATGCCAAATAGGGAGCAAAGTACAAGTACCAATGGTACACCAAATATGGATGGATGATGCGTGAAACATATGGATATATGTGACCCTAGGCGCACGTGGTACGAAGTATACATGGAGAATTTTCTACAAGTGTGTGAATAGAAGAATAAGTATGGGGGACAATTGAAAAAGGGGAACATGCAAAATTGGGGGAAAATATAAATAAACATAACACCCATGTAAATAGAGTCTATCCCTCAAAATCTGTATCCCCAGTGGAGTCGCCACTATAGCCATCCCCGATCCTCACGGTGGGCGGGAGAGTGAGGATCCTAGGTCCCGCGCATCCCTCTTGGGAGAGCTTCGACCGGCGTCATTGATGAGGTGAAAAATGTAGAGAGATGGAGTCGCCAGTCTATTTTACTCAAAACAGACAAAAGAAAGGGAGTCATCCTGAATGACAACATCCAAATACATACTGATGCATACGAAACAAAAATGATTCGAAAAGGGTCCAGAGGATAAGTTACAAAATGGGAAGGTGTTAGGCACCCATTCCGCGTTTACGGTCTCTCATGGGTTTTTGCTATTTTTCTTTATTTTCCCCGTGATATGTGTGCATGTGTATATATAGTGGAGATAGGAGTCATCGACTTTTACCATCGAAGAGATAAAATGATTCATCCGTAGGAATGTTCATAAAATTAATATTAGAAAAATATTAATTACACGATTATTCTTGCGTTGATCCTTATAATGGAGCGATAACGTCTATGGAATAATGTGCTACTAAGAACAAGTATATGCATATATATGTAATCTAAGAGAATTGAATTTAGAGACAATAGAAAATGGGAGAAAAAGTAAGAATAGGACTCGAGTCTCGGGCTTTAGCCTGAGATGCCTATGTAGCCTGTAGAGGCATCAAAGTCCACGTAGTTCGCATGCAAAACGAGGGGTGGAGTTTATCCCATGAATCCAACCGGGGACTTCTCTTATTTTTGTGTGTGTGTGTGTAAAAAAAGTGTTTTAGTTGTGAGAAAAGTGTAAGAAAAGTGTGAGAATTCCCATTTGGAATTTATGAGCAAACCCTCTTTTTCTTGTTTTTTGGGTTTTTATTTATATGAAAATAAGAGATGTGAAATAATACTAAATAAGAAAGTATATTAGGATATATGAGATGAGAGAATAAAAATGCTAAGTAATAAAACAAGTTAATGCGAATTTGAGGAGAGAATTGAGAAAATTGGACCTTCTTGAAGATCTTGAGCTTGATCTTTGAATGTTGGAGGGAAGACCTAGCACTTGAATGATGATGGGGGGTAATTAATTCACCAAGTATGATGAAAAAGATGTTGAAAAGTGAAGGTTGGAAAGGGTTTTGGATGTGGAAATCACGCTGACTTCGAGAGAGGTTTTCTGGATTTTCTTGGAGTGATATGTTTCAGATCTAGGATCCTCTTTTGCAATGAGGTCAAGGCCTCCTTTTATAGGCCCAGGGCACTGCCGATCGGCATAATGATGGTCCTGCCTATCGGCAAGGTCTGGAACCTCCATTTGGTAGTGTCTTTCAGGCCTTTTCGGAAAATCGGCCGCAGAGCGCAAATCGTTGATCCGAATCGCGTACGGGGTGGATCGTTAGAAAGGTAATTCAGATACCTTCGAAAGTCCTTGGACCTCTCCCAAGTTTGGGAGTTAACTTTGGGTCAAATGTGGCTCATAAGTGCTCGTCGGTCCTTTAGACGGGAAAAATTTGGACGCAAACGGATCGTTCGTCCGCATGGTAAGTCAGAATCGCGCACGGGGCGGACCGTTGGAAAGGTTAGGTGATGTTATTTGACATTCCTAAGAGTTTGAACTAGTTTGGGGAGTTGACTTTGGTCAATCGGTCCCTGGAATCATTCGGTGACCTTTCAGAGTAAAATGGATCGTTCGTCCATACCGTAAGTCAGAATCGCGCACGGGGTGGACCGTTGGAAAGGGGTTTTGGTTCCCTTTGAAGATTCATTTAGTATCGGTAAAGTTGAAGAGTTTAATTTGGACAAACCGAGCCCGGGAGCATTCGGTGGCCTTCGGATCGAGTTTCGGGGGAAAATGGGTCGTTCGTCTGCATGGTAAGTCAGAATCGTGCAAGGGACGGACCGTTGAAAAGGGGTTTCAGTTCCCTTTGAAGATTCTTTCAGTCTCAATCAAGCTAAAGGGTTTGAATTTTGGTCAAACGAAGACTGGGAGTGCCTGATGGCTTCTAAGTCAGTACCCGGTGTATGACTTAGGTTTGTAGTGTTGAAGGGAGGTGCCTAGGGACCTAAGGAGAGTTTAGGGGTAACAGAATGGGGTTTCTACAGTTTCAACTTCTATTGTTACCAAATATGGTGAATAACTTCAGCATTATTAACTTTGAAGGTAAGCAAGGATAGTGAATGGGCACAAACATTTTAAACTTCAAAAGGTTACCAAGGATGGTGAACTATAGCGATATTTTTTTTACCTTCAGAGGTTACTAAAGATGGTGAATAATCAAAAAAAAATTAACTTCAAATGGTTACAAAAGAAGGTGAATAATTGTATCATTTTTCACATTCGAAGGTCACCAAAGATGGTGAATAATCACAAAAGTTTAAATTTCGAAGGGTCACTAAAGATGGAAAATAATTGAAAAAAATTGAAGCTTCGAAGGTCACTAAATATGGTGAATAATCACAAAAACTTTTATACTTCGAAGTTCACCAAGGATAGTGAATAGTTTAGACATTTTTTTACCTTTGAGGGTACCAAATATGGTGACTAATCACAAAAAATTTAACTTCAAAGTGTCACCCATGTTGGTGAATAATTATAACATGTTTTACATTCGAAGGTCACCAAAGATGGTGAATAATCATTAAAAAATTTAAACTTCGAAGGCTCACCAAATATGGTGAATAACTCCAATATTTTTTCCTTCGAAGTTCACCAAAGATAGTGAATAATCACAAAAAAATTACTTTTAAAGGGTCTCCAAAGATGCAATATTTTTTTACCTTCTAAGTACCAAAGATTTCTATAACAAACCAAAACTTTAAAATGATTTACCGAGATTGGAGTTATTTGTGTATTTTGAACTGAAAAATGATCCATATACCAAAAGAACGATTTGGAAGTCTAGCTTCCAATATAAAAAATAGTTCAAAATTTGGACCTCCGTAAAGAGAGTTATGACTATTTTACTAAAATGTGTCTTAATGACAGCAGAAAATGCTATAAGAGTCCAAAATTTTAGGTTGACTTCTCGAGCATGAAGTTTCCTTTGTATTTTGAACTAGAAAACGAGTCAAATACCAAATGTAATCTCTTGAAGTCAAACTTCCAATACAAAAAGTGGTTCTTTATTCGTATCTTTATAATTATAGTTATGGCGATTTTACTAAAATGCATTTTTGATGACATCATGAAATCAAGGCTACTGTCAAGCCAATAAGATTCTAATTATTGGTGTTCAGAATTGTTTCCCATGACCATGACTCCATATTTTTCAACCCAATTAGTCTATGAATGATGTAGAAACATCACCCTACCCAATTCCTACAAATCTACATTGTATTTCACCATCCATGAGAGCCGATTAAAATGATAAACATCGTCAGGAATGACTTAAAGTTTCATTTCCTTCCATAAAAACTTTGATGGACGCCCGCTGCTATAGTTAGAAGCACATATTCTGTTGCAACTCTACATATGTTTGTACGTCTTCTTATTTCCCAAATTCTTATTTGAACACCAACATTTTAGACCCCTCGAATTTCGAAATCCTTTGATGATCTTCCAACACCCTGATTTCTAAATTAGTATTACAATTTTGTAATGCTAAAAGTTTAGGATTATCACATTTGATTTGAAAATATTTGGCATTTTTTCCCAAAACAAGTTATTTGTAGAAGGTTTTGTGATAAGGCCTATTACAACTTAATCGCAAATACTTTTAGTGAAATTTAGTAAAATTTGGGTGAAATCTTTGAGACTATTGATAATTTGTCTCATACACAATCGAAAATCATCACTAACCAAATGTTGGTCTAAATATTGAATCAAAAAGACTCATTTGTCATTTTGACAATGTGCGATCTAGATATAATAAACTATTAAAAATCACTTTTATGCCCACTGCACATGCTGAAAATATGTTTGGGTGGTTTTCACTTGGCTTGAGTAATAGGTTTAATTTTAATTGTGAGTGTTCTAGGCAATATTATGGTTTTGCCAACCAAAAGATCTTAGCATTATGATTATATGAAATGATTGTATAATGTTCAATGGTTTAATTAAGAAGACTTATGCTTCTCTTAAGAAAGACTTTGATGTGAGTGATGAATTACTATGAATAACTGGAACAAAAGAAGTTGTAAAGTGCATAAGCTAGAGTAAATCTTTGAAATAAACGAAAATAAAATTCTTGTAAGTAAATAATTACACTATGGAATTGAAAGTAAGAAAGTAGAAGAAACCAAATGTCACTACACCAAAAACACCATTTTGGCACACCCTGATATTAAAAATCTGACACAGTTTTAAACTGTGCCAAATTCTGGCACGGTTTAATGATAATCTGGCACACTTTAAAACAGTGCCAAAATTTGGCATTGTTTTAAAGTGTGACAAAATTTAGTACACTTCACTAAAATATAAAACACCCGAAAAAATTAACTATCCTCACACTTTGATATCCCTCTCTCTTCCCGCTCACCCCTGCTCTCTTCCTGCTCACCCTCGATCACCCCTCTCTTCGTTTTATCTGCCTCCACCATCCACTTACACACTACCTGACACCTCATCCACCAACTACCATCATTGATGCCTCATCCTCCAACTACCATCATCTACGACCCTCCGTCATGGAAATGCCACCATCAGCTCCAACTCTGAAATCGAACAAAATAAGTGATTTTAACTGCCAAGAGTTTCTCTTTTGATATTACTTTTACGATTTTTACTCTTGCATGTCATAATTTGTAGATCAAGATGTGACTACGGTTTAACTTTCTCACTAATTTCATTATTGCTGTATTTTTGGGGGGTTTTATAAAATTTGGATATTCTTCAAGATTCAAACCTAAATAGTTGGAACTTGAATATATATACACTGAGGTTTTTCGATGTGGATTATTGCAATTTCTTTTTATCGGCTATAGATATGTTCAAATTCAATTTCTGATTCAATGTCTGATTCAATTTTTGACTCTATGTCGCTCGCTCATGCCATTCAGACCTCAATGTCTGATAGTTGAGCTATCCAAAAATTTTGATTAACGAATCAGACCTTTTTTCTATTATAAATCTCAGTTTCTCAAAACGATTTGTTTATGTCGGATTTGCAAATGTGTTTTGTAGATTTTTTTGGTTCTCTTAATATTGCTTTATATTATTGTTGGTATATATAGTGTGATTTTAAATTGTATGCGCAGTGTGTGAAATTGTGTGCATGAGTCTGAATTTATGTGTATGTGATGTGAAACTGTGCGTGCATATGTGTGAAATTGTGTGTATGTCCGTGTTGATCTCCCTAGTGCCCTATCCATTAAAATGATTTTGTAATTATCTACTTGTACTTTGGAATTCAATTTCTTGAATATTTTGAAGTTTATGAGACTTGTGCAGGGGAGGACCATCCACAAATATGAATAACAATAATTTGAAAATTATCCTTAGTGTTGAGAACCACATTAGTGGACATCCATGCATATGTGGGAAAATTGAGCATGAGTAGAGCTATATTGGGGGCTAAACCAGGCTCCATCTCAAGTCAATGTTTAAAAATAGGTCTCATAGGCATTTAGTCTTTGCATTTCGAGATTTTTTAGTGTGTAATCCTATGACTTTTTATTTTGGATATAAGTACCATACCCTACAAATATGGTCACTATAAAAAAAATTTAATCCATAAAAATAGGGGTAACTGATTATACAAAACCCATCAAAATGGGCATAACCGTTAGATTTTGAGACTGCCAAGAACAAAAAAAATATATAGATTAAGCTTGTAGGACCAATGTAACTTGTAGGATCTGACTGTTTAGTCACGGGTCTCTTGTTCTGAGAATATGATGGTAATTTTAAAATATATAGATTAAGCTTCAAAACAAGCCGTTAATGGGTGAAAACCCAAATCAGCCCCCAAACGACTCCGTAAGAGGCACGAACACCTCGCACGGGACCAATGTAACTTGTAGGAACGAACCGTGTAGTCACGGTTCTCCCTGTTTGAGAATATGAGGATAATTTGAAAATATGTAGATTAGGCTTAAAAGCAAGCCGTTAAAGGGTGAAAACCCAAACTATCCTCCAAACGGCCCGGTAAGAGGCACGAACACCTTTCACAGGACTAATGTAACTTATAGGAACTGATCGTGTAGTCATGATTCTCCCGGTTTGAGAATATGAGTATAATTTGAAAATATGTAGATTCGGCTTAAAAACAAGCCGTTAAAGGGTGAAAACTCAAACCAGCCCCCAAACGGCCCCATAAGAGGTACGAATACCTCGCACGGGACCAATTTAACTTCTAGGAACTAACCATGTAGTCACGGTTCTTCCGGTTTGAGAATATGATGATAATTTGAAAATATGTAGATTAGGCTTAAAAATAAGGCGTTAAAGGGTGCAAACCCAATCCAGTCCCCAAATGACCCCATAAAAATCACGAACACCTCGCATGAGACCAATATAACTTGTAGGAACTGACTGTGTAGTCACACTTCCTGCAGTTTGAGAATATGAGGATAATTTGAAAATATGTAGATTAGGCTTAAAAATAAGCCGTTAAAGGGTGAAAATACAAAACAGCCATCAAACGACCCCATAAGAGGCACGAACTCCTCGCACGGGACCATTGTAACTTATAGGAACTGATCGTGTAGTCATGGTTCTCCCGGTTTGAGAATATGAGGATAATTTGAAAATACGTACATTAGACTTAAAAATAAGTCGTTCAAGGGTGAAAATCCAAACCAGGCCCCAAATGGCCCTATAAGACGTATTAACACCTCGCACGGGACCTATATAACTCGTAGGAACTGACCATGTAGTCACGGGCCTCTCGATTTGAGAATATGATGATAATTTAAAAAAATATATATTAGGCATAGAAACAAGCTATTGAAGGGTAGAAACCCAAATCAGCCCCCAAATGGCCCCGTAAAAGGCACTAACACCTCGCATGAGACCAATGTAACTCATAGGAACTGACTATGTAGTCATGGGCCTCTCAATTTGAGAATATGACTAATTCAAAAATATATAGATTACACATAGAAATAAGCCGTTGAAGGGTGAAAACCCAAACTAACCCCCAAACGATCCCGTAAGAAGCACTAACACCTCACACGAGACCAATGTAACTCATTGAAACTGATCAGGTACTCATCACTTGCGTAAGATTTTCAATTTTATAATATAATAATAATTACAACTCATATATGTAATTTTTTAGCTTGAGTAAGCTTTTTTTCTTATAAATTACTTGGTTACTAATATCGTCTCTTTTTTGTATCCTATTTTTTTGCAGGATAACATTTTATCGTTAGCATATATTCACTTGGAACACACGGAGAAGTAAATGGTTTACAATAAGGGGTTTATTTATTTAATATAGTTAATATTAATGATTCTATTTTTTTGTGTTATGGCCATGCGGGCTTTTGTAGTTTTATTGTTAACTTTTATGGCTGTGCGGGCTTTTGTAAGTTTATTGTTATATTTTGTGGCCGTGCGGGCTTTATATTATGCAGGTTCTATATTAGCAGGTTTCAGAATGTCTAGAAAATAGAGGAAACTCTGCCCAATTTTTTTTTGGTCTGTGAACTACTAAAGACTTGTAATATTTTGAAGTTTGTATGTACATTAGTTTATCAACAACGTGCAAGATTTGCAATTTGTGAATTTTTTTTGTTTTCAAATAATATTTTTTTCTTTTATCCAAAAATTTGGCACAGTTTAAAACCATGCCAAAAGTGTATCAAATTTTGACACGGTTTTGAACTGTACCAAAAGTTTATCAAAATGTAAATTCTGGCACAGTTTAAAAGTGTGCCAGAAGTGTTCCTGTTTGGTCAAATCTAGCATACTTTTAAACCATGCCAGAAAAAAATGGCCATTTTGAAACACCTAATTCCGGTACAGTTCAAAACCGTGCCAGATTCGTGTTTTTGGTGTAGTGTGTAAAGGCAACAAACTTTTAATAAACTTGAAAGAAAGTTACAATCTATCTTACAATCTACTTCTAATTAAAAGAAATGTAGTAAAGAAAATAAAAGAAAAGAAAAGGAAAAGAAAAGAAAAGAAAAGAAAGAAAGGATAAAATGAGTAAATATAGTTTTTTGTTGAGGGACTCCTCTTTTTGTCTTCATGAAGGGATGAATTTATAATTGTCTACAATAACCAACTTTCTTTGACTCTATGTAACTTTTGGTTTTGATTTTGGCTCCAAGTAACTTCCGTTTTGAATTCAAATTATTTATTTATAATAACCACCCATGATTACCTCCAAATAACTTATAATTCAGATTCCAGTAATAACCGCTTTAAACCACCCACTATTTCCACTAAAATTTCCTGCAATAACTACCATATAACCTTTACTAACTTTCCAGTCATCTACCATGTTGACGCGTATGGCCCCCAATTTTTAAAATCTTACCAAAAGTCAATTTTCAATTTCCTTTAAAGATGTGGAATAAAGATGTCTGAACAAATTTTACATAAACCAAAATTTAATTCTTTCAAATTAAAATTAAACTTAACTTAAAGTGAAATTAAATTTATGGGTACCCGAATTTTCCATCATAGGCCCAGACGAGTAACCCAATAGGAATGGCCCAAAGTCTGGGGCCCTCGTATCCCAACTGAATTCAGTTACGACTTAGTCCACTCAAAAAATATCGTAAGGAGATATTCTAGGAGTAGAAAATGGACATGGGGGAGTCCAATACCCCCACTCCCCGAGAACAAATATGTATATAACAAACCCTAAGCCCAGGGCAAAGGGACACGATTTGTATTCTCTATAAACACTCCTCGGAGTATATAGAAATAATACTGACTGCACCACCGTGAACGTAGGCATTCTTGCTGAACCACATACATACTGTGTTGTGTGATTGACATTTTCTGTTCTTTATTTCCTTTGGTGATTGCGTTTTTCTTATTTATTTATTTTGAATATAATTGTCACCACAATTGGTGCCGTCTGTGGGAAGCGTTAGTCTTCCTTGAAAAAGCCCTTACCAACAAAGAAGATAGAATGTATGGTCATAGTAGCAACGCCCCTCAGGCAGGAGATATCCAAGAACAACCTGCCCCTCGCAGGATCAGATCTGAAGTTCGACGTTCAGGTCAGAGGGCTCGCCCAGAGAGGCAGAGGGAGTCCACACAAATCTCACTGGTCCTTGGCTCTCACTCCTTAGAGGAGAGCCAAGGACCAGTGAGATCCACACAAATCTCCAGATTGATTGGTGCCTATAAGGCGGGGTTCCAAGAGCAAAGGGAGTCCGCTCGCCAGAAAGAGGCTGAAAATGCTCGCCTCAAAAGGAAATTAGAAAGGATGGATAAATAGCTCCATCGCAGCACTAGGCGACACCCATACCACACTCCTAGACCTCAGGCGAGCAAGTCTCACAGCCGAGGAAGGATCCCTAGACATGGATCCCAGAAGAGTGAGAAGCAGGAGTCAAGCGACGAATCGCTCGAGCACCAGTGACCGGATCACCGTTATAGGAGCCCAGATCGCAGCAATGAGAATATACGAAATTTGGTTCGAAGGGAGATGGGCCAACACCCAGCACATCGCGATGCCAGTTTGACCAGGGATCTTGCTAGACGAGCTCTCAAAACCCAGATTATATCCCATTTCTCATGGGAAATAGAAGAAGAGGAAGCCCCCAAGAAATTTGCTATTTTGAGATTCAAGATCTATGATGGAAAAAATGACCCTATTGATGATATTAGGCAGTACAGGCAAGCCATGACTCTCTGGAACCACCGGGATGCACTGATGTGCCGAATTTTCCCCTCGAGTCTGCATGATGTGGTGCAGAAATGGTTCGCGAGACTCCCTCATAGGTTTATCAGGAGTTTTGAGTCCTTGGCCGAGCTCTTTACGGCTCGCTTCATTACTAGTAGCTCCCATCCCAAAAGGATGGATGATTTACTAACAATGAAAAAAATGCCTCAAAAAAGCCTCCGGGACTAAGCGAAACGGTACTGGGAGATGTTCAATGAGGTCGAGGACTGCTCGGAGAAAGTCATAGTGGCCTCTTTAAAGATCGGCCTACCAAACTCTTGCCTTCTGCACCAATCCCTGACAAAGAAGGAGGCCACAACCATTGATGACCTGATGGCTCGCATCGAGAAGTACGCCAAAGTGGAAGATGTGACACACCTCAATACAGGGGAGAACGGTAGGACTAAGCTCGCTGCCAAGGGCAACGACAAAGCTGAGAACCAAAAAAAGGAGGCAAGAATGGCTCCAAGAACGGAGGTAGGAACGATGTTTAGAAAGCATTTCAGGCAGTGAACAATGTCTTCAAAGAACCAATCTACAAGATCCTGGTGAAGATTAAAGACGTGCCATTTGTTAAGTGGCCCAGAAAAATAGGAGGAGATACCTCAAAGAGAAACAATGCGCTGAGATGAACATTTTATAAAGAAGGAGGACATAAGACTGGGCACTGCAAAGCTCTTAAGTCTCACCTCGAAGAACCGGCCCAGTTCGGGTACCTGAACGAGTTTGTGTAGAAGAAGGCAGAGAAAGTTGCTGCCAATGGAGAAATAAGACCTGACAACATACTCGAGGACGATGCTGGCCATGAATTTGCAGTAATTCATGGGGCATATAATATGAAGCATATTCAAGGGAATTCAGCTCGGATGGAGGTAAAAAATCTTACAGCAGTAATGCAAGCTTTTCAGATCGATCCAGTAAAGAAACAATTAGGAAAGCGTCAACGAGCAGATGACATCGACTATAGCAAATATATCGTGTTCACATATAAAGATCTGGTGGGGGTAAGAACCCCACATCATGACGCCTTGATCATTACGCTCAGGATAGCCAACTACAACGTTGGCAAGCTACTCGTCGACCAGGGAAGCTCATCCGAGGTAATGTATCTCGACCTATTCAGGAAATTGAAGTTAAGCATTGCTGACTTAAAGGAAGCCACTGTCCCTCTAGTTGGCTTCGCTGGAAAAGTAACTATTCCATTGGGAAAGATCGTGTTACCAGTAAGGGCAGGAAGTGTCTCCAAGATGATCGAGTTTCTGGTGGTCGACATTGACTCGCCATATCAAGCTATCCTAGACAGGGGTGGCTACATGAAATGAAGGCAGTCCCATCGACCTACCATCAGAAAATCAAGTACGTAACCGAGCAAGGAGTGATGGAGATTCACGGAGATCAGGCGATGGCATGAAGGTGCTTCATAGCAGCCATCTTCTCGAAACTAAAAAAGAAGGTCGAGGAACAGGAAGGGCTGATAGCTTCAACATAGCAATTAAGATATAGAAGGCTCAAAGTGGAGGAGACCAGGCTCCTCCCCTTTGATCGGGTCATTGAGAGCGTGGAGGAGATAACATTTGGTTGGAGGAGCAAGAAAGATAGGAGTTTCCTGATCAGGACTTCTCTTACAGATCAAGAGAAGAAAGAATTGACAGTGCTACTGAGAAGCAACCTAGATGTTTTTGCGTGGGAGCCCTACGAGCTGCCTGGCATTGATCCCATTGTGGTTTATCATAGCTTACACGTCGACCCCACTTTCAGGCCTATATCACAGAAAGCACGACGAACCACACTCGAGAAGGCTAAGGCTGCTGGAGAAAGAAGTTAAAAAGCTGCTGGATGCAGGATCCATACGGGAAGTCCAATTCTCTAAATGGTTATCCAACCAAGTAGTGGTTCCAAAAAGTAATGGGAAATGGAGAGTCTGAATTGACTTCATCGACCTTAATAGGGTATGCCCGAAGGACATTTTCCCTCTCCTAAAGATCGATTAACTGGTGGACGCCACATCATCTCACGAAAGAATGAGTTTCCTGGATGCATATTCGGGGTATCATCAGATCCTTTTGTATGCACTAGATCAAGATAAGATAACATTCATCACTACTGTCGGATTATACTGCTATAGAGTCTGCCTTTTGGGATCAAGAATGCAGGAGCAATTTACCAGAGGCTAGTGACTAAGATGTTGAAGGATCAAATGGGAAATACCATGGAGGTCTACATCGACGATATGCTTGTCAAAAGTAAGTGCAAAGAGGACCATTTCTCAGACCTATCAAATACCTTCGAGATCCTCAGGAAATACCGAATGAAACTCAATGCGAGAAAGTGTTCTTTCAGTGTCCAGACAAGAAAATTCATTGGATATTTGGTTAGCAAGAGAGGCATTGAGGCCAACCCGGACCAGATCGATGTGATCATCAGGGTACAACCACCTCGCACGATACGGGACATGCAGAAGCTCACAGGCATGCTCGTCGCTTTGAACCGTTTCATTTCAAAGTCCTCTGAGAAGTGCAAACCATTCTTCCAGCTCTTGACATGAAACAAAACAGTAGAGTGGAATCAAGATTGCTCGAAAGCATTGGAGGAGCTCAAGGCCTACCTTAGCAAGCCACCTTTTCTCGTCATACCTCAAGAAGAAGATCCCCTTTACTTATACCTCACCGTCTTCAGCCATGCCATTAGTTCTGCACTAGTGTGCGAGGAAGTATGAATTCATGATCCAGTATACTACACGAGCAAAAACTTATTGGACGTCGAGCAGCAGTACCTACCACTTGAAAAGCTCACATTTGCACTAGTAATAGCTTTGAGGAAGCTAAAGCACTACTTCGAAGCTCACACTATCGTTGTCTTTACATCACACCCCCTTAAAGAGATCCTACGAAAAGAGGATCTGTCTGGCAGACTGTCCAAGTGGTCAGTCAAACTCAGACGATTTGATATCTAATTTCAGCCCAGGAACGCAATCAAAGGGCAGGTCCTCGTTGATTTCATCGCAGAATTTACAGGCGACTAGCCTTGCGACCAGCCTCAACCCACAAAGCAAATGGAGGATCACCCACCAGTAGGAATTTAGAAACTGTTTGTCGATGGAGCCTCCAACTCAAAAGGGGCGGGAGTAAGTATTGTGATTGTTACTCTAGAAAACATAATCCTCGAGCAAGGAACCAGGCTTGGATTTGAAGCCTCCAACAACGAGGTGGAATATGAAGCTTTGATAGCCGGCCTGCTGAAGGCACGGGCGCTGGGGGAAAAATAGCTAAAGGTGTTTGGCGACTTGCAATCGGTCTCAAACCAGATAAGCCGGGACTTTAACACAAGAGATGAAAGGATGGTAGCCTACCTCGCCTTATCAAAGAAGCTAATGACCAACTTCGAGGAAGTCAGTGTCCAATAGTTTCCCTGAGGACAGAACAGCCACGCCAATGCCCTGGTAGCCCTAAGCTCTACAATCGATTCCAACTTAAAGAGGACGATCCCCATCGACTTCCTCATGGGTCCAAGCATCAACCAAAGCGACGAGCTACCAAATGTGGAACATATGCTCCAAATCGAGTCAGCACCCAGTTCGATGGGCCCTTTGAGAGACTACTTGAAAGATGGTGCACTTCCAGATTACAAAAAGTCCGCTCATCAGATAGGAGTCAAAGTGGCTCGCTTTCACTTATCTCTTGAAGGCAAACTATACAAAAGATTATTCACCGTCCCTTACCTTCAATGTGTTCACCCAAAGGATGTCGAGCGAGTCCTACACGAGCTTCATGAAGGAATCTGTGGAAGCCATATTGGAGGAAGGTTACTAGCTTTTCGAGCAATGAAGGAAGGCTACTGGTGTCCATATATGCAAAAACATTCGGCAGTATACGCTCACAAATGAAAAAAATGTTAACTACTTGCTCCTATGGTTAACCAACCTGCCAATGACCTAAAATCACTCACCAGCCCATGGCCCTTCGCCCAATGGGGTATGGACATCGTAGGCCCCCTTCCTACCACCGCCGGCAACCGCAAGTATCTATTGGTCACAACAGATTACTTTACCAAATGGATAGAGGCAGAGCCACTGGCAAACATCCGAGATGCAGATATGATGAGATTCATATGGAAAAACATAATTACCCATTTTAGAATCCCCAGAATCATCATCACCGACAACGGAACACAGTTCAAGAGTGTCCTTTTCCATAACTTCTGTAATGAACACGGGATCATGCACTATTTCAGATCGGTGGCATACCCCTAGACCAACGGTCAAGTCGAGGCTTCTAATAAAACAGTGATCGATGGGCTGAAGAAATGACTAGAGCGATCCAAAGGTGCATGGGTGAGTGAGCTACCGCATATTTTATGGGTTTACCACACTACCCCACGACGATCAGTTGGGGAAACCCCATTCTCACTAATGTATGGAATGAAAGCAATCATCCCCTTGGAAGATGGTCTACCAACGATGAGAACCACCCTTGTCGACCAAGGCCAGAATGATGCAGCATTACTCGCTGAACTTGACCTAGCTGACAAACGCAGAGAACTAGCCCTAGTAAGGCTAGCAAACTATCAACAACAGCTCGAGAAACAATATAACAAGAAGATCAATCTAAGGGCATTCCAAGTTGGGGACTATGTCCTAAGGAAAGTCCTTGGCAGCGCGGTAAAACCATGAGATGGCAAGCTCGGTCCAAATTGGGAGGGTCCATTCAAGATAACAAGAGATGATCTACAAGGAGCCTATCACTTAGAAATGCTGGAGGGCAGAGAAATACCCCGAGCATGGAACGCGGCCAACCTAAAAAAATTATATTTCTAGTTTTTCTTTTTTCTTGGCTCTCTTATTAAAATTTTGGAATTGGCAACTCATTTTTATTTACTTGTGAATTAATAAAAGATGTTTGGCAGTGGCATTCTATGAAGTGTTAATTCTGTATTAAGAACTTTATAACTTGTACACCCTTTCCAAGTAACAAACACCTTACTCAAAGCATAAAAGTAGGGTGTCACCCTCCTCAAGTATTCATTATGAAACATGAACAACCTCCTAGCATTACCCCGACAATATATGAAGCCCTACAGGGGATCCTTACGAAATTAGATCAAAAACGAATTGGTCACCAAACTATGTTTGGATAAAAAAACATGCTCGGATAGAACATCCAACGCTAGGTGTGTCCTCGCCATTACCACACTTAGACCTAAGGGAGTGTGACGACACGACCTAAAAGGTAAAGTGAGGCAAAATGGTATCTTATAAGCATACTGGACTGGGAGGACACTTACTCAACAATGCAACCCTGCTAATCTAATCGTCCGCAAGGGGCCCAAGATAATTAATGTAAAAAATATAGAACACATGTTTGGTCATCGAGATCCCCCAAAACATAGATTTTATATTACTTCATCATAGTTACAATGAGAATGTACAACCCGTGTTTAGTCGGCAAGATCGTCCAAAGAATTAATATTACATTACTTCATTACATATATACAAAGAGGTACATCTGGTAAAATCTTAATGAGGCTGTGGCCTCTGAACAAGATAATCAGCCACTTGTGCTCTTCTACCGTCATCCGAATGAGGAGCCAATTCCTTCTCGACCTCATTCTCATTTGGCTCCAACAGTTGCCTGGGGATAACATCTATAAGGATCCATTGATCGTCCCTCCTGAAAGGGTTAGGCCTTAAAGTTGAAGGGGAGATCTCGTGATGGTACCACAATACTGAATTCTTTGGAACTTGTAGCTCCTGAGGGCACTCAACCATCCCCTAATAAAGATGATCTCTTTAAACTCTGTCAGCCTCATCGGAGTATCTGCCCAGCCTTGGTCGTAACCATCAGCCCACACTCATCGGGATCCTTTCTTGAACTGATGTCTCAGCTGCGTAGCATCCCTTTAAAGCCTGGCAGTAATCATATATGCTCGATGAACATCTTCTCAGAGCTCATCCATTTCCCTAGATGGACCACCTATATTTGGACCAGCTCACAGAGCAGCCGATGAGGTAGAGCCTCATAAGGCTGAAGGAGCATCGCTCGGCTCTATGCTAGCTCATGGAACAACTGATAAAGAGGAACCTCATAGTACACGAGGGGCGATGCTCGGTGCGTGCTCCCTGAGTCGCGACACCTCCCTCCTCAGAGTCTCATTATCCTGTTGAAGAATTTCTTCAACCTGGTTGATCTCAGAGGCATCCAGAAGTCTAGCTCTCATAGTTTTCACTTCTTCCTGGACTGAGGCACCAACTTCTTCCATCTCTTAAAGTCTATCCTTAAGTTTCACGACGAGCTCAGACTAGTCCTTAAAGCTCTTATTTCTCGACCTGAGAGACTTGAAAATCCTAACGAAGGACGAACGAACCTGGGTGCTCATGTTAGGTCCAAGGATCCTTCCTAGCTGAGAAGTGGTAGGTATATACTCGTCTATATCAATCAACTACAAGCCATACAAGCAGTAAAAAAGCAGAAGAATCAATAACCAGAAAAGAAGGAACTTTCATTTCATTAAAATATAAGGGTGCAATTACATCAGTTCATTAAAAAAGAAGTACAAGTAAAGAAAAAGTACAGAAAAGTCCTAAGAGAAGTCTAGATAGCAACCTCAGCTTGTTCGGAGGAAGCCGACTACTTTACCTTATCATCTCCTTCTGAAGGAACAACTACTATCCCCTGAGCAGGAGGAGCACCAACATGAACAGTTTAGGAGGTAGGGGCAATACCTTCAATAGCTGGGGAAGGGGCTTCGTCTACAATAGGCTTTGGGCCTGGATCTTTCTCATTAAATAAGGAAGAATCGTTATCCACCTCGGCATCCAGAAGAGCCTTATTCCAGCCCTTCTTGAAGTTCAGACGGCTGATGTAGCCTATCTTAACCTCAACGTCCTCATATGCGGCAGCCCACCCAAAATTATATGAACCTTCCTTAATAGTGGCTTCCTCAGACTCCATCTTCTTTATCTTCTCCCCCAGCACTTTATTTTCCTCAACCACGACCAACTTGCTTGTGCAGACCAGATCGTAGGACTGCCTCAACTCATTTACTTCCCTGATCACCGCCTCCCTTGCTCTACTGGCTTCAACAAGGGAAAGATCAGAGGATTTTTTGGCCTCACTAACGATCTTCAGAGTGGCCTCCAGCTCGATGCCTTTCCCCCTCAGCTCAGCATTTTGCTTATCCAAATCCTCATTCCTACCCACCATCTCTTCGCGAGTATGGTAGAGAACAGCGAATTCAGTCACGAACTGTAAATAAAAAGAAAGCATTAGAAGAAAGCAACAAACAGAGTATTATAAGTGTTAAAAAAAGAAACAGACTTACCAAGGCTAGAATCTTACTCGCTTGCAGGGCTAACTAGTCAGTCCCCATTGACCTTTGACGATCAGCAGGCATAACTACTATCTCAAGCAACGCAGGAGCCAGTTGGGGAGAGGTGGCAACCGAGGCCCCCTCGGGCAACGCAGAAACGGGCACTAATGCTTACCCAGATTTCATCCTCGCTTCCACTCTCCTCCTCTCTCTCCTTCTCCCTCTCAGCTCTCTTCCTCTCCTCCATCTTCTTTTTCTCTTCGGCCTTCTTCCTCTCCTCTTATTTATTTCTCTCTCTCTCTCTCTCTCTTAACTATTCTTCCTCTTTTCTCTTCTTCTCCTTCTCATGAACAACAAACTGAGAACCAGGGGAGACATCCCTACTGGCAGACTTCTGCTTCTTCGACCGCTGAGAAAGAAGAACATCCTCCTCATCATCATCATCCGTGATCAAATTTCTTCTGGGAGGAGTCATTTCCTCACTAGAATTGCTGGATGTACTTGAAAAATCTTGAGCTTCAGAAACCTCTTTTGAGCTATAAGAACTTTCATTACTAGAGCTCGCCTCCCCAGAACCACCTTCAGCACCTCCTCTAATATCACTTTCAGAACTTCTCTCTTCCTCGTCCAACTGGATGGGGTCAATAGTAACTTCTTCAGTAATATCTAGGATAGGAATGCTGTCTACAGGTCGTGTAATGAAACTAGACCCGATGTTCTTGTACTCTAGGAGAAAAGCGGCCAATCGGGGATGTTCACCTTCAGCCAAAGGCTCTCTGATGTTCCAAGCCTTGATCAACACAGCAACTCGAACCTCACAAAGAGCAGGTTCTAAATTATTTGTCCTCGCTGAAAAGAAGAGAGAAGAATATCAGAGAAATCATACATTAACAAGAAGATCAAAATAGCAAAATAGAAATTAATCCTACCTATGAACTCCTTCCCATAAAAGGGGACCATGAACCTGTCAGACCTCGACCCCTCGGTATGGGAAGGGAATTACCAATTTCCAGTAAGAAAACCTTCTTGCTAATAGTCCTTGTGGTAATCAGGTAGATTTACTACCAATACCCTGTCAGGACTCCTGGCCTTGAGGTAAAGAAGACCAGAGCTCGTTCACGAGAAAGAATAGCAGAAGCATATTTCAGCAAGCCCTAGATTGGTGCCATAAAGTCGGTTTATCCTATGGACACCATTAACTATCTTCCAAACGTTTGGCGAGCACTGCACAGGGACGATATTGAAATAGACAAAGAAATGTAAGAACAAATTGCTCGGAGGGAAAGTGAGGCCTCCTTAGGACAGCAAAAGAACATGAATCGAATGAGCACCCTCTATCTCTCTTACATTTTTAGGGAGAGGGTCGCACTCAATATCTACCCAGTCTAGGATATTATAGAACCCTCTAAACTCGGACACAGTCATTTTGCCTATCTTCTCCATTTGTAAACCCTAATTACGAATTCGAATAAATCTTAACATAAGAGAAATCATAGAGAGAGATAGAGAGCAAAGGGGACTTACGAGATGAAGGTTTGACTGGAACGATGCAAGATCACAGTACCAGACAATGAAGAAGATTGAAAGCAGGGTAAAAAAGGACCTGAAGAGGAGTGTGCAACAACATAAGCTTGAGAAAGATGAGAAAACTTAAAGAAGTTTGAAACGATAACTATGGACTGCTTCTCCAAATGACTTTTAAATGCTTCCAATCATCGTGCATAGGACACGAAGCAAGCTGTCGCCTAAATCAGTTTTCAACTTTGGGAAGAGTTACACAATTTACAAGAGAGACATTATGACAAATCATTTAAATTTATTGATCCCAAATTGTGGCCCAACAAATTTAGGGGCAATTGTGGGTACCCGTATTTTCCATCATAGTCCCAGACGAGTAGCCCAATAGGAATGGCCCAAATTTTGGGCCCCTCTATCCCAACTGAATTCAGTTGCGACTTAGTCCACTCCTAAAATATCATAGGGAGATATTCTAGGAGTAGAAGATGGACGTGGGGGATTCCAACAGCCCCACTCCCCGAGAACAAATATGTATATAACAAACCCTAAGCCTGGGGCAAAGGGGCACGATTTGTATTATCTGTAAACATTTCCCGGAGTATATAGAAATAATACTAACTGCACCACCATGGACGTAGGCATTCTTGCTGAATCACGTACACACTGTGTTGTGTGATTGGCATTTTCTGTTCTTTATTTCCTTTGGTGATTGCACTTTTCTTATTTATTTGTGTTGAATATAATTGTCACCACAAAATTAATCAACAAATACATTTTTCACTTTACCATATTAACTCAACCCAAGTCCTAGAAATTTGTCTAACACTAAATATTCAATTTTGCAAATTAGGCCAAACCAAATTTTATCCAATAAAATTAATGACTTGAATCAAATTAATTAAACATTACCCAAATTAATTTTAGCACCAACTTAAGCATGAGTAGTGATTTAAACAAATTTTATCTTATTACCTAAGCATGCATCTAATGTGAGTTTTGCAAAAGAAAAAATAAGTAAACAACCACTACACCGCGATGTACGAGGAAAAACCCACAACGGGAAAAAACCTCTGACGACCCTAGCCTCAAATACACTAAGTACGGTATTACAAGTACAAGAGAGTAAGACTTACAACACTCGAATTGACTCCGTCCAAGCCCCTACACTCCTTCTTGTATGCACCTCTGCCTAGCGAATAACCACGGAGGTTCACCGCGGTCTTCGAATCCACCGATCGACTTTTAGGAACCCATCAACCACAGACGATGCCTTTCACCATATGAGAATGTCGCAGCAACATACAAGACTTCTTCTTTGTGGGATGTAGAAGTAAACCCAAACTTCTCTTCTTCAAGGTGTAGAGATAAATCGGTGACAAACACTCTAAGTAAAGTATATATATTAAGGAACTTGGATAAACTAAACAAATGGGTGTAAACAAAAGTGTTTAAGGATTTTTCTTGAAAAAACAAACACTTCAAAACATGAACCTTTTCATTTGGAATTTAAAACTCTCTAAAACTCTCTCTAGGAGATGGAGTAATATGAAAAAGTTGGTTCAAAAGAGTTGGTTCCCACACTTAGTAATTTTGTCCAAAGATAGTGGGGAAAAGAAGTGGGAAAAACGTAAAAAACTGCCAAAATACCTGTTCCTACCAAATCTCGTTCGAACGAATTTTCGTTCGAACGACTTTACTAACGAGGTTTCAGAGGTGAAAAAGGAATATCATTAGAATTCTCGTTTGAATAACCTGGCAATCTCGTTCGAACGAGATGCCAGTTCCTTCGAATGACATGGCAATCTCGTTTGAACGAGATTCCAGGTGGTTCGAACGACATGTCAGAAAAATAAAATATTATTATTAAGCCCAAAACGTTTTATGAAAAGTTCTAAAAAATATTTTCTGAGTAAAACAAAGTCATTTTAACTATTTTATAAAAACTTTATAAAATACACCCAATAAATGTCCAAGCTCCTATATATATATATATAAATTGCATTCATACCTTAGGAGCTTTGGAACAATGTTGTTGACGTAGAAACTAGGCACACTACACTCGGGATATGATGAAGCTTTATAAACTTGGCCGCTATGTCTTCAACTAACACGTCATAGGCTTGGATGGATGCACTTGAACACTATCGTATGACTCAAATGTTTTTATCCGGAATTGAGCCAACACTACATTAAGACTTAATCGGAGACTTGTGTCCTTACAAATCTCCCCCTTTGACTATTCCGAGATAAAAATAAAACAAAAATCCTAAAGGGACGTCAAGCTTTACTAGAATTAAAAAAATGTCCCACCCAAAATAAAAATTACATAGAAAGACTCAAAACCCGAGGATCAATATCTTAAAATAATTACTCCCCCTAAATTAATTCTCCCACCTTTATCAACTATGATCTACATAAGAAGGTCGCGACTCCCCCTAAGTTAAATCTCCTAAACTAAGATACAATTACAATAGGATTAGATATGATTTCTCCCCTATCATTCTCACCCTTTTTGTTCAGGAATAGATAAAGGATAAAAAATAATTTAAACATGAAGCTTAGAGAGATAAGAGCTTGAAAGCATATGGGCAACAAAATCAAAACTAATCCAACAAATAATACGGATACCAACAAAGATAAAATGATACCAATGTGATACATAAGATACTAGGCATGTGATATCAACAAAATATGAACCCATATAAATACCATTATGAATTAGAAGCATAGGTGGACTAGAAATCAGGGAAAAGAAAAAATACCATATATATCTAGACAAAATGAATATCACTAACGCACACTCGCATATATATAGGTATGGACACCACACATGACACAAAATACAATAAGCTTTTCACACTCATATGGAAAAAATGTGTCATATGGAAACGGAAGTGTTGGGGTGTGAACTAGCAACAATTTAATTTAGACACAATCACTTAAAATATGTTCACAGAGTTCTCAATTGATTGAAAACTTCATCACATTTGAATGTAACCTCATGTGATAATAGAAATTGAACTCAATGAATAAACATACATAATGCATACAAGCCTAGAATTTTGATGATTCTACAAACCAATAGAGTCATGACATTGAAAGTACAACTAGGATAAACGGACATTGTGCAAACCGTTGATATACAATCCAATCTCCCTCAATAAGAATATATTATTTTTGAATGAATATATCAATAAATTCTAGGCCTTGGCAATTATTTTTCTTTTTAATTCCATATTTTATTTTTAGGCCTTTAGACCACATATTTCTTTTAGTTCCATTCCAAATGGTGGCTTACTCACAAAGGAAGATATTTCCTTTCGGAGCCCTTCCCCGTGCACATTTATATATATTATTTTTTATGTATCACACAAATCTCACGTGCAATGAATTTTAACATGCACTAGTCCTCCTAGGTCACATAACATGTAGATGAAAAGATTAGAAGGAGAATACCTCACAAAGCTCAAATATACATATGAAGTTAAAATTTCAAGTGAGCTCGTGCATGTGTGAATTGAGGCATATAAAAATAGAATCCATTATATGAACACAAAATCCAACTACTCCATGTAAGCATAGTAAATAACATAATAAGGATTGACAATCTAAACCAAAAATTCTAGCCACATGGGAGCGAAAAAGAAGGGATTCAAACACAAGTGTATGCCACATAGAGTGTGTTAAACTAAAATACACAAAAAAAAAAATCTTTTTAGTTTTTGACAATTTTTAACCAAAAATAAAAACATGTACTCAAAAGACAAACAAAAATCATTTGTATTTTTCATTAATCTTAAATTACTAAAAAGGTAAAACAAAAATGATAAAAAAAATATTTTTTTATTTTTCATTTAATGCAAACTAAAATGAAAGAACTATAATACAAAAGATAAACAACAATCATAATTCTAGCATGTGATATGTAATAAAGCAAAGACTAGAAAATGACGAAGAAGCATACTATTAGCATGATAATATATCATGAAGCACAAAATCTAAAGTATGTAAACATCTAACACATTCAACCTTTAGATTTAGCAAGTGAGGAATCATGTGAAAGTAAATGAGAATAAAGAATCCTATTTTCTAAAGCTACCAAGTCGGATCTCCTAACACAAACTAATGAAGAATGACGATCACAGGGTGTAGGAATCTTGGCTACGTTGGTTGCCTTACGATGGGATTTTCTAGGAACTCGTTCAAGATCAAAACAAAATTTCTTAAGATGACCTTTTCGACCACAATATAAGCGCCTAAAGACTCGGAGAAAAGACTTATCCCTAAGGAATGATCTATAACATTGTTCCTAGAGGATTATCCTAAAACACTGGTTTTGGCTTTATGAGTTGATTCATTACAAGTATCGAAGCCTAAACCACTAGTGTCATTTTTAATTTGTACCGTTCCTAAAATTTTATCTAATTTCTCCGAACGACACTCCAAATCAAATTTGACTTTACTAGAGTCTTTTAATTTATTTTCTAAATCTAAAATGTGAGACTCTAATAAAATATCTCGCTCTTCAAACGCGAGAATCTCCTTTTTCAAGGATTCCTCAAACCTTTAAGGCTATCTATCTTGCCTTCTACATATTCAATCTTCTTACGAAAAGTTCTCTCACGTGTTTTAAGGTCTTCCACTGAAGCATTCTCATCAATGACCTTAACATGCTATCTTAAACTAACTTTTAACTTCAAATTTTTTCTTTTTAATTTAATAGATTCTTCAAATAATTCTTGAAACGCAATTTGAAGTTCACTCACATTAACCTCATTTTTACTTTCACTCTCTCTTTCTTCTCCACTCTCACTAGCAAATAAGGGAATTATAAACTTTGACCTTGGAACTGTCATGTGTTAAAATTTCATCAATAGAGGCGTGCTCACTATCACTCACATGACTAGCCATAAAAGCCAAAAAGTTGGGCTTAGTGGGGGAATCGGGTCCCTCTTCATTATCACCATCACTAGGGGTTGCATTGAAAGAAATTGGTTGCTTACCCTCTCTCCTTAGTTTAGTGGGGCACTCTTTTGCCCTATGGCCATACCCTTCACAACCATAACACCTATTTGACTCGTCCCTATTAAAATTTTCATTAAAAGTTTTAGGTATCTTCTCGGCTTTGTCATGCTTAGATTTTTCAAATTTCATAAAATCATTTTTAAATTTATCTTTGTTAAATTTAAGAAATTTTCGAAACTTCCTGGCAAACATAGCCATATCATCCGATTCACTATCACTTTCACTCTCTACTACTTGTTTTTCCTCCTTTCGATCTTTGAAAGTAACGCCCTTATCCATTTTCATTTCAGTTTTAGAGGGAAACATATCTACTTCATAGGTTTGTAAATCACCTATCAGCTCTTCTAATTTCGTAGAGGCTAAAGTTGGTAAAGAATTTAACACGGTCACCTTAGGAATAAATCTATTAGGTAGGGACCTTAAATTTTTCTTTACTACTCGGTTGTCGGGTATTTTCTCTCCCAAATTAAAAGATGAATTAACTATATAAGAAAGTCTAGCATAAAATTCATCAAAAGTTTCTTTTTTATTCATTTTGAAGGTTTCAAATTGAGCGATGAGGTTTTGGAGTTTCGAATCATTTATGACACTAGTTCCCTCATGAGTGAGTTGTAAAATATCCCAAGCTTCTTTAGCGGTTTCACACGTCATAAGGAATTCATCTAGTGTGACCGCGCTAAACAAGGCATTTAAACCACGGGAATTAAAGTTTGCAAGTTTAAATTCATTCTCACTCCATCTATCGGTGGGTTTGGGAACACACTCATTATCTACTAAATGTGTAGGTGGGGACCACCCATTAACTAATGACAACCAAACCCTCTCATCGATAGAACTAAGTGCCAATTTCATGCGCGCTTTCCAATAAGCGTAGTTAAAACCATCGAAAATAGGAAATTTTGAAAATGGGGAAAATTCCATTTTAGATAAAAATATTTAAAAGGATCTTAAACGCAATCATTTAGCGATCCTGCTCTGATACCACTTGTTGACGCGTATGGCCCCCAATTTTTAAAATCTTACCAAAAGTCAATTTTTAATTTCCTTAAAATATGCGGAATAAAGATGGCTCAACAAATTTTACATAAACCAAATTTTAATTCTTTTAAATTAAAATTAAACTTAACTCAAAGTGAAATTAAATTAATCAACAAATATATTTTTCACTTTAACATATTAACTCAAACTAAGTCCTAGAAATTCGTCTAACACTAAATATTCAATTTTTCAAATTAAGCCAAACCAAATTTTATCCAATAAAATTAATGACTTGAATCAAATTAATTAAACATTACCCAAATTAATTTTAGCACCAACTTAAGCAGGAGTAGTGATTTAAACAAATATTATCTTATTGCCTAAGCATGCATCTAATGTGAGTTTTGCAAAAGAAAAAATAAGTAAACAACCACTACACCGCGGTGTACGAGGTAAAACCCACAACGGGAAAAAACTCTGACGGCCCTAGCCTCAAATCCACTAAGTAAGGTATTACAAGTACAAGAGAGTAAGACTTACAGCACTCTAATTGACTCCGTCCAAGCCCCTACACTCCTTCTTGTATGCATCTCTGCCTAGCGAATAACCACGGAGATCCATCGCAGTCTCCGAATCCACCGATTGGACTTTTAGGAACCCATTAACCACATACGGTGCCTTTCACCGTATGAGAATGCCGCAGAAACAAACAAGACTTCTTCTTTGTGGGATGTAGAAGTAAACCCAAACTTCTCTTCTTCAAGGTGTAGAGATAAATCGGTGCCAAACACTCCAAGTAAAGTATATATATTAAGGAACTTGGATAAACTAAACAAATGGGTGTAAACAAAAGTGTTTAGGGATTTTTCTTAAAAAAACAAACACTTCAAAACATGAACCTTTTCATTTGGAATTTAAAACTCTCTGTAGGAGATGGAGGAATGTGAAAAAGTTGGTTCAAAAGAGTTGGTCCCCGCACTTAGTAATTATGTCAAAAGATAGTGGGGAAAATAAGTGGGAAAAGTAGGAAAATCGTCAAAAACTGCCAAAATACTTATTCCCTCCAAATCTCGTTCGAACGACTTTTCTTTCGAACGACTTTACTAACGAGGTTCCAGAGGTTAAAATGGAATATCATTAGAATTCTCGTTCGAATGACCTGGCAATCTCGTTCGAACGAGGTGCCAGTTCATTCGAATGACATGGCAATCTCGTTTGAACGAGATTCCAGGTGGTTCGAACGACGTGTCAGAAAAATAAAATATTATTATTAAGCCCATAACTTTTTATGAAAAGTTCTAAAAATATTTTTTGAGTAAAACAAAGTCGTTAAAACTATTTTATAAAAACTTTATAAAATACTCCCAATAAATGTCCAAGCTCCTATATATATATATATATATATATATAAATTTCATTCATACCTTAGGAGCATTGGAATAATGTTGTTGACGTAGAAACTAGGCACACTACACTCGACATATGATGAAGATTTATAAACTTGGCCGCTACGTCTTCAACTAACACTTCATAGGCTTCGATGGATACACTTGAACACTATCTTATGACTTAAATGTTTTTATCCGGAATTGAGCCAACACTACATTAAGACTCAATCGAAGACTTGTGTCCTTACATACCTACGTGTTAATAACATCATGAGATAAACTCGATAAAATATGGTATAAAAAACTAGAATTTCCCTCATTAAGTGTCCCTAATCTATTTGGATTTTCCATTTGGAACCAAAATTATTTTGATGATACCATATTCTACCATTAGTATTGCAAGACTTCTTAGATTCTCCAATTTCACTCATATACGGACAAAGGTCTTAAGGTCAGTCTTTGATCTCTTCTAGAACACTACTAGGATCCTAAGACCTCTGTCACCATGAAAAAAGGACCACAGTGTTGTAGCATGACTCGTCCACTGCCTCAAACTCCCAAAATACTTTGTTTCTCCAACATATCTCTCTAACCAAGCTAAGATACCTCAACACCATCGTCCTGCTCTGTCTGATGTGCACAGTGGACCGCAGTCTGAAGAGAAAGGTGTCCCCCTCATACCAAAGAAGTATCATTGCAACATACTTCCAAATAACCCTATGGAAAGCCATTAATGATTCTAGACCTCCTAGTCATCTGGTTGAACTCCTGCAGTTTGTTTGTCGGGTAGGTGAAAAGTACATCACTGTTCCACCTACTGACACCACTAAACTCCACTCGCATTAATGACTTTAATCCACCTTAAATGCACCAAGAAACAATATTACACCACCCACGAAACCTTTACTACCACTCCACCCCCCAGATGACGTTGCCAGACCTCAGATACACCATAACTGTGCTGTGAAAGTCCACTCATTCTCTCTACAAGAGAAATCCTATATTATGGGGAGATAGAGAACAGTTGGAGACATACTAAATCATCACACACTAGTAAAACATAGATTTTCAGCTTATACAAGTGTGTTATCATTTTTCCATACATTCTCAACCCATTGTTGTGAGCATCAGGCCATAACTTGGATCATTTTCACCTATCTTACTTATTGTATTTCCTATTGAGCCATAAATTAACACTTAAAAATCCTTAGAGAAGTCCATCAGTTACTTCCTAAGGTCCTTTGAATTAGTGAAAAAAGGTCGCATGGACCTCAGACTCTATTGGACAAGTCCTAATAGGTCTCTTAGATTATAATAATCATTTCATGATCCAATAAGTAGTGAAATACCTTTTAATTATGGATGTAAGATCCTCAACTGAATTTGAACCACTTTAAATCCTTATCTTTTAATTTGAAACCTCTCCCCTAAGACTATCTAAGGTCCCAAGGAGAGCACCTATTGGGTCTAAGGTCACTCATAATTTCAATCCCCACCAGTTTGGCACCATTTGTTGGAACAACATGGTCCTTCGCTTTCGTATACAGACCTTGTTCTTTTTAAGATGTCGAATAATGCTAGGTTATACCATTCGATAAAAGACATGAAATATCGAAAATAGAGTTCCGATAACAACTAATTGATATTTTGATAAGTCTTCCTTTATCCATCGTGGTGGAGGAACCCACTGGATGAGAACATAGAGGAACTGAAGAAAACCGTGAGCCCCAGTTAGAAGGAAAAAATGATCTAGAGGAGATACTCAGGGCTCCACAATGACCAGTGATCTGTATCCCCATCAGGGATAGGTTTTCTCTCCCAAAGATCAACTCAAAGGTGATTGCACGGTGAATAGGCCCTAGGATAATGAGATCAAGAAGATACAAAATCGATCGGGGAAGTTCCTCAACCAATACAAGACATAAAATCCTAATCACATAGAGATGGATCATTAAAAGATTCTCTTTCCATTCTCTAATGATGCTCAACACTAAAAGCTTCTCCCAAAGTGGAAGATTCTTACTGTGAAACCATTTAATGGGTCTAATAACCCCATAGTCCATCTAGAGACTTATAGATCACACGTGTTCCTCAAAGACACTCAAGATGAGGTCTTATGTAAAGCCTTTCCTGTTATTTTGAGGGGAACGACTAGACACTGGTTCCAAGATCAAACATGGACAATTTAGAGATTTACAGAGTTGGTAAGATCATTTGTTAGCCATTTCATAGGGTCTTAGAAGATGAGGAAATCGATCACCTCCCTCCTCCATTTTAGGTAAAAAAATCGATGAAGCTCTCAAAGAGTATGCAAAGAGATTAAACCAAGAGTCTTTACAAGTTTATAATAAAAATGACACAATGTGTGCCAAGACTTCATCTCAGGTCTCACCTCAAAGAATCTATTGAACTCCTTCAGTAAGAGAACCCCCAGATCTATGAAAGGGTTTCTTAAGAGGTTTAAAAAATCCATAAATGTTGAGGATATGGTCATAAAAAAGAATTATGTAGCCTCTCCATAACTAGGGAAGCGAAAGGATATATTCTCCCACATTGGGGAATATCCCGAGGTAATTGAACCTAAGGAAGAAGAACTAAGGGAAGAAGATAGACCTTAAAAATCCAAACATTTTACCCCCCTCACAACCACTATAGAAAAAGTCTTTGCAGCAGGAGAAACTCAATATCTCCTACCTCCACCAAAGTCCATGAGAGCCAGAAAGGATATGAAGGATAAATCCTAGTATTGTAGGTTCCACAGAAACCATGGACATAAACCAATGACTACTTCAAACTCAAAAAGTCCATTGAAGGGATGATTAAGAAGGGATACCTCAAGGAGTTTATAGTAAAAGATGTATGTAAGCGTCAATCATAAGAACAATAAAAATAAGGATGATATCTCGCTGATTGTTGTGAATACCATTTTTAGAGGTTTTTCTAGTGATTGACTTTCTTCCACAACTAGGAAAGCCCATCTCAGAAGCATCCAACAGGAAGTAATGCAAGTCAACAGTGTCTTTCACCATAATTATGTCCCAAAGGAGGTTTTGATGATGATCTTCCCAAAAAATAATCTCTGAAGGATCCTCTTACCTTACGGCAGTTATTATGGGAATTTCCAACATGAATAAGGTCCTGATTAAATCCTTTCAAACCCATAGTCCTCAGTTCAAAGAATATGCAGCTAACCACCATTCCTCTGATTGTGTTTAATAGGGAATAAATATATTCACTGGGGTATGTCACTCTCCCTCTCACCATTAGCTCAAAAGGTTGTTTCTTTACCATTTGGAACAAGTTCCTAGTGGTGGACCTCCCTTTATATTACAATGTGATCTTAAGAAGACCATTTCTCAATGATTTGGATGTTTTTATATCAACACAAAGACTGGTAATGAGGTTCCAAATCCTATGGGTGTGGGAGAAGTGCATGAGGACCAGAATAAGGATAACAAGTGTCACAAAACTTCCATAAAAGATAATAGGAGGTTACCTGAGACTTTTTAAATATTACCTGAGGTTTTAGGAAGTTCATAAAGAAGCCATGAGGCCCCAACTGAGGTTTTACCTCCTTAACCCAAATTTTGTAAGCTCCCATAAGAGAGTTTGAGCATATATAATTGATGAACGTGGATAGCCTAGATCCAGAGATGAGGAGAAAGATAAAAGAGGTGAACCAATCGAGGCTCTTATCACAGTTTACATTATTTTTAGTCTTATCTCCCCCCTCATATAGAAGCTCATACAGTTCCTAAAAGGAAAAAAAATATGTGTTCACTTGAAACCACGCAGACATGATTGGGGTAGATCTTGAGGTCATGATCCTCCACCTCAATTCTAACCCAAACCTCATTCTTTTGCGATATAGAAGGAGAGGATATTTGGTCTAAAAAGGAATAATGTTGTAGCTGACAAGGTTGACAAGATCTCGAACTCTAATTTCATCGGAGAGGTGAAGTACCCAGAGTGCATCTCGAACGTCATACTTTTTTCCCAAAGCCAACAAGAAGTGGAGAATGTGTGTTGACTTCACTTACCTCAATAAGTCATGCCCCCAGGATTGCTATCCTCTACCATGGATTGATACTTTGATGGACTCAACAGTGGTTCACGAGATCCTCGTATTCATGGATGCATATTTCGAGTATAACCAGATCAGGATGGCCACTTCTAACGAAGAGAATACCTTTTTCATTATGTGAAAAGGTATGTATTGTTACAAAGTTATGCCTTTTGGACAAAAATATGAAAGTGTAACTTATGAGAAGGTGGTGAACTCCATTTTTAAATATCTCATTTGAAAATCCATAGAGGTCTAAGTTGACGATTGGATAAAATCCTGGAAGCTCAGGACCATGTGTAGAACCTTAGTCCTTCGCCATCCTCAGAAGGAACCAAATGAGCCTCAACCCAAATGAATTTGATTTTGACATTGCTTGAGGTAAGTTTCTGGGTTTTATGGTTACTAGTCATGGCATAAAGGCTAATTCAAAAAATATTCAAGATTTACTAGACATAGACTCCCCAAGGACAGTTAAAGAAGTACATAGCCTATCTAAGAGAGTTATTGACCTCAATTAGTTTGTCTCTAAGGCCATAGAAAAGTGCTTACCCATCTTTAAAATAATTAATAATGCCTTCTAATGGACCTCTGAGGATAAAGAAGCCTTCCAGAGTCATAAGAGGTACCTGGGATTCCCACCTTTATTATCCCGAATCATTATTGGGGAAGATTTATACTTATATCTCGCTGATTCTCTAGCCACTATCATCTCATCTTCAATTCGAGAGGAATTTGGGGTCTAGTATCCTATTTATTATGTCAGCTGATCTCTGTAAGTGGTTGAAAGTAAGTATCCAAGAATGGAAAATCTCGCCTCTTCCGTTATTACCTTAGACAAAAGACTGAGGACTTACTTCCAATCTCACACCATTGTGGTCATGTTTGATTAACCCCTCCGACAAATCCTCTATAAAATTGATACTTCTCGAACCCTTGTCAAGTGTTATATAGAGATGGGGGTAGTTGATATTAGGTATTAATGAGTGAGTTCCATAAAAGGTTATACCATTTTTGACTTCATTACGGAGTTTAGAAACCTAGAGGAGGTTGAGGAAGAGGCCAAGAGATGTGAGAGAGAAATAATATTACCCAAGGAACCCCAAATCTCTAACATGGGTCTTACATGTGGATGAATCTTCTAATAGCTCAAGAAGCGGAGTCTAAATTCACTTGGTAATTCTATAAGGAGGTATAATATCTCGTTCTCTCCATTTTTAATTCAAAGCCTCTAAAACTAAGGCCAAATATGAAGTCTTAGTGGTAGTCCTAGGTCTGGATAATCATTTGAATGTAGATAAGGTTGAGGCCATTAACAATTCTTAGTTGGTGGTCAATCGAGTCACTAAAGTATATGAGGCCAAGGATGATTAGATGGAAGCTAACTTGTACATTGTAAAGAACCTCATTTAGAGAACTTCAAAGTTCAACATTAGAAGGGTTCTCCGACAGAGAACAGTGAGGCTGACCACCTTACAAAGGTGGTCTTTTCAGACAAGGTAAAACTAGAGGTCCTAATTGTCACCTTCGACTAACCAAGAATCACCCAGCTCCTAATAAACATTCTTTAGGTTGATCAAAGCTCAGATTATTCCGCTCCTATTAAATCCTACGTTAGTTATGGAGTGTAGCCTAAGGACAAGCTTCAAGTCAAATGACTGAAGTCTTTAGCTTCTAGATACTACATGGAGAATGAGGTTTTAAAAAAAAAAAAGGTATTTCTCATCATCTCAGTGATGCTTCATCCCAACAGAAGATGGTTATATTTTTATAGACCTCCACGAAGGTGTTTGTGGTGCTCACACATGACCCAAAACCTGAGTCTAACAAGATCTTGAGTCAATGGTACTTCTAACCTACCTCGGGGAAGGAAGCTAAAGACATGTTTCAGCATTGTGACAAGTGATGAGTGCATTATTCTGCATGAATTATGTCCAAATCTAGACCTTGTTAGGCCCATTTTATCTTAAATAGTGAGCTTTTAGAGTCATTTTCATAAAATAAAAGAAAAATGCAAGTTTCAATAAAATTTGAGTTAAAAATACAATTTTAGTAACTCGAAGGGGTAAAAATATAATTTTCTAAACTTTATGGGCCTGAAAATAATTTTTAAATATTTATCTAGACAAAATAAAGTTCTCTCTCAAATTTGGTTGAATTCCAAATTAAAACGAGGAATTTATGAATTTCGGTGCTAAAATGCAAAGAGGGGTAGTTCTGTAATTTATTATTATTATTGTTATTATTATTATTATTATTATTTATGACCTTAAATTTGAACTAATTATTTTTATTTTGAATTTTTACAGGTACCTCGAAAATTTGGATAACAAAGGAGTCGATGTGAAAAAATTATCAGGATACTTCGCGACACGACACAACATGACACCGTTGACACAGTTGTGCTAAATTGCTCGAGTGTCCGTTGAGGCCGTGCCATAGCTTTTCGGAAAGGTATTGACAAGACTTACAACTTTGAAGTTCGAACGAAAATAAGATTTTTGAAGTTTCGGGAGTAAAAAATGCGATTAAAGCTGGTGTTGTGAATAGTGCAAAAATTGGGGATAATTATTTAAAAAAAAACTTCCCAATTATATCTAACTCTTCCTAAGACTCCAATAGATAATTATCAGCTCAACCACAACCAATCAAAGAGATTTTCATTCCAACTCAAATACCTCACCCCTTGCTTTATAAAAAGGACCATTGTTCTTATAAATTCATATGTAATTTTGAAGAGAGCTTGAGAGATAGTTTTTGGTTCCTTTATTTTGAGAGTATATTTTATTTGAGGACCAAGAATTATTTTGTGTGAGAAGTTTTGTCAAGATTAATTGTAAGACTAGATTATTTTTGTAAGTTTATTTTATTAATGAGAATTAATATTCATTCTTGCATTTATATTTTGTCTTCAATTATGTTAGCTTAATTTCTTTACTAGGACTAGGTGAAATTTATTATATTTAATTAATATTTTGTGTAGTTTAAATTAGTCTTTATTTCTCGACACGTTCTAAAAGGTTTTAAAAATTCAGTATTCATATAAAACGACATGAGAGTGTGTTTTAAACCTTCGACTTTATTTGAAAAAAATCATATTTTTATTTTAAAGTGTGAGTACTTTTTGATGGATTATGCTTGCACTCGATTGTTTTGATAGTCCATGATTAAAGAATATACTTTGAAATTTAAAAATGAACTTTTAAGGGAATATGGATTTTAGCCATCTAAATTTGGAGACGTTAAATTTTAGTGTGAACGTAGCCTTTTTATTTTTCAAATTAAATGCGACGAGAGTTGGTTCAATTTGAGTTATAAAATTGGAAATGACGAGTTTAAATTATTGCATAATATTAGTTAAACGTGATAAATGGATACAATGTCCTAGTTTCTCACACACTAGTTTATATATTTCGTGGTCGCATTTTTTAATTGTGTTAGCTTAGTTTAACATTATATATCTTCTCTACACCCATTTTGTCTAGTTGGACAAAAATTAACAAATCTCTGTGGGTTTGACCTGTACTTACACTCACTATTCTATAATAGCCCGTTCACTTGTGGTGTTTTTATAAATTGACAATAACAAGTGTGAGAGGTTTTCCTTTATTCCAAAGTGACCAGTAAAGAAGATGCCCCTAATGCTAAGTCCATGGCCCTTCGCCCAGTGGGGAGTGGATTTGGTAGGCCCTGCCCCTTTATAAAGGCCAAAACAAGTTATGCATTGTGTCTATTGATTACTTCAGCAAGTGGGCCTAGGCTAAGCCTCTGGCTACTATAACAGAGAAGAAGACCATTAATTTTGTCTAAAAAAATATCATTTACAGGGTTGGCTTGCCTAGATCCATCATCTATAACAATGAGAATCATTTTGACAACCCCGCCTTTAGAGAATTCTGCTAAGTCTATAGTATATGCAACCGCTACTCATCTTCAGGACATCCTCAGGCTAATGGACAAGTTTAAGTTACCAACAAAACCATCTTCCATAGCCCAAAGAAAATGTTGGAGAAAGATAATAACCTATGGGTTGAGGAGTTGCCAAGCACCTTATGGGCCTACAGAACTACAAGCATATGTCCGATGGGAGAAACTCCATCTTCCCTCGCCTTTTGCACTGAAAAAGGGTGGCTTAATTTGAACTAGAGGCTATTGATAAAGGTCTCAGGAGATCCTTGGATGAATTAAAATAAATAAGAGAGGTTGACTTTATCAGAATGGTCGCTTACAAGTAGAGGATAATCTCCTACTTCAACAAAAAGATCTACCACAGAGAATTCAAGGTGGGAGACATGGTCCTAAGAGAAGTCACCGTTGCCACCAAAAATCTAAATGAAGGAAAGTTAAGACCTAAATGTGAAGGTCTCTATATTGTATTTAGAATAGTAAGTCCAGGGCGTTATTACCTCAAGAACATGGATGGATATAAATTCCCATACCCTTGGAACATAGAGCATCTCAAGAAATACTACCAGTGATGTATTCTACTACTAAAGTGAAATGAAAAGAACTCTTTTTTGTAAAAAAGGTGTCTCAATATAACGTTTAATTTGAGCCACAAGGATTTAATCTTTGACTCTAGGTTAAAACTAAGTTCTAAGGACCCAATGTGAGTTATAAGTGTTCAATCCTTGGTTGCATGCTTAATCGAAGGTCTAAATACCTACAATGAGTTGCAAGGCCTCAATCCATCTCTCCTAATAAATGTCAGAAGTCCAAGAGACATCAAACCAATGACTCATGGAGTTACAAGGCTTTAATCATTATCTCCCAAAGTCCCTAAGATATTAAAGACCGAAAAAGAGTTGCAAGGATATCATACTTGGATCAAATTGACAATCAAAAGTCAAAAGACCCAATAATGACTAAAGGAAATGGAATTAAACCCAAAAGACATTTTTCCTCACATAAAAAATGTTTTCAAAAGAGCAAAATTATACAAAATGAAAGAACCTTATCAAACCATCTTTTTCAACCCCATTTTGTTGAAGAAATAACAAAAGTCTTTTAATTATAGCTAAAACATATAAGACATCAGGAAAATTTCAACTGTCAAAATTTTTTTAGGGGCGTAGTGTTCCGATATAAAATTTTAGTGCTTTTAGTCTTAAAAAATTACAAGTTCATAATCTTTCTTAGTTCTAGGGTCTTACAATCCATTTAAGAGCCTCGGTCTTGACTTTAGAATTTGCTCAATTATGCAACAGAGGTCTAAGGACCCTTAGATCCACGTTAATAATATATCTGCCCAAATTATTTTCTTTACCAAGAAATCTTGGGGGATATGGGGGAATATTACTTACTTGTCAAGCCTCATAGAGATGAATACAAGTGAAAACATAACTTAGAAAAGCAAAAAAAAAAAGAATGAAGTGTACAGAGGTCAAGATTTAAAAAACCGGACTATTATTATTAATGATAAATAGTTTATGGGGGTTAAATCAAATGTTCCATGTCTAGATAAAAATAACAAAAATACATAAAATGCCTCCCTAAGGCCTGGGATCGATGGGTTTTTCCTTCACAATGGATTCACTTTCTTTCGCTGAGGGACTTAAATGGGTTAAGGAGAAAAATAGTGCTTCTATACCTCTTCTTATTTGGCGGGAGAGGAAAAGGCTTCAGTAACATCGCCCTATTTCTTCTCTCACTATCAGAGCCCTCATCAACAGATTAGGGGTCTTCGGCGAACATTCCAAAAATGTCCACCTCAGGGAAGAGCTCTTGAACCTTGTCTTTTTAAGACTCAAACCCTAAGACATAATTTTGGAAGATAAAGTTTTTATAAGCCTCAAAGGTAAGTTACACATTCATATTACTCTTAAAAGTGGCATAGATCCTCTCCTAGAGCTCAGTGTGCCTCACCGCAAGTTCGGAGTACTCGTTTTGTAGCTTTTGGCCCTTAGAGAATAGCATATCCTTCACGACAGTAAGATCCTAGACTTGTTATTTCAATAGCTTCGTGTCACCAACAACATGGATAAGTTTATCATAGGAACTTTGAATCTTGAGAGTCTGGTCCTGAAGTGCCTCCACCACCACCACCACCACTTTATGCCTAATCCGAGCCAAGTTATGGGTAATACATCCCAAATATTATATATTTATGCCCATTATTCTTATGCATTCTATCATTTTTGTGTTCCTTAATTCCTATTTTAAGCTTGTCAACCAGACAACCTCTTTTATGTATGTTTATATGCTTTGCAAGATATAATTGAGTTTTTTTAGGTATTAAAGTGCGAAGCGTGATGATTGGCTACATTTCTAGGAAGTTTCATCATTTAACATAAATTCAAGGGCATATTAGTACTATCATGCTTCATGGTCCATCCAGTGGATCTCTATGGAAATGTAGTTTGTTGATTTAGCTTCATGTGATCGTAAACGGCGAATCGTTTGGAGTCCGGATGATGAAGTAAAAGCTAACTCCATAGTGTAAGTTTTCCTTTTTGAAGAACCAAAATGCCTCAGAAAACAGAGCCCCAATCGATCGGTCAAAGGACCCCGGTCAACCGACCTTTCATTTTATGCCTACAAATTAGGACAATGGGCCTCACTCAGTATCCCCGGTCAATAAGGAAAAAGGGTCGCGGTCGATCGCACCCATAAGATATTGGGCGGAATTTGTTCTTTTTCCTTTTTTTAATTCCAACACACACACACACACACACACACACACACACACACACACACACATATATATATATATATATATATATATATATATATATATATATATGTAAGTTGGTTTTTATTAGAGATATGTCATATTTGAGGTTATATTAGGTTGTTTTGGGGATATTTCCTTTCCTCCCTTTCTTTTAAGTTTCTTCATATTTTATGTAAGTTACACTATTCATCTTCTTCCTAATCTATTTAAGCTTTGATTTCTTGTTTTCTTACTTTGTTAACCTATAATATTTCTTTGTTACTTGATTTATTTACTTTCTTTCCTTTAATTCATGTCAATTACAGACTTTGTATCTAACTTAGTTTAGGTTGAGATGACTAAACTTACCATAAATTCATGGGTTGCTTTGATTTAGTGATGGACTATATGAGTTTAAATGGGTTAGGTTGTTCTTGATTATACGCGTAGGATATTTAACGGTGTATGTCATGTATGTGTTGTATTTACGACCTTGCATGCGTAATTTTTGGGATATATGTTGACACCAAAATTATAGTGGGCTTTTATGAGAATTTAGGGGGTGACGACTCTAGATTTAATTAATCTATGAAATGAGATTTAATCTGGTTAAACTTGTCTTCCCATGTAACCATTTATACTAATTAACCCGAGGTGAGGGATATTATTCTCAATCTATAGTTTTTATTCATTTTGTTAATGTTAGTTTAAATACATGCCTAGATTAATCTTTTTTTAACCCTATCATCGTTTACACTTTTATTCCTGAAGTATGAAATTAATAGAATTATAATAAATGTTCCCTATGTATTTTATCCCCACTTATCGCTACATTCCATAGTTAGCGTGGCAAGTCTTGGCATTTGCAATGTATAGGGCGTAAACACCTAACGACATATTTTATATACATACCCGGTTTACGAAGAATATCAGTATGGTGCCATTAACGGGGAATTATTTTATTTTAAAATTTAATTTATTTAATATTTCATAATATTTTTCTTTCTATTTGTATTATTTGTCAACAAGTTTTGTCGAACTTCTATATTTGAGTGCCAATAAACCCTTTAATCTATCGGTCGCACATCATTTTGTAAATTTTGTCATATTGAGATTATTGGGGTAATCATGTCTTATTTCAATATTTTCGATAATAGTAATAATAATTCTCAAAATCCCCATAAACCTATGACATTTAGTGAACAATCACAAAGTCAAAACCTTGAAACAACTAAAATGACTTTAGTTGAGTATTACAAAAGTCAAAATATGGATTATGGGAATTTTGAGAATGATCATTCTGATAATCGTCCAAAAAGTCATTATAATAAGAATGTTGAAACTAATTGCAATATTTTTCAAAATTCTAATAATAATGATTTTGATAGTAGTTCTGAGAATAGTTTCCAAACTTCTTACTTTCAATAATCCATGACCCCACCTATGACATTGTGTGAGGGTTTGTGCACTCTTGAAAATGAAAAATTTTAAAACCATTATCGGGAAGAAAATCATTACTGGGAACAAGAGTTGGATGCATTGTTCGAATCTAACAATGATTTTTCTTTCGAGACTTTTGAAGTTAAGGAATATCTTCAACTAAATGAGGAATCAAATCCTACTTTGGAACAAACTGTTCTTCTCTTTGACCATGTCATAATAGAGAATGAAAGTGAGGAAGAAATAAATGTATTATCCATTTGCAATGAAATGATTTCTACTTTGAAAAACAAAGATGAGGTTGAGACTTATGTTTCACCGCAAACAATTTTGGAAGAACATTTCATTGAAAGTAAATCCTTCTCCTTTGGAATTCAATCTTCAAGAGATGATGAGTCATCTCTTGAGATTGAATTTATTTTCTCCCCATATTTATTATACATTATCAAACCGTTACAAGTACCCCATTTAGAAAACCCATTCTAGCACCCCCTAACCTCTCCTTAGGTCCCTAGTACCTCCCTTCATCACTACCGGCCTAGGTCACGTTTCGAATACTTACCTAGAGGACATCTGACGCTCCCAGGCTCTGTTTGACCAAAAAGTCAAACTCTTCATCTCGATCGAGACTAAATGAATCTTCAAAGGTCACTGAAACCCCTTTTCAATGGTCCAACCCGTGCACGATTCTAACTTACCATACTGACGAACGACCCGTTTTCCCTCGAAACCTGACCTAGAGGCCACTAGATGCTCGTGGGCTCCATTTGACCAAAATCAACTCTTCACTTCGACCGATACTGAATGAATCTTCAAAGGGTGATGAAACCCCTTTCCAACGGTCCACCCCGTGCACGATTCTGACTTACGATACGGACGAACGAGCTATTTTACTCCTAAAGATCATCAAATGCTTCCAGGCCCCGGTTGACCAAAAGTGAACTCCCTAAACCGAGTTAAAATCTTTGTAATGTCAAAGTACATCTCCTAACCTTTCCAATAGTCCGCCCCATTCGCGATTCTCACTTACCATGCGGATGAACGATCCGTTTGCGTCCAACGATCCCCCGTCTAAAGGACTGACGAGCGTTTCCAAGCCACAATTAACCCAAAGTCAACTCCCGGACCAGAGAGAAGTCCAAACGACTTTCTAAGGTCTCTAAAGTACATTTCCATCGATTCACCCCCTGCACAATTCGGATCAACGGTTTGCGTTTTACTACCATTTTTTCGAAGGAACCTGAAAGACACTGCCAAACGGCAGGTTCCCAACCCTGCCTATAGGTAGTGTGCCTAAAAACACCTGCTAATTAGTAGGAATAGGACTATGCTGATCAAAAATGCCTCGGGCATATAAAAAGCAGGGCCTGACCTCATTGCAAGAGGACCCAAGATCTAAAATCCATCACTCTCAGCAAACTCAAAAAACTCCTCTCGAAGTCAGCGTGATTTCCACATCCAAATCCTTTTCCAACCTTCACTTTTCATCAACTTTTTCATAATACTTGGTGAATTAACTACTCGTCATCATCATCCAAGTGCAAGGGATTCTCTTTAACATTCGAGATCAAGCTCAAGATCTTCAAGAGGGTCCAACTTTCTCAACTCTCTCTTCAAATTCTCCTAAATTTGCATTAACTTATTTTATTACTTAGTACTTTTATTCTCTCATCTCACATATCCTAATATACGTTTTATTTAGTATTATAGCACATCTCTTATTTTCATATAAATAAACCAAAAAAATAATAATAGAAAAATAGGGTTTTCTCATAAATTCCAAACGAGAATTCTCACACTTTTCTCACAACTAAGACACTTTTTTGCACACAAATACATATAAGATAAGTCCCCGGTTGGATTTATGGGATAAATCCCACCCCTTGTTCTGCATACGAACTACATGGGCTTTGATGCCTCTATAGGCTATGTAGGTGTCTTGGGGTAAAACTCGAGACTCGAGTCCTATTCCTACTTTTTTCCCATTTTATAAATTTTATAAATTATTTAACTTAATCCTATTAGATTCTATATATTTACATATACATATATGTGTTCTTAGTGGTGTATTATTCCATATGCGTTATCGTTCCGTTATAACGATCAACGCTAGGATAATTGCTTAAATCTTATTTTCTAATATTACTTTTAGGAACATTCCTACGAATGACTCGCTTTATCTCTTCCATGACAAAATTCTATGATTCCTATCTCCATTACATATACACATGAACACATATTATGGGGAAATAAAGGAAAATAGCAACAATCCATGAAAGACCGGAAGGACGGAATGGGTGCCTAACACCTTCCCATTTCTTAACTTAGGCTCCGGACCCTTTTCTAATCAATTTTATTTCGTATGTATCAGTACGTCTTTGGATGCTTTCCTTCGGGATGGCTTTACTTTCTTTTATCTGTTTTGAGTAAAATAGACTGGCGACTCCATCTCTAAATTTTTCACCTCACACATCATCGACGCTGGCCGAAACGCTCCCGAGAGGGATGCGTGAGACTAAGATCCTCTCACCACGGAGATGACACCCCTCCGCCTATGTATCTCCCTCCGCGAGGATCGGGGATGACCACAGTGGAGACTCCGCTGGGGAATAGATTGAGGGATAGAATCTATTTACATGGGTGTTTTATTTTCTTATATATTCCCCTATTTTGCATGTTCCCCTTTTCCATGTGTACCTCATGCTTATGCTTTTATGCACACACTTGTAGAAGATTCTCCATATACACTTCGCACCACGTGCACATAGGATCAAATATATCCACATGTTGCACGCATCACCCATCCATACTTGGTATACCATTGGTACTAGTACTTTGCTCCCTATTTGCCATGATCAAGAAAGATACTCTCATCGTAAGATACTAATAAGAGAATCATGCATGATTCACATAACATCGCCAAAGAGCATTGTTATTTACCAAATTTTGTCCAGTAACTGGAGGGTCACTTCGTGATGGGCGCTAGTTCGGTTGGGCGCAGTTAGCCTAAGCGATATGACTCTCACCTTATATTGGCCAAGTACCTTCGACGTATATCGAATGGTTCCCCCGTATCGTACCGCTGAACTGAAGTTATGATGAGAGGTATATCGCAAGGAACTCGTTCACGTACACCGAGTATATCGAATTCGCTCTCACACTTACTGTCCCCACGAGGTATATAGTGGGGCAATTCACGTACACTCAGGTATATCAAATGGCTTGTCCACACGTACCGATTTCCCCCAAAAGAAAGATGTATATCGTGGAAGTCACGCCAAAGGGGGGGAACCCTTTCCAATTCACCCAACCAACTGTATACCCACATATAGGTGTCAACCTTAGGAGACACATGTTAGATTGTCTGTTTCGACCCAAAACTCAACCAAAATTCTGGGTCGGCCTGCTCCCAAATTTTTATGCATTTTTAAAATGGGACCCTGCCCATGAGCCTAGTTACAAGTCTAATCATGGATTTGCATATGTTACAAACCCAACTTTTCCAGGCTCGGGTCCCATCCGACATTTCATTTTTTCATTTAGGAGAATTTAATACAAGTGAGAACATAATAATTATAATAATCATGCTGAGACCCGTCTCCCAAAAATATTTCTCCTTCCTTTATCAAAAATCCAAAAACATTTCTCCTTCCTTTATCAAAAATCCAAAAATATTTCTCCTTCTTTATCAAAAATCCAAAAATATTTCTCCTTCTTTATCAAAAATCCAAAAACATTTCTCCCTTCTTTATAAAAAATCCAAAAACCTTTCTCCTTTCTTTATTAAAAATCCAAAAACATTTCTCCTTTATTTATCAAAAATCCAAAAATATTTTGTCTTTCAATCTCAAAAAGAAAAAAAATGTCAAAAATATTTTCATTCTTCTTTTTTCATTCTTCAGGTCGATTGCACGCCCTTGTCCTGACTCCTTATTGGCTTCGATCTTTAGTGAAATCTCCCCGGAGTTCCGTCCGTTCCCCTACTACTTCTTCCGAGTCCGGAATCCATCCACTTTACATGGAGAACACAGATCAAGTACTAGTAGTGCATCCAGATCTGATGGCAGTCTTAGCTCAGCTCATGTCCAAGATTGACAACCTCCAGACTGAGGTTCGAGATATGCAACGAAACCAGGTTCCTATTCCTCAAGAACCCGATGACCTATTCCCTCGCGTTATGGATCCACCCATGCATATCTGGGTTCCCAAAGAGTATCATCATACTCCACGTACCCATCTTGCTAATGGGCCGCCGCCTACCCAGCTTCCTATGCCAAACCTTGCCCAACATGGGGATAACTTGCCTATGATCATTGATTCAAAAGAGGAAGAGTTGAACAAGGTCTAATAAGATCTCAAGATGCTAACTAAGAAGTTCGACCAAGTCAAAATCTCTGGGAATTACATGGACTACACCCACATGTCTCCACATCCTAAAGCGAGGTTACCAAAAAAGTTCAAGATATCGAATATCGAGAAATTCGGAGGGAGTGGACCCTCGATTGTTCATCTTCGAAGTTATCACCGTTGTATGACTCTCCTAGGGGGTTCTAAAGAAGTTATGACCCAATTATTTCAGCAAACTTTGATAGATAGCTCCCTTCTATGGTTTTTGTCTCTCAAGGAGTCCAGAATTCGTTGTTGGGATGATGTAGCCTGAGAATTCATGTTTGAGTACAAATATAACGAAGAGCTTGAGGTCACCCGTCGTGATTTAGAGATGCACAAATAGAACTGTGGGGAATCAATCAGTAACTTCATATCCAAATGGAGGGAAAAAGCAGCCGCCATGACCAATCAACCATCTGAAGAAGAACAAGTTAGCATAGTAAAGAAGAACTTCTTACCACATGTCTGAGCAACAATGGGAGGATAATATTATCCCCACTTTCGAGCTCTCAGAGAAGTAGGAGTAGAAATCGAGGAACGTCTTGCTAAAATAGAGGTTGAATAAAAAAAGTGTCTGAACAGTTCACCCCCAAAAAATATAATAAACCTGTCAGTGCTATAGTCTCAATCATCAACAACATCTCTCAACCGACCACCTCGTGGGCACCAGGAAGCTGCCCCGTCTCAGTTCGAAAGGAATACACCGAGCTCCATGCTCCCCTATCCAAAGTTTATCAGGCCCTATTAAGCCAAAACCTTATCAAACCCTTGTATCCTCGTCCGTTGCCAAATCCACTCCTAAGAAACTTCAAGGAAGATGCCCATTGAGCCTCTCACCATACTGTTGGCCATACCACCGACCAATGCTTTCACCTCTGAAACATAATCCAAGGGGTACCATTACCCTACCAGCCAATCCTAAACCAAACACTACTCACAACCCACTCCGGAATCATGCTAATTCCATCTTCCCAGAAGAGAACCCAAAATTTGATCCCTCAACACAAATCACATCCTTATACTCTCCCTAACCTCTCCAAACTTGCCCATATTTCCTCATACATCCTGTTAGCCTCGCTGATCAAGCACTGTCACTCTTTACCAGAGCATGCATCGCTATTCGTACACGTTCTAAAAATGGAAGTATGGAATTATCAGAAGTGTTAAACCAACTCCTAGAGTTCAGGCTAAAATTTCCCTCACAAATGATCATTGATTGCCAAAGGTTCAGTATGATACTCTTGGAAGCACGAAAATGGGCCCAAGAGTCAGACAGTTGGGTGGTACCAACCGATGAAGTCAGCCTAGATGACATTATCCAGATCATGATAGAATTATTTAGGCAAACCAATAATATTAGCAGTATAACTGAGTTATTGATGATCTGAAGCTACAAGGGTGCCTGGTACCTTCACGCTTATATCTCCCCAAAGAATGGGAGGACATGTAAGAAGAAGCCATTAAATTTGTGGAATGCATTGACTTTACATGGAAGATATAATTGTTGCCACTGGATGGGGGAAGAATTTAAAGATTTAAATGAAGATAAAGTTTCTAATAAAAATAGCTCGATAGCCAACATGTATGGGATGATATCATTTGAAGAACTCCTCATAGAAATAAACAATGTGGAAGAATAGCTTGAGATCGAAGAGGAAACAGGGTTCAGTAAATCACATAACCATATCAAGGAGGTATTACCAGATCACAAGCTTACCACCATCCAATGACAAAAGGAAGGGCATTGAAAACCTTCCTATGCCAGGGATGACCCTCGAGGAAAGCAAGATCCTCGATCAACTGAATAAAACTCAAGCTAATATCACTCTATGGGGTCTTTTCATGTCTTCCCAGTAGTACAAAAATGCTTTGATCAAGTTGCTCACTGGACCCACAGTTCCTCATTCTACCATACCATAAGACGTAATACATTTAGTAGGATCCTTGACCTCTACCCGAATACTATCCTTTTTCAAAGAAGAAATCCCCAGAATTGGGCCAAACCACAATCATGCACTAAACATCTCCGTCGAAGTTATGGGGAAGATCATACCACCCTCTCTTCTCGATAATGGATTCGCCTTGAATGTCTTCCCATTACGAACCTTCAAATGATTATGACTGAAGGAAAGTGACCTCTCTCCAACCTCTGCTGTAGTATGTGCCTACGATAATACTCATCGGGAGGTGATGGGATCCATAAAACTTGTAATAAAGGCTGGCACTATAAACCCTGTCATTGAATTCCTAGTTATTGACATCCCAACTTGTTTCCACCTGTTGCTTGGACAACCTTGGATCCACAGTATCAATGGTGTGTCTCCCTCGCCCCATCATAAATTGAAGTTCTTCACCGACGGACAAGTCATCACCATTTTAGGTGACGACGACAATAATGAGAATGCAGGTACTAGCAATCCAATTCTTGAGATACAACATGGGTCAAATGATAAACTGCTATCAGGATTTCGAGTTGAGCCACTTGTACTCCCGGCAGGGGACGATTTCAGAGAAAGGGTTTATCTAGAATACGACCCTCATGGCGACATCAATGTGATTCAGATGTTCAAAAACATGCACTTCATGCCCAGACTGGGGCTAGGACAAAGACAACAAGGGATAACTGAGCCCATCATACTTAAAAAAGCTTTCCCTCCTTGTGGTTTGGGGTATCAACCCTCAGAATAAGAGCTCAGAATAATCCTCCAATTTTGACCAAAGAGAAGATTAGACTGCATCCAGACTATCCCAAGTGACTCCTTGAATGGACGATTCATCAAAGAGGGCGATGAATTCCCCTTTTGTGGCTTTTCGAAACCATGGTATGAACATACAGACAAGAAGATGAAGCCTGGAATGGAGATCTTTTTCTAAGATAGCTACCCATGGGCCAAAAGTTCCCAACACTATGTACAACTGCTCATCAAAGATATCGAAGATTCCGAGGATTCGTTTAACTTACATACACTGGGGCTAGCACTCTGTATGTTTTATTCAAGCACTACATTACTGGATCCATCCCACCTGATTAAAGATGTTGATACACATCTCCTCAATTGGCATGCTGCGTCAGTTCTACCTATTGAAATCCCACCTGACCCCAATATTTACACCATCTCTTCTTCTATTGTCTATCCTTGCTCAAATGTAATCGAGACCTCCTTTGATGAGGTTTTCAATGATGTTTTTCCTATCAATGAAATAAATGAAGATTTTGTGTATCTTGTTGTGCCTTACATTAATTGTTTAGATTCTAATCAAACTTTTGATGATGATGATTTTGCAAATGAACAATTCTTAACTGATCTAAATAAGATTAATAACAAACAACATAATCGCATTCAAGTTAATGAAGCAGAAACTATTATTGTTAACCTCGGTTCTAGTAGCTAACTGCGCTAGATTAGGATAGGGGCTACCTTCGACGATCATGACCGTGCACGACTCGAAGAATTATTGGATGTCTTCGCATGGTCCTATGACGATATGCCCGACATTAATCCTGAAATATCTCAACATGAGATCCCCACTCTTCCAGAATACAAGTCGGTTAAACAAAAGTTAAGAAAGCTCCGCACCGAATGGTCGCTCAAAGTCAAAGAAGAAGTGGTCAAATAGTTAAACGTGGGCTTCATTCGCGTAATCGAATATCCCACATACCTATCCACTATAGTTCCTGTGCCGAAATAAGTTGGGAGAGTTTGGATGTGTGTAGACTACCAGGACTTGAACAAAGTCTCTCTGATGGATGATTATCCGCTACCCAATATCGATATGATCGTGGACAACACAACCAGTCATGCTCTCAAGTCATTCGTCGACGAGTTTGCCAAATACAACCAAATCAAAATACGCCCAGATCACCAAGAAAAGACCGCATTCATCACCCCATGGGTAACCTTTTGTTACACTGTTATGCAATTTGGTCTCAAGAATGCGGGGGCTACCTACCAGAGGGTTGTCACAACCACCCTGCAAGATCTGATTCACAAAGAACTCGAGGTCTATATGGATGATATTATTATCAAATCCAAAACTAGATAAGGTCATGTTCTCGCCCTTCAAAAGTTATTCAAACGCCTGCGATAGTATCATATGAGACTCAATCCACATAAATGTGTTAGGGTTTAGGGTTTAGGGTTTAGGGTTTAGGGCTTCAATGTTACAAAGGGAAAACTCTTGGGATTCATGGTCACTGAGAAGGGGATAGAAGCAGATCCTGCAAAGCTGAAAGCCATACTTGAAATTCCACCTCCCCGGATGGAGAAAGAAGTCTGTAGATTCCTTAGGAAATTTCAATACATCAGCCGATTCATTAACCAGCTAACCTCCATCTACGAGCCAATTTTCAAACTCCTCTGAAAGGATTCAACCAAGGTTTGGAACGAGACCTGCCAAGAAGCTTTTGACCAAATCAAATAATATCTGACCCAACCTCCGGTACTCATGCCACCACAGCCTGGTCTCCCCTTACCCATATACCTAACCATAACCGACACTGCAGCTGAGGCTTTGCTAGCCCAATACCTTGAAGATTCTCACAAAGAAAGAGCCATATATTATGCCAGTCACAAATTGATTGGGTACGAAATTAACTACTCTACTTTGGAAAAATCATGCATCGCGCTTATTTGGGTTACCCAAAAGTTACGACACTACTTGCTCGCCTTCCCCATCAAACTTGTATCCCAAATGGACCCCATCAAGTACCTACTCGAGAAACCTGCCTTATCTAGCCGAATAGCTCGATGGTTGATGCCCCTAAACCAGTTTGATATCGTGTACATCACCTAAAAATCCATGAAAGGAAGAGCCATCTCTGACTACCTCGCTGACTACCCCATGGAAGAAGCTGATGCCTGGATCTTCGAATTCCCAGATAAAAACATCCTCTACACTGCTCAAGACGACCTTTGATGGTAGATGTTCTTCGACGGTGCTTTCAACAAAAAGGGATATGGCATTGGGATACTTTTGATCACCCCAAATGACTCCCACACACCCATCGCTATCAAGATGGATTTCCCCTTCACCAACAATATGAGTGAATATGAGGCATATACGGTAGGCCTCAAAGTTTCTCTCAAGAAAGGTATTCAATGCCTAGATGTCTATGGGTATTCTTCCCTCATCATCGATCAAGTGTTCAAAAAATGTAAAGTCAAGGACGAGAAACTCCAACCCTTTCATGCCCACTTAGAAAAACTAGCCTCCTAATTCCAAGATATCACCTTCTACTACCTACCTCGAGTAAAGAATAACCCAACCGATGTCGTTTCTACCTTGGCCTCCATGGTCGACATCCCCGAAGGAATGACAATTGCCCCCTTTCTAGTTCAAAAGTAAGATAAACCAACCCATTGCTACCATATTGAGCTCATCACCGAAGAAGATCCCTAGCTAGCCAATTGCCGGTAATATGATATCTGGAACTCCTTAAGCATTGTAGGTATCCCGAAGGTTCCAACAAGAAAGACCGAGTAACCCTCCAAAGACTGGCCTCCTAGTACATTGTCTGTCACAAAGCACTATTCAAAAGAAACTTCGATTGAACCCATCTACACTGTATCGCATGGGCTGACATTGAAGAGATAATGTAGAAAATCCACAATAGGGAATGCGGCCCCCACATGAACGGTCACATGCTTACCATGAAGATCATCTGACAAGGCTACTAATGGACCACTATGATCCAGGATTGCACCGCCTACCTCCGGAGATGCCTCAAATTCCAATAATTTTCTAACCTTCAACACCCGCCTTTGCGAGAATTATACAACATGACTTCTCCCTGGCCGTTCTCCACCTGGGGTATCAACATCATAGGGAAGGTTACACCAAAGGCTTCCAATGGGCATGAGTTTACCCTAGTTTCCATTTATTGCTTCACCAAATGGGTCGAAGAAGAGTCATACGCAGTTCTGAACGCCAAGAAAGTGGCCAAATTCATTAGTAAGAACATCATCTGCCAATATGGGGTCCCGTACAAGTTAGTGTCACATAACGAGTTGCATTTTGAGGTAGAAGTCACAAAAGTGGTCAACGAGTATGGGATTCAAAGACAAAAATCTTATCCTTACCAACCTTAGATAAATGGTGCAGTCGAAGCCGCCAATAAAAATCTCAAAGCCATCATCAGTAAGATGATCAAAAGTTGTCGAGATTGGGATGATCAAATTCCTTACACCCTCTGGGGCTATCGAACCTCAATCTGAACCTCTACTAGGGCTACCCCTTACTCTCTAGTCTACGGCATGGAAGAAGTCCTACCCGTGGAGCTGGAAATACCCTCATTATGCATCATGCTTGAAAGAAAGGTCAGCGAAGAGGACTAGTACCAAAACCATCTTGACGAGCTAACCCTCCTAGATGAAAGGAGATTGAAAGCATTGTATCGCATACAAGGGTACCATCGTCGAATAGCGCGTTCATTTAATAAGAGAGTCAAGGACCGCGGTGTTCGAGAGCAAGATTTAGCCTTCAAAGAAATAGTAGAGCCCATCTGGGACCCTAGAAGAAATTCAAGACCAATTAGAGCGGCTCATACATTGTGAAGAAGATCTTGTCAGGAGGTGTCTCCATGCTCACCAACCTTGATGGAGAAGATATGGCTCGTCCAGTCAACCTAGACCGTCTCAAGAAATTTTACCCCTAGTCTCGACGAGCTACGAATCTTCTCATCTCCCTTCTATTCTAAAAAAAATCTTCATTTCCCTTTACCCAGAACTATGTGGGCCTGATCCTCTGCAAAAACCATTTGCATTTAAAAAAATTAAAAATTTCAAAACCCCCCAGAGGTACGTAGGTAGCTCAAACATCTTACATGAGTACGACCCTTTCTTTTTCACAAAAACCTATTCTTTTTTTTTATCTCCGAGAATGACAATTCATTCTAACATATACTTGAACAAAAGGATTATGCATGCCTTACCGATCGGTATAAATAATTCAAAATTACAAAATTCATCAAAAGGCACAACTAGATGATCAAAAACTTGTTTATTTCACTAATAAGAAGTTACATTGCAATTACAAAAGGAACAGATAACTCCCTTACCCTTACCTTCCTAAAAATCCAAATAAATTCCCAAACTTCTTCCCCATTAAAAAAAACTCCCCCCAAGAGTCCTACCCATAGCTATCAGAGGAGCCCTCACCGTCATCATCTACATCTTGGGGTCCCCAAGCTTCCCCTGCCTAAATGGAGTGTCGTAGATGCTCCATGGATCGATAAGCTCAAACTAGCCTCTGAAAAACTACAACACCTCCCTCCATGGTATCAGATAAGGCAAGCTACCTTTGTTCGGTCTCTACTAACAACATCTTGTTAAATACTCTTCTCCATAACCACTTCATATAATCCCTAAGGATGTGCCAAACTCTCCCAATAGACTGAGAGGGACGGGTAGAAGGACTTTGACTCTCCCACAAAGAACCAAGTTGTATGCGCAGACGCTCTATCAGATCTTCTACCGGAAAGAAATCAAGTGTCTGAGGTGGCATGACCTGCTCCCTGCCAAATTGGTGCAGAAGTCGCCAAGGGAAATAGAAAGAGGTCTGTCTGACACTGACCATCCGAACATACGAGTATTCCCCCAGCTCCAGAATAAGCAGCAACTGTCCCCACCAAGGCACTGACCAATACAGATTTAGAGCCCCGTGCTCCATAAACCAGTTATCCTAGCTCTTTATATCCAAACTAACACTGATGAAATGGCACGAAAAGAAGTTAGGCACAACTGAAAAAGGATATTTTGCAGGAGTCACTAAGCGGAATCTTTTAGACGACCACATGAGCAGCATCACACAACTACCCCTCAGAAAGTCAGAACGACCTTCTCGCCAGGCATTCAGGCCATTCAAAGTCTCCTCCAGTATCACCGCTGCAGGATTGCGACGGTATGACATCCATGAAGTGATGGCTGCAAGTTATAGGTCCACTAACAGTTCCCCAGTCACCAGTAGAAATTTCAAAACCTAGCCCATACCGACAGCTCTGGCATATCCAGCATCACCAACCTCCTGCAAATGCGCAGACCGCAGCACCACCAGAAGGGAAATCATTCCTCTAATAACAAAAGGTCTACCCGCCGAGGGCGAGATGTGGAGAAGTCCATCCAACAAATCCTGAGGAGACCAGGAAAACTCAAGCATAGCAGCCGCTACACTAGGATTTACTCCCAACATGGCAAAAAATTCCTCATAAGTCGGACAGACTTCTTCCAAGCCAAAGTCTTCGGGGTATAAAAATTGTATCTCCGCCATCAGTATGTTCCACTCTATTGGCCGATTATACCATAAAGAGACTCGACGCATGTTGAAAGCATCGTAGTCGATGTTGTAAGAGCATAACGCCTCCAAAGTCTTAAGGTAGTTGGCAAACTCAACACTACCAGGGAGAGCCATCTCACAGAATAATAAAGTTAGAATGTGAAGGTGTGATGAAAACACTCCACCATTACCCCCTTTTATACTTGAAAACCCTCACAAAAGACACAACCTTTGTAGAAATCGGAGGGAATCCTGCCCCCCAAAGTACCAAAAGCTAAAGAGGGTACCAATCAAAGCCTTGATTTATTAGACTAGACTGACCTGACGATAGGCAGGTTAAGGGTCTTGTCGATCGCCAACCTCCTATTTTAGAAACTTCCCTTTTTCCTCTTTTGTAAAAATCAGAAAACCCCAAAAAAGATTGATATTCTCAACATAATTTCAAAATCCCCTTCCATCTTTATATAATTTCTCATTTTAAATAAAACTTTCCTTCAAATCCCAAAAATATTTCTTTTTACGGTCTCAATAGTAAAGTAAAAAAGTGCATATGCATTAATTCATTCATTACTAACAAAAGATAATAAAAAAAACTCCATTGCATTGCATAGATATTTTTCTGTGTTACATCAATTTTGCAGGAAATAAAGAAAAGCAGGAAAAAACGGGACTCTGCACGAACCCACATTATCTCTCTCACCTATACTTCCTCTCCCTCCCTAAGAGCTCCCATCCCTATGATGTGATCTCTTTCCCCTTTGACGAGATGATGCACCACCGCTACCCAAGGCAGACTCCTCCCTGGACGAAGAAGACGACACCAAGAATAAAGGAACAGGAATTGCATCCCGAATATCGGCGGTCTCCGAAGATATCCAGTCCCTAATATCCCTCAGCCGAGTGATGGACATTCGGACTTGTTGCGAGAAAAGGTAGAATCAGTATTAAGCAGAAAAGATCAAAAGAATCCAAGAAGAAGAAAAGAATAGAAAGGTATACCAAAGGATGAAGAACCTCCTCTGTCAAGCCCAACTCCTCCGAGTCCATCGAATAAGGACGATGCAACATAGGAACTATCCTTCCATCAGCCTACCGAATGCTGTATGAAGGGGTGTGCAACCGCACAAAAGGAACCTCTAAAGTCGCCACCGCCGCAGATGTCGACGGACCACCATCGTCATGGGACTCAAACTCGCAGGAGGGAAAGGCAATGCATCATATATGCTGGGTGCCATCAACCAACTCATCACAAAGTCTATATAATCATATGGCACAGCCGTATCGTTGTACAAAAGATAGGACTTGCCAATCATAGCCGCTATACCTGCATCCTCTAGCAACATCCTCTCCCGTCTCATAGATATATAAGGCCTCGCAGGTGGCACCACCACCTCCTCCTCTGCAATCTGTCGGACCACCCTCTCCCCAAGATACCAGGAGTGGCCAAACTCATGCACCAGCAAATGACTCATCTGCGCATTCACCCTAGTCGAACTCGTGTCCTGAATAGACATCCCCCAAGGGTAAAAGGTCACCTAAAATATCCCCAGTAGATATAAATCAATACATAATAAGATCACACAAAGACAAGGACTGAAGAAGGAAAAATTCTTACCCTATCACTGGTCAGGCCATTCAAGACCTAACGCACCGCCTCCATAGAAAGAGATTTCATCGACTGCCGATTGGCCTTCCGCCACCGATACAATTGGCAAAAGTCCCCAACAGTCTCATCCTTTAGAGAAACTAGCTGGGTATCACACCCAATCACCTCATAGAACCACATCTGCCAAAGACACGAATCCGAAATAAAAAAAGAGATGCATAAGGAAAATGTGAATGCATGAAAGGAAAATGGCAAACTAGAGAATACCTCAAGAAGATATGTGGCTCAAGTGAAAGACTGCCGGCAACACCGGTTAAATGCATTCAGATAAAAATAAAGGGTCTTCAAAGTCAGGCTCCCCCAATCATAGAGAGGGATGTTTGAAAATATCCTCAAGTATGGTAAAAATCATAAATGGAGAACGTCGTGGATCGACGTCACCATAAATCCCCCCCCCCCCCCCAACACTAGCAAAATGAACAGCCGGTCCATTTGCCTCACCTGTAGCCCATCTTCCACATCAATTACCCTGCCAAGCAAAACATCCCTCAGCAGTGACAAACGGATAGAATCCCCAGATACTATCCTCCCCGCTGGTGCGCCCAAAATAAATCTTGTGATTCAAGTGCAAATCTATCGCAACAAGTAATATCCGGTAAGTACGGAATCGTGATCCACAGGGATTAAAACACTCCTAAGAGAACTGGATTAGGTTAAAGGGATTCTCTGAACGTCACAAAAGTTAAAGTGTAAAAGATGATTTAATAGTTTGGAAAGGTGATTGAGAGTAGTCTCTAAACTAACATACTATTGATGATCAGCTAATTAATTAATAATTATGGAACTATGAAAAGAACTAAGATAAGCTTGAGTTCAAGAAATTAAAGGGATCGAGGATCATTCTCCCACCTCGGATTCACAAAGAAGGGGTTTATAGGGCATGGTTGAAATTAATTCTAATCGAGCATAACTAATTAAGTCCGAACATCAACCATGTAGAGACTAAACTCAACAATGGAGGATTAGGGGTTAATTAATTATTACTAGATGGGTTGGGTTTGTAGTAAAGCTTCAAACACTAACCCTTGCATGACAAGAAAAGTTAAGAAACTATGATACTCCAAAACCAACACATGAAGTTCCATTAGAACAATTATAAACCAAACCCTAAATATGAAGTTCAAGCATACAAGGTGGGATTATGATCCCCAATCATTAGTCTAGCTACTCATAATTGAAACTAAACTACACATGCTAGTTAACAACATACTTAAATTAGTTATCTAGTTTAAACACAAACCAATGCAAGAGAAGGAATTAAATGCAAATTAAAGCTAGTTGGACAAGTAGAGAGGAAGTAAATGAACCTTTCTTGCATTAATAACAACAATTCAACTAGTAATCAAAGCTTTACAAGTTGGTAAAAACCATAAATGAACTTGACCTAGGAGAGAGAAGAGAGTGTATTTCTATATCACCAAATATCTAACAAAAGTAATCTATATCTACCAAAGAGGAAAAACAAGGGATATATCCCCAAAATCCCACCAAAATGGCAAACTAGTAATAAGAAGAAAGCTGGAAATGCAGGGCCGAATCGATTCGGTGCCAAATCCGAATCGATTCAGAAGTGTAGAGATTTTGCCCCTGTATGAAACCGAATCGATTCGGCAGCAATCGCGAATCGATTCGGGCCTGCTGGAGAAGGAAGGATGCCTATATTGGCATTAGTTGTCCCATGTTTCACTGAAACAACCGTAACTTCTTCGTTCAAGGTCGGATTCGAGCACCGTCGGAGGCCACGCGAAGATAAGAAGAAGGTCTACAACTTCCGTGAAGAAATCGGGATCAAAACCCGAGTGATGAAATTACCAAAATGCCCCCGACTGTGCAAGTGTCAACGAAACTTTTTCGGATCAAAACCAAACTTCCTAAAATGCATTCCCGAGACCTATGAAAGCTCAATAAAGACACATACCAAGTATATATGATGAACTCAGGGGTTAGTCAATAAAAGAGTATAAGAACCGGTAAATACATGCACGGGAATGCTAGAATGTACAAATTAACGGGGTATAAAATACAATAAAAGTGACGAATCACCCGCATCACCTAGCGCCGCTTGCACCGCCTCTAGCCTCACCCTTAAGGAGCGATCCACCTCTATTTGCTCTCTATCACAATCGAGATGCAGTAGCTGCTTCACATCTATGGGAGTCACAGTCATCTCCCCAAAGCCAAAATGGAAGGTATGGGTAGTGTCCCATCACCTCTCCCCCAGAGCGTATAAGACTGCCGTCGAATGAGGCGTCTTATCCAGCATAGATGCCAAACTCCCAAAGTCTGCTGATAATACTACCCAACGCACCATAGGTGGAAGGTGCTCGCAAATATCCTTAAGCCCCGTCGTCCCGTAGACACGCATAGTCGACAAAGACACATCGGACTGTCAAAGAAAAACCTTGTCAAAATCTAAGGAAAAAGGAAATCACCAAAAAAAAGGAATGCCAAAAGTCATTTGGTACTTACATAACCACCAGGGTTCACCACCCTTGAAGAGCGATGACGTGGCGGCTCCCGTAGCAAAGTCCTCTCTTTCGCAACTGGCTCAAATGCATCAAAAGAGTTCTCACTCCCCAAAGTAAGAGGCTCCATGTCCCTCCACCCCACATTCGCCCAGTCATCAACAACCAACCACTCCCTGTGTACCAAAGTGCTCATAAAAGCGGCCATTTTTTAGGTTGCAGAATGTTAAAATGATTCACAGAAGAAAATCGCAGAGAGATAGAAGGAAAGAAGCTGTGAAAAATGAGGGGAACCCGACCCCTTTTTATAGGAAGCCAAGGGTCATGGAGATCAACACTAACCTTCAACCTTCTCGAGGCAGTCTAAAAGTCCGTGCCACTACCGAATGGCACCTTTCACACCATGCCGACCAGCACCCCCTTAATTTTTCATACAAAAACTCCCAAAAAATACCAAAAAACCCTAAAAAATCCTCAGAAAATTCCTAAAAATCCCGGGGAGGATTTAGAACATTTTCACCAACAAAATTTCACACTCCCTCAAGCAGAACCCCTATATACCCGGCGAAACTCTCAAAAGCCAAATGAATCTCCTCCCAAAAACATCCCCGGAGGACCCCTAAATCATCCCAAACCTCAGGTTATCTCCTATTTCCCAAAAGTCTCAAATTTTCCCAGGCAAAGAGTCTAAACCCGAGACCACCTAATCACGTCCCCAGTGGAATTTATAGCATCAAATTGGTTGTTCCCCTGCAAAGTCTCCAAAAGATACGAAGATTTCTCCAACAATCATCTCCCCAGCTCAAATCAAAATCACGAGGTAATTTCCCCGGCAGAGTACCCCGTGGTCATCTTAACCCAAGCCCTCAAAATTGGCTTCAACCCGCAGAATTGGTCATCACAACCTATGCCCTCAGAATCGAATTCGACCTGCAGAATTGGTCATCATAGTTTAAGCCCTCAGAATTGGCTTCGACTTGAAGAATTTGTTATCATAACCTAAGACCTTAAAACTAGCTTCGATCCACATAATTGGTCATCATAATTTAGCCCTCAGAATCGGCTTCGACCTGCAGAATTGGTCATCAAAATTTAAGCCCTCAGAATTGTCTTCGACCCATAAAATTGGTCATCTTAATTTAAGCCCTCAGAATTGGCTTCGACCCGCAGAATTGGTCATCTCAATTTAAGCCCTCGGAATTAGCTTCGACCCGCATAATTGGTCATCACAACCTAAGCCCTCAGAATTGGCTTCAACCTGTAGAATTGGTCATCTCAATTTAAGCCCTCAGAATTGGTTTCAACCCGTAGAATTGGTCATCTCAATTTAAGCCCTCAGAATTGGCTTCGACTCGCAGAATTGGTCATCACAATTTAAGCCCTCAGAATCGGCTTCGACCTTCAGAATTGGTCATCACAATTTAAGCCCTCAGAATTGGCTTCGACCCGTAGAATTGGTTACCCCCAGCATTGCTTTAGGTCCTCAGAATTTACCTAAATCTTTTATCGTCACTTCCTTTAGACCATCCCCGGTATTCCCCCTTAGGTCCTCAAAATAGGCCTCGACCCTTTAAATCGGTCATCCTCATCCTTAGGTTCACATAATTATCTTCAACCCTCTGAATCGGTCATCCTCATCCTTAGGTCCATAGAATCTTCCTCGACCCTCTGAATCGATCATCCTCATCCCCAGGTCCTCATAATCGGCCTCGACCCTCTGAATTGGTCATCCTTTTTCAAAGGCATCATGTGGTGTCTATTCGATGGCTATCATTTGTTCCAAACGTATCCATCGAAGGGCTCTGTAGATACCCTATT